>JAQFVV010006542.1:15000-373270 GCA_028023455.1 Epiperipatus broadwayi
AATGTGATCCAATATTGTACATATCTAAATAAAATGTCATCATTGAATTTCAGTCAGGGACCACAGTCAAGGGACTCTCAGTACCCTCTATCTTTGGCTGAAAGCTTCACAGACTTCTGAGTTATAACCATAATTTAATTTTGTTTTTAAGATTGTAAATATTTAATTAAAAATAAAAAAAATCATTCACACTCATTCATTCAATCTTCAAGAAAGGATTTTGTTATGAATTATCAGGCAACTGAGAAGGAAGATCATAATATGTCTTGTTCTTGAATTCAGAATTCTCACCATTCTGTCTATTATATGTTGATGAAAGTCCCATATATATTTATATACTATATAAATAATTTTATAATAACAGCAGGTGCATTGGCAAGAACATATGGACATTCAGAATTTAACCTGATTGGTTTCTTTAAGGCAGAGTTTTTATGCTATGAGTCATATAAATATTTATAATATCATTTATGAGCCATGCAAATTTATTAAATAAAATATTAACCTGCTATATTTGATTAAAATTAATTAATTTACCCCCTATCATTAGGAATAGGCCAATTGTAACTTTCCCTTTTAAAATGAGCATCATAATTTTTTATATAAATTAAAAATAATGTAACATCATTATTATTAATATCTGTTCCATATTTAATTACTTATTCTTTGTGACACATTTATATTCTTAAATTTCTTTTTGTGTTCTGGACAGATTAATTCTACAGCAGCTAGGATGCAAACTTTTATAAATTCTTTTTCAGAAAATGTTTTTGAATTTTCTGTTTCTTTTAATAATATAACTAGCTTTCACTGAATTTTCTGACCTGTTTGTACTTTTTATAAAACATGAAAAGTACTTGGTGAAGCTCCTTTTCAAGTATTCTATTTTAATATATCCTCCCACCACAATTTTATTGTAATCTTTATATTTTGATAAATAGTGTCTCTTATATTGTGTTCTTCATTAACTAAAATACTTTCCAGATATATTAGGTACATTGATTTACCATTTCTTTCTATATAAAAAAAGTGAATTGGTTCATTTCTTTTGAAATGCATAATTTTCTATGTCAGGTTTTCTTAGCATAGCCATTCTAATTATAATAAAAAATACATGTGAGTTTTACTGTTGCTATTATATGTTCATCTATGAAAATCACTATAAAACAAACAAAATGCCCTCAGTATCATAGATTAAATCCAGTCAGAGAGATGACATGAAACCTTGAGAATAAACTAAAACTATTATAAAGATTGGAGAGAGAAAAAGATGTAATTGACAAAATACATATTTTATTTTCTTGAACTCCTAATTCAATATTTGCACTATGCACTTACTTATGTTAGAAGTTTTATACAGGATCGTTTTATATATGTTTTTGAAAATATCTCTGGGATCTGGATTGAGAGATATCAAGAGCTGGAGTTGCCATGGGAATGGGGTCTCCCATTTCTGCATTAAGGTTTCAATGAAGAACCAATAAATTTCTCTTCAAAATTGTTAATATTAAATACTTACCCTTTAGAATATTTATTTAGATATATTTAAAACTTTTACTTATCTATATACCTTTAATGCACTTGAATAAAGATATTTCAGCAATGATAAATGATCTTCACAATTACATTTTTGACTGAAGCAATACTATTTAATTGAACTAGGTCATAAATTAACCCAACTACATGGTATCATGCAAGGCTATCTTTCTTATTTAAACTGAAAATGAGATTTACATTATTTATTTTAATACTAATATATATATATGTAAATTATTAATCAGTGTCTGTATTCCAATTATAATAAAATATATATAATTAATCAAAACAATACAATAATTAATACAGTAAAAATATTTTAAAAACAAATATATACCACAATTTAATAGAAGTACTTTCAACTATCTATGTAGTCGTTATCAATTAGATAATCTAGTAACTAGATTATCTAATTGATAACGACTACATAGATAGTTGAAAGTACTTCTACTAATTGATAACGATTACATAGATAGTTGAAAGTACTTCTATTAAATTGTGGTATATATTTGTTTTTAAAATATTTTTTACTGTATTAATTATTGTATTGTTTTGATTAATTAAATATATCTTATTAATTTAATTACTTTAGCTACAGATAAAAAGTAAAACTGCTTGTAAATAACCTACTATATCGGAAGATCTCTCTAAGAGTTTTTATAAAAGAAAAATAAATAAAAAAGATATTATTCATCAGACTTGCACTTTTTAAGTGGCCAGAGATGAAATGATTTTCTATCAATGATTTTTTTTCTAAATAAAAGTTATAGATACTCATTTCTCAACCACTAATGGACAGTAGTTAGATTGACTGCGAGTTAAATGTTTAAAAGAAAATACTAAGTCTGATTAGAATTTAAAAAAAAGAAAATACAAGGTTTACCTAAGTTAGATTCAAAGCCCAATGACAAGCATGCAAAACAGATTCTCTACCACAACATCATGAATTTTGTGATTTTTAAATATATATATTTAAAATCCCTACTTGTTTTAGGATATATATATATACACACACATGCTTGGGTAGATTTTCACAAGGTTTAATCTTCTCATTAGTATATAATGAGAGAGAGAGAGAGAGAGAGAGAGAGAGAGAGAGAGAGAGAGAGAGAGAGAGAGAGAGAGAGAGAGAGAGAGAGAGAGAGAGAGAGAGAGAGAGAGAGAGAGAGAGAGATATTAAGATAATGTTGATGAATAGTGAATGAATATATATGTATATTTAAAAAGAGTGTATTCAGGTTTACTGCTAAAATAAAGGCTTATTATGGGATTGCATTATTATTGTCTTTTGCTTCTCAATATAAATTTTAAACAAACTACATATTGAAAAGAACTGGCGATGGAAGGTAATGATTGACAAAAGAATAAAATACAATTTTTAATAATGTTTACTTTATAAAAGAAAGAAAAAAATATTGTTGGTAGATGAAGCATTTTCTTAAATTGTTTTTAGAGTGCGTGCGGTCTGAATTTCCCTGATGTATTCATTCTCTGTAATTTTTCGAGTCTTCATTTTTTAACGGAATCTGCTAGTACAAGAAATGTCAATTATTTTAAATTTACTAAAAACAACTTAAGATAAAAATAAATAAAAAAGTCAAAAATAACTTTATCGTGAATAACAAAAAGTTATAGAAAAAAATATTTTTTCCCAACATTGTACGTCTATAAACTAATAGATATATAGATGTAGTTTTCGAATTGATAGAATTAAGATCGATTAGAAATTAAAACATATGTTCCTTCTCAAAACTTTTCTTTAGTTACACATTCATACAGCTAACGATAAGAATTACAAACACATAGTAACATATATTAATTAAATATTTGGCTAATAAAAAAGTCAAAATTTTTTTTGCTACACACAATTGTTTGAGAGGATATGTATACTGGAATTCAACTATAAATTCAAAAGTTTATGTGTTAATAATTGTTAAAAATTCAAAATAAATCACATATTCCTATATTTTATTTTCTTCAAATGAAAATTCCAAATATATAATTTTCCACAATGCTTACAATATATATAGGCATATATATTTGGCTTTTGTAAACAGTAATCTGCCAGTACTAAAAGGAAATTAATTATAAAATTAATTCTTACCTAGATTATATTCATCAATAGGTTCATAATATTCTCACATTTATACTTTTATATCATTTTATTATTCTCATTGATTATAAAATACAAGAATAGGACCAATTTGTCAATTGATTTAATCCATTCACCATGATTTTATATTCAACACACAAATTTTTTTTTCACAATTCAATATTTTAAAAGCTATTTTGATGGTCCCATTATTGATTAAGATAAAGGAATCACCCATTAATGTTAAATATAAAATTTTGTGTAAATTTACTATGTTTAGATTTTAGGGAAAGGGTCATATTCAGAGATTATCCTATTTAAAACAATAATCATGTAAGCTAAGATAAAAAGACAAATTTTCTCACAATTCAATTGGATATCTCTTTTACTTTTAGCTCAGTTGAAATTCACAATCTCCACCTTCTTACAAATTTGTATACTCATATATTTTCTGTATTTATTAATAAACTTATTCCCTAACTCCTAAATACCCATAACTCTAATGCTAAAATATTTCCTGGATTTATATTGCTTAATTCCACATACTAAATATTTCATTTAAGTTTTGAATTTTTTCTAATGTGAATTGAATATTATTTCTGAGTATAAAATTCCTGTGATTAATTATGTAATTAAAGACATATTTTAATTATATAATTAATCAGACAAATTTTATACCCAGAAATAATACTCAATTCACATTATAAAAAATCCAAAAAACTTAAAGGAAATCTTTAACATATGAAATTAAGCAGTATAAATTCAAGAAATATTTTAGCATTAAAATTATGGGTATTTGGGAGTTAGAACCAGAATAATATTACTAATAAAGACAGAAAATATATGAGATTTGATATCCCTTTTTCATAAAAAAAATTCTTCATAAACTATTCTTTATTTCAGATATTTACAATAAAAATACTTATTCCAATAATAAAAATAAATTATTTAAATATGGAAAATTATGCCTAATAAAATTATTCTTTCATTTTTTCAGGGGTTTTCTTCTTAATTCTTAAGATTTCCTATCCACATATCTTCCACTCTGTTTTTCACATTCTAATATAATTTTTAATTTGAACAAAAACAAAAATTATACATTTTCTTTTAATTCTATCTTTGCTTCATACTAAATTATCTCTAATTAATATTTTGATTTCTCATAATATATTGTACCGGTTAAAACATGTTTATCCATCCAACATGAGCTGAAACTCACAAAATGTACTTCAAACCCAGTAAAGCCCAAGATTTAGGTCAGGGACCAGCCTGAATTCGAACCCACTCTCTAAGCCCCAGATCAAACACCTAATGAATAACATAATAGTGATGGCATATGAGAATTAATCTTAATCTGGCCGACTAGAAAAGCTGAGCAAAACAATGAGACATCTATTAACTATGATTATATTAAAATATACATAAGCATGACTGTAATATGTGGAAGTGGAGGAAAAAGGAATTCGAACTACTCAAATAAGTTAGACAATAAAATATAGTTTAATATAATGAAAAATTATTTATATACATTTATTAATATCAAGTACATTAGTATGTGCATGAATGAGCAAGCAGTAGATGATTTCATAGAGTCATTCATGCTATTATTTCTCACATGCGCTTTATTAGCTAAATAATATATTACAAATAAACACACATCTTTGGTGGGTCCAATATTAAGATGCCAATCAGTATTAGAAAGAAGTTACACAAAATTGCTATTAACGCTTTGGGTTATGGTTCTGAAATGTGGTGACTAACATATATTAGGGGAGCGTTCTGAGATTCATTACAGATATAAATACAAACTATTTTCCTGCCATTATGGTCGTGAAAATACATAAAATACATTTGAAAACATTTGATTATATTTAAACCTATGACAAAATATTTAATGACAAATTATTTTAACAATAGTAAGACAAACACTTTATTTTCCCCAAGGCATATAGATACTTTTAAATATAGATATATAAATTACGAAGGTAGGATTGTATATGATTGAAATAAACTTAATTAATAAAATAGAAGTAATTGGCATTTATATATATCTTTTAAGCAAAGCATAATTTTAATATTAGAGCATTAAAACTAGGTCATGAAGCAAAAGAAATAATAATACGAAGAAGTTTGCAGTGCTGACATAATAGCCTTAAATAACTAAGAGGAAAAGGTCATGCTTCTGGATGAAAAACGAAATCTCACACTCCCTTCTTGGGTAGTGCTTAGAGAAAAGTGGATAGGCATGGCGTGGCCCAGACTTTTGCTGGTATAACCGATGTGAGAGACCTTTTATCTATGAAGCATATATGCATAGCATGTGCCAAACTTACAAGATCACCACCAGAGGCATTTGATATGGAATAAACATGGTTCCAGATAGCTCAACTATCTATGGAATGAGAAGAAATCTATGGGTTTGAATCTGTCATAACCCCCAGATTAAGAAGCACATATATATAGAATATAAAGATCGGCTAAATGTCAGAAACGCAGTAATGATACATGTCTCTAACAACATTGAATAAATTTTACTGCTTTAAAATAAATGACCCTTGTTTGAATACTATAATATGCTATGCAATTATAATATATATAGAGAGAGAATATTTCATTTATTAAAATATATGTTAAGATTTGATTTAGTTAAAGAAACATTAAGATTTACCCCCATCCCCTTTTTTGATATTTAAAATAATTCAATCCCAACTTCGTTGATTTTACAATAAATGATTTATTTAAATACAAGATTTGAAATTTTAAGAGTATGAAAAATGAAGTAAGATTAGCAGTTATATAGAAAACAAATTATAAGTCACCCTTTTAGAATTTAATAAATAATTATAAAATAAATGTTTCAGAGCATTAATTAGCTTGAGTTCTGGATTTTCCCCGGTAGAAAATCCAGAGTTAAACAAATATATATATATAATATATATTATATTAAAACATAAATAGAATGTTGGCTCGAAAAACAATCTGGCGAGTATATTAATTAATAATGCATTGTTTTAAATGGACGTTTATAACTTGCTTCATGAAGGTTTACTTAAAAAAAAATAGAAAGGATTTTTAGAAAATTCAATTCGTCAGATTGTTTTAGATTGACATATTAATAAGCAAGCAGATATATAAATCAAATAATAAATATATATAAATAAATGACCGCACCAAAATTAAAAAGTTAAGAGCATATGAGATAGGATTAGATATAAAGAAATTATTTGAGAGCAAAATTACATTTACAGATATATATATATAAAAAAAAAATATATATATATATATATATATATATATAAAGGCAAAGTTAAAGAATACATGAGAAGAGATCTTGATAGATTATTTAGGCTAGATTTAGTTTGAGGTGACGGCTTGAAAAATTACCTTGCAATTTTAAGAGTTCAATTTAAAATATTGCACGTTCTCCTGTGGCAGCAAGCTTCTATTAAATGCACACTGAAGTTCTTTTAGACCTTTCTTCATTTCAGGGCAGCAGAATATTACAGTAGCGGCAGAGGCCACTGAAGAGTGGTGGATTTACTGCTACATCATTTTAAGTTTTACCGCGATGTTAACAATCATTTTCACTAGAGTAGCTAATCTAATCTGTCCTCCAAAATTCAGTCATTTTATACTTTTTCTTTTATCAGTTGTTTTTGAAGATGCAATTGTAAGATAACATCCAAAAATAAATTCAAATCTATTTCCAGATTAGAAATAGATTTGACAACATGTTTTTAACATAAGTAAATCTTTAATCTACTTAATCCGATTTATTTTAAGTAAAACTTTAATTAAAAAATACCTTCCCCAGATTAAAACAATAGTGCTTCCAACCTCTAATTATTTTTAGACAATTAACAACAGTCACATCTTCCATATTGGATTTTATAAAAAATATTTAGTTTAATAGAAAAACAAGCAATTTAAAAAGAAAAAGCTAAAAATGACATATAATAAATATTTAAAAACATCAATATTTTGTTAGTAAGTTTTGCTCCTATGTATATATTTGAGCCGCATCTATAATACTTTAATAAAAAAGAACTAATAATTAATAAAAAGAATTAATAATAATTTCAAAACATGTTATTGAAACATTAAATTTTATAATTTAGACACACATCTCAAATATATACATGAAATATATATACATGACAAAAGGAGCGGGATGGGAAATAGGGATTTAAACACAGGTTAGTAGGTAGAAACATAAAGCACAATCTTAAGCTAAGATTGACTGCTTCATTTCTCCGGACATACAATGAAACAAAAAACAAAAACATTAAAAAAAAATGCCTTGACTAGGAGTTTTCAAGTGATGACCAAAAGAACGATGAAAATTTTCAAAATTCAATATTACAATCTTGTTATATAAAACTATATATATATGAACTATCATTTGGGGATGTGAATACAACTTGTTCAACTGTTTAATCCAGAAAAAAGATATTTGCACATCTATATAATGTAAAAAAAAATTTATATGCTTGAGATAGAACACAATTTCTCCACATATATGGGTTTCCAAGAAAATATATAGCAATGCAATACATATAAAATTTTCAAATACATCTGTTCCTACACATCGCACATATATACACCTATGTACATTTACATGCAGCGCTACCATATAAAAGTATATAGATATTACACACATATACTTCTACATACATTACACAGTACTACACACTATTGGAAATGACAGAAAAAGAAAAAAAAACTTTGGATAAAAGTTGGAAAAAAAATCCATACATGTGCCAAATTCTTTCACTCTGCTTTTAAAATAAACACCAACATTATATACTCAATTAGCAAAAAAAAATTTCTATACATATATTTCTTCTTTTTTTTTAAAAAAAATCATCTCCTGCATCACCACTCACTGCTCCCACACTTTCTATATATCTGCCCAACTATAGTTTAGCTGAAAATTTAGTTTTTGCTTGCTGAAAAAAAAATTGGTTTATTTAAGATTTTATACTAATCTAGCCATTTCTTTTAATTTCTCTTGGTCGCACCCATGCATCTAAAAGAAAACTCATAGTCTGGTTATTACATGTTTAAAATTGATACATCATAGTATTAAGCCAAAAAAAAAATTTTTGCTCACAATAATTTTTTTTATCTGAGTTCGAACCCTCCACTTCCAACATTTTTGCATTTGACTCACTACTGGTTAGCAAAATTTCTTTTTATAAGGGCGCCAGCTAAGCCAGAGTGATCAATGATTTATGAATTATTTATACATTTTTCATATATGTCTCAACAACAAAAAATTTTATATATGACATTGAAGAAAAAATACATATGTACTATGGTTGTGGTACATGGGTTTTAACTTTAAACAGTGAATTTTAGACTTTGAACACATTATTTTAAACATATCAAACATGGAAAAAAATTATATAACAACCTTTTTAAAGAATATATATATATAAACAGAATTCGGTACTCAGGGTATGTGGGTGTTTATATCGAAGCCTTGCATTAGGAAGCCAAGCCCGAGAAAAATAAATAAATCTTATGTACCGGTCAAAACATGTTTATCCATCCAACATGAGCTGGAACTCACAAAATGTACTTCAAACCCAGTCAAGCCCAAGATTTAGGTCAGGGACCAGCCTGAATTCGAACACACTCTCTAAGCCCCAGATCAAACACCTAATGAATAACATAATAGTGATGGCACATGAGAATTAATCTTAATCTGGCTGACTAGCAAAGCTGAGCAAAACAATGAGACATCTATTAACTATGATTATATTAAAATATACATAAGCATGACTGTAATATGTGGAAGTGGAGGAAAAAGGAATTCGAACTACTCAAATAAGTTAGACAATAAAATATAGTTTAATATAATGAAAAATTATTTATATACATTTATTAATATCAAGTACATTAGTATGTGCATGAATGAGCAAGCAGTAGATGATTACAGTGTCATTCATGCTATTATTTCTCATATGCTCTTTATTAGCTAAATAATATATTACAAATAAACACACATCTTTGGTGGGTCCAATATTAAGATGCCAATCAGTATTAGAAAGAAGTTACACAAAATTGCTATTAATGCTTTGGGTTATGGTTCTGAAATGTGGTGACTAACATATATTAGGGGAGCATTCTGAGATTCATTACAGATATAAATACAAACTATTTTCCTGCCATTATGGTCATGAAAATACATAAAATACATTTGAAAACATTTGATTATATTTAAACTTATAACAAAATATTTAATGACAAATTATTTTAATAATAGTAAGACGAACGCTTTATTTTCCCCAAGGCATATAGATACTCTTAAATATAGATATATAACTTATGAAGGTAGGATTGTATATGATTGAAATAAACTTAATTAATAAAATAGAAGTAATTGGCATTTATATATATCTTTTAAGCAAAGTATAATTTTAATATTAGAGCATTAAAACTGGGTCATGAAGCAAAAGAAATAATAATACAAAGAAGTTTGTGGTGCTGACATAATAGCCTAAAATAACTAAGAGGAAAAGGTCATGCTTTTGGATGAAAAACAAAATCTCACACTCCCTTCTTGGGTAGTGCTTAGAGAAAAGTGGATGAACATGGCATGGCCCAGACTTTTGCTGGTATAACCAACATGAGAGGTGTTTTATCTATGAAATGTATATGCATAGCATGTGCCAAACTTATGGGATCACTGCCAGAGGCATTTGATATGGAATAAACATGGTTCCAAATAGCTCAACTATCTATGGAATGAGAAGAAATCTATGGGTTCGAATCTGTCATAACCCCCAGATTAAGAAGCAGATATATATAGAATATGAAGATTGGCTAAATGTCAGAAATGCAGTAATGATACATGTCTCTAACAACATTGAATAAATTTTACTGCTTTAAAATAAATGACCCTTGTTTGAATACTATAATATGCCATGCAATTATAATATATATATAGAGAGAATATTTCATTTATTAAAATATACGTTAAGATTTGATTTAGTTAAAGAAACATTAAGATTTACCCCCATCCCTTTTCTGATATTTAAAATAATTCAATCCCAACTTCATTGATTTTACAATAAATGATTTATTTAAATACAAGATTTGAAATTTTAAGAGTATGAAAAATGAAGTAAGATTAGCAGTTATATAGAAAACAAATTATAAGTCACCCTTTTAGAATTTAATAAATAATTATAAAATAAATGTTTCAGAGTGTTAATTAGCTTGAGTTCTGGATTTTCCCCAGTAGAAAATCCAGAGTTAAACAAATATATATATATATTATATTAAAACATAAATAGAATGTTGGCTCAAAAAAACAATCTGGCGAGTATATTAATTAATAATGCATTGTTTTAAATGGACATTTATAACTTGCGTCGTGAAGGTTTACTTAAAAAAAAAATAGAAAGGATTTTTAGAAAATTCAATTCGTCAGATTGTTTTAGATTAACATATTAATAAGCAAGCAGATATATAAATCAAATAATAAATATATATAACTAAATGACCGCACCAAAATTAAAAAGTTAAGAGCATATGAGATAGGATTAGATATAAAGAAATTATTTGAGAGTAAAATTACATTTACAGATATATATATATATATATATATATATATATATATATATATAAGGCAAAGTAAAGAATACATGAAAAGAGATCTTGATAGATTATTTAGGCTAGATTTAGTTTGAGGTGACATCTTGAAAAATTACCTTGCAATTTTAAGAGTTCAATTTAAAATATTGCATGTTCTCCTGTGGCAGCAAGCTTCTATTAAATGCACACTGAAGTTCTTTTAGACCTTTCTTCATTTCATGGCAGCAGGATATTACGGTAGCAGCAGAGGCCACTGAAGAGTGGTGGATTTACTACTACATCATTTTAAGTTTCATTGCGATGTTAACAATCATTTTCACTAGAGTAGCTAATATAATCTGTCCTCCAAAATTCAGTCATTTTATACTTTTTCTTTTATCAGTTGTTTTTGAAGATGCAATTGTAAGATAACGTCCAAAAATAAATTGAAATCTATTTCCAGATTAGAAATAGATTTGACAACATGTTTTTAACACAAGTAAATCTTTAATCTACTTACTCCCATTTATTTTAAGTAAAACTTTAATTAAAAAATACCTTCCCCAGATTAAAACAATAGTGCTTCCAACCTCTAATTATTTTTAGACAATTAACAACAGTCACATCTTCCATATTGGATTTTATAAAAAATATATAGTTTAATAGAAAAACAAGCAATTTAAAAAGAAAAAGGTAAAAATGACATATAATAAATATTTAAAAACATCAATATTTTGTTAGTAAGTTTTGCTCCTATGTATATATTTGAGCTGCATCTATAATACTTTAATAAAAAAGAACTAATAATTAATAAAAAGAATTAATAATAATTTTAAAACATGTTATTGAAACATTAAATTTTATAATTTAGGCGCGCATCTCAAATATATACATGAAATATATATACATGACAAAAGGAGCAGGATGGGAAATAGGGATTTAAACACAGGTTAGTAGGTAGAAACATGAAGCACAATCTTAAGCCAAGATTGACTGCTTCAATGTATACTACACCCTTACTATCAAATGTACTAACTCTTCAAAATATTCCATCTTTGCATTAAATCCAATTTTTTAACCCCAAAAGTTTATCAATCCCCTACTTCAGTTTTAAGCTGTTTATTTGTTCTATCTGGGGTCATGAATCTTTTCTTTTTCTATTTTTTTTTTAATAAAATAAAAACTGTTATTTATTAAGTTTCTATTTTTAAAAATATTCATATTAGAAGCATAAATTCAACACATGAAAATAATCTAAAATCTCAACTATCAACTTTGCAAATGAAAAAAAAACCCAGAAATAGTCAATAGAAAGCCTTCTATTTTGCTGGAATGCCCAAATATATTAAGAAAGAAAAAGAGAAAATGGATTATTACTAAAATGAATTTAGATAAAACATACATTCCTATAATGAAAATGTTATTCAAAATATTAAAAACCAACTTTCAATTTTTAAAAAATAAAAAAAATGGTAGGAAAGTATTTTGATGAGGTAACTGTAATTTTATATAAATTTATGATTGATTGATTCTGCTAAAGTAGTATTATAAGTAAGAAAATACAAACATAACATATTTATAGAGTAAGAAAAATTTAATCATTTAAAATAAAATTAACAAGCAAAGAAATTAAGCCATAAATGAATTTATTGTTTTTCAAAAAAAAAGTTGTTTATATGCAGTAAGGACTTCTCCCTTCATTGTAAAAGCTTTTGCTTTTATTTCATTTTATGCTTAAACTGCTCAATTTTTAAACAGTGATATAAATGAAATAGAATTACAACTAAAGTCTGATTTTTTTAAGACTGATAAAATAACTTTTAATGTTTTTATTATTATTATTATTATTATTATTATTATTATTATTATTATTATTATTATTATTATTATTATTATTATTATTATTATTATTATTATTATTATTATTATTATTATTATTATTATTATTATTATTATTATTATTATTATTATTATTATTATTATTATTATTATTATTATTATTATTATTATTATTATTATTATTATTATTATTATTATTATTATTATTATTATTATTATTATTATTATTATTATTATTATTATTATTATTATTATTATTATTATTATTATTTTGCCATTATCAAATGCACTGAGAAAAATGTCATCAATGCCAAACTGACACATAAGTTTATCTGGAGGTAAGTTCACTGATTAAAAGTTACACTGTAGAAATATATGTAACCAAACAGATATAATTGTATTTTTGTTTAAATTTTAAGTTAAACAATTATTATAAAATATTTAACTATCTCTACAAGATGAAAAACATCTGACCAACTTTAATCTTTTGTGTATTTATTGTAGATATTGATAATTATAAGATATTTAAAAGCTATAATGTCATTTATATTAGAAGTAAAGTACATTTAAAAACCCCAACCTTTAAATCCAACTTTAGAAGAGAACACATATGAATAAAAAAAAGTATAAGCTTATAAATATTAATGGTTCTTATTTTGTATTTCTTAACTAACTTTAAATATAATATATCTATTTATAATATTGCATTTAAATCTAGTATCTTTTAATATAACCGTATTATCTAAAATAATGTATTTATTCCCGAAAAGCTTTTCAGCCTTATTGGACTAGATATACTCTAATGTTTCCATTCAACTTTTTAAAAAAATATTTATTATTATTTAAATAGCACTACACATTTTTCTACTTAGAGTTGAAATAAAACAACTAAATACTTTATACTGTTGGGAGATAAAACAAGAAAGATTTTGTGTAAAATTAGAATATAAGTTAGAAATTTTGTCATAAAAAATAAAAATCACTATTTTTGAAAGTAGGATCATTTTTGTATGTCAAGTATTAATAAAAAATATAATTAATTTAAAATGATTTTATAAAATGAAATAATAGTTTAAACTGTTAAATAAAAGTAAAAATATAAGAGTGAAAAACTCTGTACACTCTGCTAAAAATACTACAATTATAGATAACCAGTAAAATTTATTGCTTCCCAGAGGATATCAAATCTGGAGAGGAACACTTGATTATTCTTCCATTTTTTGAATGGCTTTTAGGGACGCCTTTACTCTACACAGGATTATTTAAACATACAATTCATTAAAAATTTTTGAATCATGGGTATGAAATTTAAGTGTTTGAAAATTACATAGATTTCAATAAAATAACATTTCCTTAAAGTAAATAGAAAGATTGTATTGTGGTAGCAACAAAAACAGTGATTACATTATGAAGATTAAAATACTAGTTAAAAATAGAATCACAGAATTAAACAAATTAAAACACAAAAAATATCCCATTTTGGTCCAATCAAAGTAAAAAAAAATTAAACAAAAATTGAGGATTACATCGAATACAATGAGAGCTGATTGATTGGATGTAAGTTTGGTCATTATTTCTAATTAATAAAGGAACTCTTTCTTATAGATAGAAGTTTGGTTATTTCATCATAAATATTAACACAATTAAGTGTCTTCAAAATATCCATGGCTTTCTAAATGACTTTTAATTATGATTATCATGTTTAAGGAGCATTTTAGTTTTGGAAAAATAATATGTGATATCAAGCATCTAAGATATAGGGAGAAAATGATGATGAGTGAAAAGTGACTGTATTGTTATGCTCATCTCTCTGTCTGATGTGATAATTACTCATCATTATTACATGTATGTAATCTGGTATTCTTCACATGAAATTTTATAGATTTCTTGAGCCAAGGTAGGGCTTGTATTTTTAGGCAAAAAATCTAAGTAGGACTAATTAATGTATTGCTTAATGAAAAACAATATATTAATATTGTAGTATCTTAACACATATACATTTTGTTTTTGGAGATATTAAGACTTGCATACTGTTCTGGCTATCATTCTTCAAAAAAATTTTATCTGAAAAAGAAAAGCCCTGGTAAATAGGAATCTTGTCACTGAAAAGATCTGTGCTGGATGATAGTGAGATACATTTTTTAAATATCTGTCAAATAATTAATTTTTTCTATATATCACAAATGTTAAACTATTATTATCTGCTCAAAAATGTGAACATCAACAAAGATTGCTGCCAGTCTGTCTGTATTTCCTTAGTGCATTTAATTTTGAGGTGGAGACTAATAATATGTATAAAGAAATTCATTCTGTTTTGTTTTACATGTGATGAAAAAAAAATTCTCATTGAGAAATTGAGTCTAACAAATGGTTTACACAACACAAAATGCAAATCCTTTATTTCAAACTGTTTAACAATTAAATTGGCAAAAATGTTAAAAAACGAGCTTTTTTGGAATTTCAATCATCCATTTATAATGTTATTTACTATGTATGAAAAAACTATTTGCAAGGCAATGGGTAGCAGTCATGCTAAAAAGCTATATTTAAAGCCTCACCAATAATATATTAGTAAATAATGATATTATCAAAGCACATAATATCAGTTGGTGCAATTTTTAAATGATTAATAATTACAAACCATGTGAAATAATTTTTCCAAATAAAATTATTGTTTGTAACTGACATTGTACATATTTTGAAAGCATGAGTACACATTCTAAATGTACTAACATGAAGAAGGAGATGAAAATTTATTTTGTACATTTTTATTGTATCATAGAACATAGATCATATAGTGGATTCCTCTTTTCCAATGATTTTGTTGTATTCTTGTCTATAGGACATTTAATAATAAGAGTCTTAGTTAACTTTTCAATTATATACAATATTATCTTTGTTTGCATAATATAACATTAATTCAAGCATAATAAAGTAATTTAAAATGACTGCTTACTATCTTCACACTCTCATCTCCAAATACTTAAGATTGGCCCATACTTAAACATTTGGGTTAAAAAAAATAGATCAATTTATTTTATCTTTTTATAAAGACTTTATCTTGTGTTTGAGAATGAAAAGCATTCATTTATGCATAGTTTAAAATCTGTAAAGTGCATGTGCTTTAGCCTGATTGCTAATTTACAAATACAATTTATTAACTTAGTGCTATATAAATAAATACCTTATTATAACATTTATCATACACTAGATCAGAATAAAATGTCATGGATCATGATAATTATAGCATTCCTTTTGTTGGAAGATAGTGGAAGTCATATATGGCTAGGGTAGATGCTATCTGTCAATTAGAAAAATATCAGTTACTATGAACTTAATAGTATAGTAATTTATATTTTTCACACGTGCTAAAATTGGCAAGCACTCTCCCATCAATAATTATTTTAAAACCATAAGTGATCCATTTATGGTTAGAGCTTTTGCTTTAATTAAATCAATAATTATTGAACATGCCTAAATTAGGGATTGAATCTATTATGAGCCTGAATTTTAAATTGGTAGGCTCAAAATAATTTCAAACCCTAATTTGGGTACTGTCAATAATTGTTGGTTTATTTAAAAAATATAAATTGATATATTATTAAGTATTATATTTATAAAAACTAATAAAACTTCAGTATCGCAGGTAGTTAAAAATGAGAAACTTTTTTTTCTCTATGATAAATAAACTAAATTTATGCAAGCAATATGCTGATTTAAAAATCAATGATAAGTTCAAACTATAATTTAGATCCCATCAATAATTATTGGTATATTTAAAAAAAAGAGCTCTAATCAAAGGCAGATGACTTATGGTTTTAAAACAATTATTGATGGTAGAGTGTGTGTCAGTTTTAGAGCATGTGCATCATGGACTATGGTTTTTATAATAGTAACATTTTGACTTTATTAAATGATAAAGCTTATGCTTAAACAAACAGAGATTATATTACTTCTTGAGAAAACAATTGTTTTCTTTTTTTTTTTTTGATAAATGTTACATTAACAAAATTATAAAAGTAAGATCATTTTAAAAGAAAAATCATATTCTCTAAAGTGAACAAAATAAATTTTTCACTCTGATATATTGTTATATTGAAATATCTACAGTTATATAATACTTTCATTTATAAAATCGCTTGTAAAAAATGATCTTACCTTTTTTCTACTATTATATTCTTGTCACTTCAATGTTACTTCATTATATTTTAATATTGTGATTGATGAAATTTTAAATGTAGCTTCTCACCACCATAACTTATCAGAACATTACCATCCTGGCTAAACATTGACTTAGTACTATTTTTTCATTTATAATGGATATTAGAATATTTTACGTAATTTATAAAAAGTTTTGAAATTCAGGTTTTTGGATTGTGCATTGTGAAAACCATTTGTTTGCCTCAGAAATATCTATGAAACCTTTATCAATAATAGCCTCCATGCTAAATTATGTTCACTGTGGCAAAAAAGCATTTGGGAATCTTTTTACCACAAAGTTGTATTTTCGAAACGGATAATATTAGCTTAACATTAGTGGTATATTGAATATATATTAATACTGAAACACTATTTGATACTGAATAAATTATCAGTAATATTTTGATAAAAAAATATATAAACAGGCAAAACTCTCTATACAGTAGTGCAAGCCAGAGTAATCAATGGATGCCAAAAGGATTGTGCATAAAATCCCTATCTAGTGTCTACTCATCCAATATCCCCAGACTAGTTTCTGGTTTGTGGCCTTCATTAGTGAGGAGCCTTGGGTCTAAGAGCACTGCATCTAGATCTTAAAATCTAATGCAACCCTCCAGCAGCCACTCTTTACCTCTACTGAACTACAAAACCATGAGAATCAAATTGGAAACAAAATAATATTTTCAATCTAAGCTCATTAGCTTATACAGTCATATGGTCTGAACTCAGTTCAAAAACCATACATTTTGGTGTCTTTGGTTTTTTAATAACCATAGCCACCACGATCCTATTAGGAAGGTCATGGGATGTTTAGTGGTTTAATAATATATATATATAATTTAATGTGGGATGTTTAGTGGTTTAATAATATATATATATAATTTAATGTGCAGTATATCAGGTTACTTACATAAATGTGAGTAACTATTATATCATATCAGTAATAGAAAAGGTGGGAATGCTAATGCAGATAAACACCATTTCTACCAACCCTTTCTCTGACATCTTAAACTATTCATTATATAGATTTTTCTAACATTAAAGTTGTATTCAAATCCACAATTATGATCAAATGATATTTAAGATAATGATATTAAGAAAAAAAATCTGATTGTTTTACAAATATCTGTAAAAAGTGTGTTTCATTATGCCAGTTATTTAAAACAATGATTAAATTTAAATCCATGCAGTCAAAGTCACAACCTTAAATATAATCAATTTTTGCTTATTTTTTTTAAAAAAATTTTATTCACTTAAATTTGATCATTTTACTTGTGTTTTATCCTGTGGTTTTATGTCTTCTGTTTGATTTCATGATTCTAGTGTTAATACATTTTTGTTCTTCATCAGACAATGACTATTATTGTACCATGAAGGCAAATACTATTTTGCCAAAATATATTTGTACACAGATTAACATGAATTTTACACCTATTCACCACATTTAACTTTATATCCCTCAATAAAAATGCTTTCTCTTCTTTTATATCCGTCAATAAAAATTCTTTCTCTTCTCTTTCACCAGAATATATCATCATTACTTTTGATTTTACGTCACTAAATTTAATCATCATCTTTTTATCTACCCGTGTGCATATCTTCAACATAATTTCCAAAACTTCCATACTTTCTGTACCCAAGAAGATATCATCAGTAAATATAAGACCTGATAATGTATATACTCTCTTGCCACCTATTAATGGTATCTCCACCCTTCTTCTTAGTCTTTCTATTTCTCTTTCCATTTGTTTGAATTATAACAAAAACAAAATAGGTGACATAAGGCATCTTTATCTTAGTCCCATCCCATTTTTAATTTTAACTGATTCTATATTTCCAAAATGATACATATAATAATTAGTTTAATACATTCTCTTAATGAAATTCACTAAAGTTCTATTCCTTCCCAAATTTATTAAATGTACCCATAATCTATTTCTATTTACTCTATCATATGCCATCTCTATATCTATAAACACTATATATAACTGTATACATGTATTGCTACTCATATCTATGAGTTGTGTGATGACAAATAAACTATCTCCTATACACCTATCAGATCAAAACCTTCTTGCATTTCTCTCACTATATTATTTTCTTCCATCCACTTTTCACTCCTTCCAGCCACCATATATTCAAAAACTTCATATAACACTGATGTTACACTATTGGTCTACAATTGATTAACTTTCTAAGATCCTTACCCTTTCCTTTAAATAGTAGCCTTACTCTAGACTTAATTTTGCACTATTTCTTATATTCATCATCATCTCTGCTGTCCCTCCATTTAGACCTCTTGCCTTTTGCTTTTCAATTTCTTCCCTGCATAATTCATTTCATTTTCTGTAAACTTAATATTTCCATTACTATATGTTTTTACGTTTGTTATTATTCTGTCCTTCATATCTAATGTCATTTCTATATTCATTACATATTTATTTATGATTTTCTCCAATTATTCTCTAGAGCTATACACTATTCTCCCATCATCTAGTAATACTATTTCTCTCTTCCCTATATTCTTCTTTTTAATATATTTCCAAAATTTTTTACTCCCATCTGCTCCACTTTTATTAATATCCTCCAATAATTTACTATTTAATTTTATTCTCTCTCTATAATTATCTACTTTTAGCCAACTTCTTTTTTAAAATACTTTTCTCATTTAATATTGATATCTTTTTCACTTTTATTTCTTTTTAATAGCACCTTTATATTCTCTGCATGCTTTTCTCCTCTCTTTTACACTTTTACTAACTCTCACTTTTCTATTACTTTTATTCTTCTGAATATTTTCTCCTAAAACCTTATTTACCATTTTTTCTACTTGACCACACTAGTCCTTATACTCATTCCCAACAAACTCTTCCATGTTTTTTTCACTCTCCATCCACATCTTTTACTATCATTTCTACTTTTATTACTATTTTCCATCATGTTACTAACCATTTCTACTATAAAAGAAATTATGATCACTATTACATACTTTCTTTTCATTATCAAACACTTTAATTTTGTGTATTTTATTCATTCCCTATTTCTCTACTAATATATAATCTATTGTGTGAAATATATTATTTATAGACCATGTGTGTTGTATCTCATAAGTATTTGATAAATTTTCAATGCTCAAATTCATTCTTTGACAAACAGTCAAAAGGTGTCCATTTTTATTATCTACATCATCAATTTCTTCAATATGTCCATTCTTATCCGCTATAACCTTTAATTTCTTTCCCTTTTTTTGAAACTCTATATATTCTTAACTAGGCATTCATATATGCTACTGTTCCACTCCATTATAGTTTGATAATCTTCAGTGGCTATATACACTATAGCCACCATCTATTCATGTCTTTATAACCTTATCTCAAACCACAAATGTTCTTGACACTTAACAGTATTAAAATATTTTTTGACATAACTCCTATACCACCACCCCCTTTTTTTATTTCTATTTATACTCTGCCATACTAAGTCTTCCAATATAAATTCTTCTTCTCTTAGATGTGCTTCCAGTCCTGCTAATACCTGAAGCTCTTCATTTTTAATGGCTTTGTTTAATTCCAGTCAAATTTTCTGGTTTCCTATCACCTTGCATATTCAAATATCCAATTTTAACATTTTTTTCTTTTCTTACTACTTGTTTATAAAGTCTTTTGACTTTTTATTTTTTTGTATATTTGTAAGTAATTTGCTTACCATTAATTTTACAGACACTGTCTCCCTCTATATCTACATTTATATGTAAATTAGCTACCCTATGTTTATTGTGTACACCCCATCCATTCTTCTTGTTTTTAATAATTCTGCAATTTATAATCCTACCCTTCTTTATAAGTTTTCTGAACTATAATATTTTTTATAAATCAAACTCACAATATTTCTCTTCCTTGCTTTGCTAAGTACAATCCATTTTTACTATACAACCCCCTCTAACTAATAAAAAAATTCCACACATCCACATAACATTATTTCTCTCACATATTTTTTAATCTCTCATTTATAGAACATGCCCTATATAATATATATCTATTTCTTTAATCTTACCCAAAGTACTAATCAATTCTATGTACACATTCATTAATCTCTCTGATGGCTCTGACAAATAATTTGTCTCTACCATAACATAAACATCTCTACTCTCTTGTTTCTTTATTTTATCTATAACATCCCTAATTGTAGTTCTAGGCAAACATATTTTTTATATCTGTTTTCCTTGCAATTACATTTCTACATCCTCTAATTAGTGAGTCTTCTATTAATACTGTCTCATAGTTTACTTCCTCTACTTCATCTGTGATATTCTCTTCCACCTTCTCAACTTCCTTATCAATTTCTATTTATTAATTCTTTAATCTGATCACATTCCATTTCTAATGATTTTAATTTTGTTTGTACATCCTTTACTTCTTCTTTTATCTTACTTATTCTTTGGCTAACCAGCTTCATTGCACTACTTATTTTGTCATTCATATTTATTGTCACTCCACTAAAAACATATTCTATTTTACTTTACTCAACTACTTTTTCTCTATTTCTTCTGACTTTCTCTTTAAACTATCTGCACTTAGGAACCATTTTTCACCTCCTTTATCATATTTACACAAGATCTACATAACCACACACCTGTTACATATTTCTTAGCTTTATCTAAGCATTTCAAATGATAAATTTTATCACATCTGGTACACTCTACCACAGCACACCTAATTTTTTTCTGACCTTTATATATACATTGTGGGATACAAATGCAATCCATATTCCTTATTTTTCAAGTCCTCTATTCTATATTTAAATTATGCTTTTTCTACTACTTTCCAAACTCCTTTATACAAGAGAAGAACACTTTTCTTTTTTTAAAATGATGATTGATAAACATGTGATTCCTAATCTTACACCCTAGATGTTATATTCTTTCTTAAATAAATCACTCTCTTTTTTAAATTAAAAAATTCTTTAGTAACAGGCCTAATAAAACAACAAATCTTATATACAACTTAGTTTCAAGCCTCTTTGCAATGAACACACACACAAAGAAATATTTTTTTCCTTTTATATTAAAATGGTGCAACAAATCACTTTTCAAACTTTAGCAATATTATTCCCATTATTTCCAAATCCAATAAAATCTATCTCTATTCATTCCAATTTTTTTTTCACATCCACACACTAAGCAAAAAAAAAATCATAGAAACAAAATTTTTCCAGTTGATATTAAAAAAAAAAGAACTTTAATTTATATTGCAAAACAAATCAGCCACATGATGTATGATGTGATGTGATGCATTGTGACTTTGCTTTATATGGAGACAGAAATTTCTCAGCCACTATTCTCAAGAATAATCTGTTAGCCACTTTACTTTTCTTTTTCATTCCCCACCCTAAGTTTTTCCAAATTCCTCTCTATCCTGCTTTATCCCATTTCCACAACATAATCTTTGTCAACTCCATAGCCTTTATATCTAAATCCCCCTTATCTTTTTCCATACTCAGCATAAAAACCCATAACCCACTTTATGTATACTCACTTTCTTTATATTTATTCTTCCACAACTTTATTATTTATACGCTTTCTGCATTCAGGCATTTACATTCAATTAACAGATGCCTAATATTTTCTATACCTTCCTTACATAACTTGCAAACTAAATCACTCGCATTTTTCCATTTATATGTATATTCCTTTGTTGCTAAAGATTCTGTTAATAAAGCCTTAAACAATAAACTACTTTCCTTGTTATTATCATAAATTAACTTGCACCCAATATTCCATTTATTAATATATATATTTAAAATCTTTTTACTCTCCATACTAGTTCTCCATCGTTCCAACTCCCTATTCTTTATTAATGCATCTATTCTTCTATCCCGTTCCTTGCCATTATAACATTCAACACTTTTTCTAATACAATCATCCCACCTTTTGTAAAAGTATACTGATATAAATTCTTTATCTAAATCTTCGACATACCATACTATCTTTCCTACCCATCCTGTTGCTTACCCTTTACTCATAACCCAATTAAAATACTATTTTGGCTATTCTTTTATTATCCATAAACTGCAATCTACCAAACATTTTCATTTTGCTTTTTGCATCTCTCATGTAAAAACTTGACCATTCCATTTCTCCTTGAATTGTCTCCTTTGCCATTTACACATCTGCATCTAATGCATGGCCTCCTACTTCTCTTTGCACTTTTTCTAAGTTGTCAAATACTCTAACATATAGCACATCATTATCATATGTTAATCCTGCTATTGCCACTCCCTTCCATGCAATTCTAGCGACATCATACTTATTATATGAAAGTGCTGTTAATTTCTTTATCAAGTTCTTTCTTTTCTTTGCTTCATTTATCAATTTTTTCCTCATTCATTCAAACAATTTCTCTGATTACTTAAGACAATTTCCAAATAGTTATACATATTTACCACACTTAACTTTATATCCCCCATTAAAAATTCTTTGTTTTCACTTTCCTCGGTATTAATCATCACTACTTTTGATTTTTCCTCACTAAATTTAATCTCCATCTCTTTACCCATCCTTGCACATGTCCTTAGCATAATCTCCATATCTTCCTTTCTTTCTGTGCACAAGAAGACATCATCTGCAAATAAAAGATCCATTAATGCACATCAGATCATAATAATTGAACTCCTCTAGTTGCAATGTTTAATAACTTTTTACAGAAATAAAGAACACTTCTTACCATATTTTTGATCTTTTAATTTAGTGTTATTTAGAAAAATAACAGGCAAAGAGCAAACTTAAATCAGCCTATATATTTTAATGTTAATTTATTTGTAAATTACTGATCCAGGCTGGTTTAAGTTTGATCTCTGTCTGTTATTTTTTAGATAACTCTAAATAAAAAGATCTAAAATATGATAAGAACTGTCCATTTTCTTACTGTAAAAAGTTATTGAACATGATAGCTAGAAGTAGTTCAATTATTATTTAAATACACTTGGTAATTTTCATATGGCATTATATTTATTCAATATTAAATTATTTATCATTACATATATATAAGATCAGAACGTCATATATGACATAGAATGCATGTTAGCAAACTGCTATCAATCCCCCCCCCCCAATGCGTATTTAATAAATATTTGATAGAAGCATGTGCTTACAAATTTAAGGTGCTAATGGCTTTCAGAATTCCTAAATGAGGAAAAAAAAATACAGTATGTGATCTTTTTTGCTTTGTGCTGGTATATAAGGATGATTGTTAACTAATAGGTATATAATTTTTTTTATTTATTTATTGTAAAGTGCATAATGTTTTTTTTTTTTTAATTTTTCACAGCAATTTATATGTATATTACTCATACACAAACAACGAACTTTGCTTTTTAGTATTTTTTCTATTTTTAAATGATTTAATTTGAATATTTTAAATAATAAAAAGGATATAGATTAGAAGAAAGAAAAGACTTTTAGTAAACACTAAGATTAAAAGACTTACTTGCAGTTGTGACAAAATATATGTCAGAGTTGTTAAAGTTTGTTTTCTTTGATTTTTATTCTAATCCATTTTTATTTTGAGAAAAAGGAAAGATTAAAACTGAAAAAAGTGAGATTCACTTACTTGCATTTTACAACTATTATCGCAAAATAATACTAATCTTAAAAAAGAAAAGTCATGTTTATTTAAAAAAAAAAGAGAGAAACCAAATGAAAAGTACGTTTCGAGAAAATGGAAATAGGATCATACTCTTGCTCATGATTAGACTAAACTTGGTCATATGATGATGGTAATTAATAAAATTTGCATGGAACAGACTAAAGTGTTTGAATATTTAAAAAAATCAGAATAACTGAAATCAAAAACAATAAAAATAAGTGAAATGAGAATTGCAATGGTTAAATAAAATATTTTTTTTATTTTTTCAGATAAAAATATTTATTAATATTAAAAAAGAAGTTAAAAAGAATATTTACCGAGCTTGTTTTAAAAAATGAAGTATTCTGAGAAATATTCTAGAGAAGATTATAAAGAATAAAAGAAAATAAGAAAGGAGAACAAAAAATGTGATAATATAATAATAATCGAAAAGTTTGTTGCTATAGAGACTAAAAAAAAACGTAAGATAAAATGAGTCTTAAATAAGATAGTAGGGAATGAAACATGAGATCTTCTTGATAACAAATAACTTATTTATTTTTTGATATTACTTACACACACATCTGTGTTTTATGCTTAGATAATTATAATTTTTTTTTAGATATTAATATACGATGAGAGTATCAAGATTTAAATGGAAGACATATTGTCTGTTCATATTAGATGTCATGTGGTATAGCAATAAATGATTAATGATAAAAAATTATTAATTTTTAGCTTGATTAGATTTGTGCAGTTGTTATTCATTTTCTGGTTTCATCATTAAATTAAAAAAGAGTTGATAAGTTATACAATTTTTTAAATAAGTTTATAAAAAGATTGCTATTAAATTTTACCCAAAATTCTTATGTGTAAAAGATTATTTTCTATTCAATGATATATTTTTAATGCAGTGTATTTTAAAAAATATATCACTAAATACTTTACTTGAATGATTAAGTTTTATATAGTGGCATGCGAGAGAAAATGGCAAATCACCATAAATACTGTACGATTGATGATAATCAAGTGCTATTCCGTTATCAAAGTATCTTATGCTTTTACCTAGATATCTCATCCCCAACTAACTTCGAACAGAGAAATTAATATACTGTATATTTAGAAACAAAGAAGCATGATATGATAGAAAATATTACTGTAATTACTTGAATGAAATGAACAGCATTAATTATATTATTTCAGCTAACTATGATTTTATTCACATTGATTGAAATAATTGTTTTTATTTTTACACATTAAAATAAAAAGAAAACATTATTTAATCTAGTCTGATTAATTTAAGTTTTATTTTATATAGCTCATTAGGACATAATAATATAATTTTAAAAAGATAGATTTAATATTTAAAAAACAAAACAACTTCCAATTTATCTTTTAATTTCATTTTTTCTTCTACTTCTTGAGAAGTATATAAGTAAAAAATAAAATAGGTATTAGATAGTTTACTATAGAACAAACACTTTTTAAGGTTCTTTCTTGTAAAACACCAGTGGAAAAAAGTCTTCCCCTCCCGCTTCCCGATGATGAGTCAGACAAAATTTATAAGGAAAGAGAAGGCATATATATATATATATATAGTAACTATCAGAATTGCACAACGTACATGAAAATCTGGTACCAGAGGGCAAATCCACATGATATTACAGAATACCAACTTTTTTTTACAGCCTGCTAAGATCAGGTAGAAAACAAGAGACTCTTAATTTTTTACCTATGTTATTGATTGCAAATAAAGTTACATAATGCCAGAAATTACAACAATATTTGTTCATGTATATACAACACAAACATATACTGGCATGAATTTAGTTAATTAAGTTGGCCGTACCAACTGATGATTGCTGATTCAGCACAAAATACATATATTAAAGATCAATTATCTTTTTTACATGTATGTGGTCTTGTGTATCAGTTGTATAAGATGGAGGGATAACTGAATGGAGTTTGAAAGTCTGGGTTTAAATCCCTCTAATTATATATATATTATTTTCTATTTTAATTTTGAAAAGTATAATTATAAAAATAAATAAATTTTCTTTAAAATGTACTTAAAAATTGACCATGATTAGTTACAAATGCATTTTAATTTTAGTGTTTAGTTTTTTTTTCTTTTTAATACACTTATTTTTATATGCGAACTTAAAAGTTTTTATTTCAATTTAATGTAACGACATATTTATATATCGTTACAATATATATATATATGGAAATAGAGAGAGAAAGTTGAGTTTTTCAATGTGTTTATATAAATGATTAAAAGCAGTTATATTAATCATTAACTGAGTTTAAAAGTTTATATCTCCTCTAAAGATAATCTATACTTTAATAAATTATTAGTAATACTTATACATGTATTTATCTAAAGGAATTAATATCAAAGTTGTGAGTTCAAAAAATTCAAAACATGTAAATTAAAGCATAATAAAAAATATAAAATGTTGCACTGCCCATTGTATATCATAAGAAAAATAAAATTATGCAATAAATCTTGGATTAACTAAAAATTGATAATAAAATGATAAAGAGAAGCAATTGAAAATATATAAAAATCTGAAGAAAAAATGAAGACAATCAAGTATAATTAGAAGAAAAAGAAAAAAAAGTAAGTAAATTACAACAAAAAGTATTTGAAAACCCAGAATTGTAAAAATAAGTAGAAATTGAAATAAAAAATAATAAGTTATAAATAAAAATGATAGATGATTTAAAATAAGATTTTTTATAAGAAATATGCATAAAAAGGTTAAATTTTTATTTGAATTTATAGAATAATAAGATAAATATTAATAAAATAGACTTACTAATAGCAAGATAAATTATAAAATTGGAGATTAAGTTTGCCACAGCATAGATAATTTTTTGTTTTAGATGAATTTTGGAAAGTTATAGGATGGGTAAAGATCGAAAAAGTTAATTATAATGGTTAATAATTTAACTTTCTAATTCATAAATTTTCAGTGAAGTGCAGTGGGTTGTAAATAATACAATAAATTTAATTCCATAAGCTTCTAAAATATAGAGGATGTTCTTAATATATTTTACTGTAGACTGACTTAAAAAAGAAATAACGGATGTGCTTAATTTTTTTTAAAAAAGTTAATATTTTATAAGTTATAAAAAAGTGACTTATTTAATTAAAATACTTTAAACAATAAATTATTTGCTTATTATAATCACATTACATCAGTTTTTGATGTATTGAAAGTGACATATACACCTTAAAAAACATTATTACAAGACAATTAAATCCATGGATAGTATTTTAAGATATAATAATGTTAAATTTTGAATAAGTGGAAGGAGATATTTTGACCATAGATTTGAATAATGATACAAAAATTAAAATAACTATTTTAGTGATACACTCATCTCATTAATTCATTCAAATTTAATATAAGTTATTTATATTTATGATGTCAACCAGGTTTTTGTTCTATTAAAAATTAAAATGATTACACTGTTTTCATTGGATTTGGTGTGAAAGCAAAAAAAATAATAACAGGCTTTTTATGATAAAGTAAGGTACTATTTTGAGAGTCACACATCTGATTCTATTATCAACCCAATTTCAGAATTATTCAAAAGAGATGCAGTATTGGAAGAATATTACTGAAAATAAAATACAGTGCAGAACCTAATGACACAGAAAGAAATGTCTGCTGTAGACAAACTTAAAAATGATGTTGCAAAATAAATGTGTTAAAGAAACAGCACATATCTGTATATATTTTAAATTTTCTTTGTATAAGAATAGCATAAGAACATTAAAGTTCTTTTTATATGGTTTTTTATTTATATTTTTTGAATTAAGAATGGCCATTAATAATTTTTACTAATCATTCATAAAACTAAATATTATCTACTTAATGCATAATATTTTTGTAGTGTAATTTTTATTATGCAACTCTCATGGAAGGTAGGAACTGATTTCTATACACTTTTAACACCTTGCAGAGGGGTAAATCATAAACATATGACCAAAGACAAGGAAAAAAGAAGTATGATTCTCAAGATGCACATTTTATGCTGAACCAGAAATCATCAGTTGGCCCAGAAATATTATTCTTTAAATGAATAATTATAATTAGTCTAATGAATGACTAATAAAAATTATTAATATAATTTCATTTATGATGCAGTAAGCTTGATGCATCAATTAAATTGTAATAATTGGCAATCTAGATATATTGAACTATGATAAAGATATGTGTCAGAGATGGTAATCTGGATTAACTGATGAGTACTGGTTCAGCATCCAATATGCATCTTGAAGATCATATATCTTTTTCACATGTTTTTGGTCATATATTTATAATTAAACCCCTATACAAAGTGCTAAAAGCAGATAGAAAACTCTTTCAATCCTTGCACAAGAGTAGTGTAGTGAAAATTACATATTATTCATTAAGTGCGTAATCTCAATTCTAATAAATGACTAATAAACTTAATATATTTTCATTAAGTTGTTCATGTGAAAGTTGTGACAGCAGCACACTTGACACATATTAATTAAACTGTAATAATTGGCTATCTATGTAACAATGATAAAGATATGTAGGAGAGATTGTGATCTGGGCCAACTGATGAGTCCTTGTTCAGCACAAATTATGCATCTTGGGGAACCATATTTTTTTTTCTGTTTTTGTTCATATGTTTATTATTACATACATCACTCCACAAAGTGTTAAAAGCAGACACACACCAGTTTCTACCTTGCATGGAAGTGGTGTAGTAAAAATTACAATATAGAAATATTATTCATTAAGAATACGTATATTTGCTTATTAATGGCTCCTAGTGATAATGATATAAGTATTTAAAATTACTTTTGCTTAATAATTTGAAATCTAAAGAATTATATATGTGTAAATTTAATATATTTTATATTCCTATTTTTAAATAAATTATTATTATTATTTTAAAAAAAGCTAAACAATAAAAGTAATTTATATATTTTATTTAAAAAATCTCTATTTTAGAAAAATAAAATAATAGAATATTTTTCTTCAGCTAAAGGTTTGTTTTTTTAAAAAAATAAATAAATAGGGCCTTTGTTTAAAACAAAAAAAAACAACTATAATTTAATTATACATAAAATATTTTTTAAATATTTAGATAAAATATTAGATTTTTTTAAATTATTTTTTTTTGAAAGAAAGAAATTTTTCCATTTCTTATCCCAAATATTTCCAATACAATTTTTAGCAATTTTTAAAATAATTTTTAAAAATTCATCCTACACCAAGTTTTTTGTTAAATATTCTTTATATATATATTCTATAAGAAGACGTTTTACTTTTACAAATATTTTTTGTTTTATATGCAATTTTTTTATTTTCAAATGATTAATCCATCCATAATTCTTAAAACTTTTATACTAATTATGAAAGTCCACAATCATTTTATTATTAAACAAAGGAAATAATATTAGGACACAAATAATATAATACAACTAATCAGAACTTTTTATTTAGTGAATCAAAAATAATTATTTATATCTGCAATACACTCTTAAAAAAGTAATATTTAGTAGATTCAATATCATTAATTTAACAATCTAAAAAACATATATATATATATATTGTAACCGGACCCCGTACAACCCCTTTATTACATCGGTCATAACAATTTTCTGATGAGCATGCTGCAGGAAGGAACAATCAATTGGTATTCTCAGATGCAGATGTTAACGCCCCCTACAACAATATTTCCTGCTCATCAGAGGATGTGGCAACATAGAGGTTAGAAGCATCTAGTTATTTATATGTTTGACTTGGCAAACAGCGCCACTAGAGCTCAACTTCACCACAATCTTACTTACAAGGGTCTAATTATGCCTGACATAGCTCAGTAGCATGATATTCCTATGAATCAGTTCAATGAATGATGAGTGATGCAAAAAAAATAAACAAATGAATAAATAAACAAACAAATAAACAAAACTGAACAACCGGAGAACTAAAAGTAGTTTTAGGTAACAATTATTTTATTTAACAATTTATAATGTCTAACTCAAAGTTCCACTCAAGAAATGATGCCTACAAACAGTTTAACTTTGCAATAGTTCATTTTCAAGTCCATTAATGTGGTTTAAATTATTTCCACCAAATTCAATGTCTATATGAGTATTAAACATTTCGCAATCTCATATCAATACGCAGAGAAGCATTTAGAAATCATATAATATTTTATTACTTTCAGTAATCTGGTTTGGATTATTTCCACAAATTCAATATCCATCTAAGCATTAAAACATTTTGCAAGTCTCATGTTAATACGCAGATAAGCATTTAAAGTTCATATAATATTTTATTACTTTCAGTAATCTGGTTTGGATTATTTCCAAAAATTCAAAATCCCTAAAAATTAAAAAATTTTAAGTCTCATATTTATACACAGAGGAGCATTTAAAGTTCATATAAGTTTCATATTTATACATAGAGTAGCATTTAAAGTTCATATAAGTTTCATATCTATACACAGAGAAGCATTTAAAGTTCATATAAGTTTCATATTTATACACAGAGAAGCATTTAAAGTTTATATAAGTTTCCTATTTATACATAGAGTAGCATTTAAAGTTCATATAAGTTTCATATCTATACACAGAGAAGCATTTAAAGTTCATATAAGTTTCATATTTATACACAGAGAAGCATTTAAAGTTCATATAAGTTCCATATTTATACACAGGGGAGCATTTAAAGTTCATATAAGTTTCATATAAAAATTAAGCATTTGTAATTTTATATTCAAATATTTTATAAATAGTTACCTTCCATTTATTCAAGAAAAGAGAAAAAAAAAAAATCATTTCATTTCAATAGCATTATCCGTAAAATCATGACGTGGAATGGAAAATTGAAGCTTTTTTTAATTTACCCCTTTATCATCACCATTTCTTTCAGTAACGCTTTCTTTTCCATATTTTTTTAGTGTTAGTAAAAGTTATATTTTAGGATGACAAAAGTCAGAATTGAATAATACACCTTTTAAAACAAACAAACAAAAAAATTCAATCTAATCTGTTGCTCTCTGAATTTTCTTCTACTTTCTTGCTGAGTCTAATTTGCATACTGACTCATTTTCTAAATGGGGGAGGAAGGATCTTTTGAAAATATACACATCATTTCAGTGTTAGAAGTTATAAATCAAACTTTTTTCAAATTTTTCTGAAAAAAAATATCAGATAGACTTTTTCATACGTTCGCTGTTTTTTAAGATGTGAGGGAAAAATAGTTTTTTAAAATATGTATCCATGTGAAACAAGCATGCTTGTTTCAATATATATATGATCTTATAGTGTTTTCATTAAATTTTAGAAGTATTATAGAGCATTTTTAAATAATAAAATTATATTGATTTTATTACTTTACAATGGTTTTCATGTCTCTCTTCCCCATGAAATAAATTGAGCAAAGTGACAGTTTTGTATTTAATTAATTTAGGCAAACTATATGATTCTATATCACTACTGTGAAATATCCAATTTGTTAACTTGTTAAATACAATGCAAGAGAAGTTGCATTGCATTCCAATTTTCTATTTTACTCTTCTGTCTAAAAATTATTAAGATACTTAATTTTTTCCTCATATTTTCAAACTTATAATTATTTAATCTAAATATTGCTGATTTTTTTTTATTCTATTATTGACCAATAAGGAATCCAAAGATTTTACATATTAATTGTTAAAAAATAATTTTTTATAAATTGAGTTCATAATATTAAAAAGATTTTGCAATTCATCTTTTGAATTGGTAGATAAAAAAAGAATTTATCAGCAAACATATATCTTATTTTGATATCTGCTTCATAATGTTGCTGTAACTCTTTCTGAAAACTTATTACTTTAAAAATAAACAAACTAATTGATCATAATACTCAACTCAGTTTGAAAAAAAAATTATTCCAAATTCTTCTGATTTTTTATCATCAGCACTACAGCTGAATTCAAATATTTGCAGAGTTTTGATAAAATAAGTGAAACCACTTGTTTAAATCACCAGAAGTAATATGCATTATATACAATCAATAATTTTATATATTTACTATAACAATAAATATAATCAATAACTGTCTATAATGCAAATTATATACATGCACACACATATGTGTGTGTCATATAGAGTGGAACAATTCAATGATATTAATAATATTTAGCTAAGCATACTTTCAGTATTGTATACCAGACTCACGGTGACTTAACTAAACTGACTGGTTAATATTCCAGTGCATGCTCAGTGAGATACTGGTATTTCTTGGATTGATAGTGTCATTAAACTTAGGAATAAACCAGACCATGTTTATTTTTCTATACCTATCATTAGGTTTGTTGCAGACACTATTAAGTATTTGAGAGCAAAATTTATGTCAGTATTTTTCTCATGATTGGAGAAAACAGAATTAATTTAAGGATCCACTTTAGATTTTTTGTATAGATATATGTGCTGTTATAAGCTCCAATGTTAAATGATAAATATTATTTGAGAAGTGGAATCCTTTATATCAACCAATTAATAATTTCAAGTTGACATTGTAAGAGAAAAATATTATTTGTATGAAAGAAGAAAAAGCAATAGGTTTGTTTTACTGGATAAATACATATATAATGAAAAAATCTCTCAGCAAATCAGTAAATTAAAATTTAAAAGAGTCAAAAATTATAACTTAAAATCAATGAAAGACAAGTTTATTACAAATGTTTTACACCTATATATTGGAAAAAACATTTACTAAAAAATATTTGAGGAAATATTTATCTGTCAGCAAGAATTAATTATTTCACATAAATTGCTAAATGTTAAAATACATAAAAAAATGTACCTCTAAGATTAATGATCATTTTTTCTGCTACCATGATAATGTGATTCAACTGGTAGAAAAATGGTTGCAAGAGTTAAAAGGCTTTTAGATTTATGATTAAATCTACATTCAAATTCATACAGATATTTCCATCTGCTAAGACTATCCATAATTATTATATGACATCAGTAGTTGTGTTTCAATTATATGGAATGGTGGGATATATGTAATCCATAAACATAATTAAAAAGCTCTTCTTAGAATATGATGTTTATATATATAAAGCCATATTTATTATTAAAGTTTTAGAATGGATTGATGGGGATATCACTGCAAGATATGCAAAGAACTGTTATCAAATGGAGAATGACTGGCCAATGGGATTAATAGTGAGCAGTATCATCTGCAATTTTTACATCTCAGAAATTAAAGATTATATTATACAGCCATTTATAAAAAATAAATATGATATTTTATACAAAAGATATGTTGATAATATTTTTGCATATAAAACAAGAAAAATGATTGAGAATATGTCCAGCAATCTAAATAATAATTTTGGTTTAATTGAAATTAATTAAACTTTAAAGTATTTAGATGTTAATATATACAGAGACCACAATAAATTTGCAAACAAAATGATTATCAAGCTGTTAAATGTAAGAAGCATCATACCCCCATCTTGACACATCCCTCTAAAATATAAATTGGCAGGATTTAAAATGTTTTGCATCATAATTTACATTTGTGCAAATTTGAGACAGATAGAAAGAGGAATATTGAGAAATATGTTAATGATTTAGTAAATATGGTCTACAACATAAATATATTATATAAAAAATTAAAATTGTTTTAAAACAAAGCTAAGTTTAAACACAATGTAGATATAAATAAATATAAAAAAATGAACAAAGAATGAATTTTTTTGGCTTATGTGCCAAATCTAAATATAAAGTTCAAAGTAATTATTTGTAAAGATTTTAATTTGAGATCTAAATAGATTGATCAGGGTAGAAAAAGGTAAGTATGAAATTCTATATTCGATGATTTGCCAAGAATCTGGATGTAAAGCCACTTATTATGTTAAGACAAAAGCTAGTATATCATCACATTTACAACTGCACTTATATCATTACAAAAAGTCTAATGCAGACTCTCAAATTACTTCTGTTTCTCCAATTAAGAGAAAAATATTGGACATGAATTTTACCCTTAAATATTAAATAATTAATGCAGTCTACAATGGGGTTAGTGATAGAAAGAGTGAAAATAAAAGATGATTGGTGTATTACTCAGTCTAATAATGTTATTAATCAAAGAAACATCAGTGTCCCACTGACCATGCACTGGAATATTAATCAGTCAATTTAGTTAAGTCACCATGAGTTTGGTATAGAATAGCAAAAGTGTGCTTGTCTTAATATTATTAATATCATTGAATTGGTCCACTCTGTATTACACATAAATATACATGTGTGTATGATTATTATAAAAATAGTTCAAAAATCGTTTTTTGACAAAAATGTTATGCCATCCTCAATATGATTGTAAACTATTTTAACATTTCAATTTCTATTGCATATGTAGATGACAGCTATCATATTTTATGTGAAATTAATTAGAATCCAAAATAATAGGGGACAAGGGGATGCAGTCCAAGTATTTACAAATTTAACATACAAAAGTAAAATTTATCAATTAAACAACATATAACAATTATATAAAATGTTCAAAAATATCCTATATATCCGATATTTATAAATATAACATACACAAGTAAAATTTATGAATTAAATAGCGTGTAACTATTATAAAAAATGTTTGTGGGGATGGATGATATTGTACCATCTACAAATAAATGGTCCAAAGATATTGGCATTTAAAATATTTAAAAGCTAAAAAAAAAGTAAATTTGAAGATCTTTCATTTTAACGCATTTTATATTTTTTTTTAGTTTGGGTAATTTTTTTTTTTTTAAAACGTACAATGAAAGTTAAATTTTTCATTCATATGTAATTAAAAACAAAAGTTAAAATTGGAAAGAATAAAAGACACACAGATTACTAATCCAAACAAATAAAAAGAAAAATTCCAAAGTAAAAGATTACAATCATTAAAACTTTTTTTTGGAAGCTAATTAAAGATGGCAGAATTATGCTGAAAAAAAAAAAAGACTTTGTAACTTAAATTTAAGAAAGAGAGTACAAGATTATTATCTTGTATGCTGATAAAAGGATAAAAGAAAATAGATGCACAGAGAAGTCTAAAAATGGATCATGACTATAATAGGTCAGAAAAACTTAAATCTAGGTCTTTGTCTTTTCATTAACTAGTAGCTTCCATTAGGTCCAGAATAGAGAAAATGTCCTATCCCAGACTACTCATATGCAGGACTACCATTACTCATATGCTGAAGTGGATCATCATGCGGAGTGGAGCCGATGCATTTATAGATACCTTTCACCATATAGGTCACTCAGAAAAAAACATTGAGTCTAGCCATTAGGATGGGCCAAGAACTTACAAAAATGTAGACAGAGGGAAACTAGTTAACTTCAATGAGCTCTTCAAAATGTGTACTACAAAACTTATCCAGTAAGATGATTCATATCCTGATTATGACTAAATTAAGCTTATAATATAATCCTGATAGAGACTTTCATTTAAAGAATGTTCTAGAAAAAATTTAGAATTGAACTTTAATGGTGAAACTGTTTTAATTGATTCATGGCTGGATTAGTGTGCATGTATTCTTTCCAAATTAATTAGTGATGTGTTTTTAATATTTTAATTTGTTAGAATAAAAATATTTATTTCTAATATCAACTATTCATTGTGCATTATTAATGATAGTTATTAAATTTATTAATGTTTAGTTTATTAGGATTCTAGTGTATAATTTACCTTTGCCAATATTTGATGATTAAGCCCTGGGAATAATATTCTTTAAAAAAATAAAGTTATGGGAAAATCATAACCCCAACCTTTTAGTTACTTGCATCAAAATTATGGGATACAGGAAAGTTAGGAGTCTATTGACTATGACATCCTCATATACATTAAAACTAACTTCCTTGGAATAATTGGTAGTCCAGTTAATCAAGAAATATAGCTATGTTTTTGGAAATAGGAATAAGATATAGGAATGAAATATTTCTCTCTCCATAGCTTGATTAATTTTCATTTCATAAAGAAGACCTACCAGAATCCAGAAAAATGGAAAAAATGTTACAATATATATATATTATAACGATCCAAACGAAGTGGGAGATCGCATCGCACCGCACCGCACTACCAAAGGGCGCCATCTAGGCATTTGAGCCTAGAAAAATTTATAAAGTAGGCAGATACGCGCTGTTAGGATTCCACTTTATTTACATATTTAGATCGTTAGCCCATTGTCACTAGCTCAGCGGAGACGCAGAGATAAAAATCTATAAATTTTATATCTTAAATATAAAAGAATAAAATAATAAAAGCCACTGCCAGAAATTAACACAGAAAAATATTTATTTACGCACATATAAAATCATTCTAAATTCGAGGAATAAGTTTAACATTTAGATTTTTATCTTAATTTTTAATTTTACATTTAAAATAGCTTGCTATAATGTTTAATATTTTATTTAGAGGGTCGAGTATGAATGGACTACATAGGTCTGCATTTGAAAGGAAAATATTCTTCCCTGATTTAACCTTAGGCAACAAATTTCGCAATCAACTGGTGCCAATCCATCTGATACATTCATGTATTCAATGTAGCATGATACGACAACACAAAATACTATATTGTCAGGAATGTACATCTGAACAATAAGTAGAAATAGAGAAGACATTGACTCTCCACCAACAGGAATGTGACATCTGTGGGCAAGTAGACCAATAAACTAAAAACTCCATAGGAATGGACTGCGGTCTTCTGCCGACTTACAAACCCATCCATAGGCAAACAGAGGGTGTGTGGCGTATATCTATAATCCTGCCCGTAGCGGATCTCATCCTACATCTACTAATTACACAAATATATCCAATCCATTGAACCAATTCAACTACGAAATGAATAACCTAAGATTACCCTCCCTTAATACAACTTTACAAAACTATATAGCCATTCGTGCCCGACTTAATTTTAACATTTATATACGTTCGCACAGATTTATTTAAAAATGTTGGGTATAGATCGATTACACAGATTCCACGGTCAAAAACATTTCAAAATAAACATAAACGATCAAAATACAAAATTATTGATACCGACAATCGCAGAGGGAAACTTATAAGTAACCCAATAGTATTCACCATAAGATACTTGCGTTGTCACCAATAACTTAAAAGACATCCGAATAAATACATTTTAGATACTCACCGTAAGGTATCATTATTTATCGAATGTCTATATATTTTGATCAAATATGAAAACCAAAATCTAATTAACCGCAAACGAATCCATGCAAGCGTCTATAGACAACTTAAATGTAATGCATTTAATAATTTCTACAATAAAATATTACTACACATAAAAAATATTAAAAGGGAAATGATTCTTTTAACAATCGGGAAAGATATAAAATTAACCATTATTAATTTGATTTAAAACTTACAAAAAGTCAGATAAGAGTCCATTTTAAATAAGTCGGCTTGTTTATTAATTTGTTCAACTTGACGAAAGTTCTTGATTGATTTTAAGAATTGTTCCTTTCCTATAGCTTACGGTAGCAGAACTCCCAGTTCCTGGTGTCAATGTCCACGGAGTCTTTAATTGAAAGATCGATCTAATGTTCAGGAGGTGGCATTTGCTGGTTCATGGTATCAGTCATTTCATTTCAGAGATAAGTGGGAGAGAACGATAAAGTGCGTCTTTATCGCTCGTCTCCCCAACCAAGTTGAAAAAAGCCCTTCAACTCAATATTTTTTTCTTTTTATATCATCCACAAGGATTCACTGAACAAAACGTCACTAATCTGTTTTTTCGTTATGGTCCGGGCCAAGGTTTAGTGCTTCCATTTGTCAAGCTAAAATCTCTTTCTTCTCTTATCTAACTTTCCATCTGACTTTTTAATTAAACAGCTTTTAGATAATTAATAAACAATCATTTCCTTTTATAGATTACAGGAATTAATTAATACCTGTTTTTATTTTAACTTACGTTATTTTTTTATTAAAATATTTTTATATTTCAATCTTGTATTTTTTTATTTAAAAAAAATACATTCAAATACCTTTTTTTTTTGTTTATGAAAAAAAAAATATTTTTAAAGTTTAACATCTGTGCGAATGTATACACGTTTAACAATGTTTTAATTTTAGCGTTTAGTTTTTTACTTTTATTTGCGAACTTTTAAGTTTTTATTTTAAATTAATGTAACGACATATTTATATATCGTTACATATCAGTAAACTTCCTCAAAAAACAAAAAACATAAAAAAAAAAAAAAAAGAATTTACTTAGTGTTAGTAATTACGTTATACAAATTTGTTATATATGAAATTTCAAAAGGACAAAACTTTTTTTTTTTAAAAGACAAAACAGTAATTACAAATATAATGATAAAAAAAAAAGTTGACTGATGATTCCTTACTACCAGCTAAATTTCTGCCCCCTCCCTTCCAAGTTTCATTTCTTCTACCTTTAACTATTACTTAGGCAAGTTGAACGATTAGATTTTAATTTAACAAGACTTTTTTTTTTTAAAAAAAAAATTATGATTTATAATTATTATTACGTTTTATTTATTACTTTTTATTCCTCGTATTTCTCTTTACATATGCGCAATTTTTCTTACTGGCAGCACTTTTTACACAAAATTCATAACTTTATATAATACAAACAATATATTCTGATTTCAGAAAAAATATTACGGGCTTCATTTATTTTTAACATTCTCAGGGCACTCGTGTTTATTCAAGATAGGAAATTTCAGCATCAATTCCCCTTCTCAGGGTCAATCTCTGAGGTAAGGCCACACTTGGGACGCCAATTATAACGATCCAAACGAAGTGGGAGATCGCATCGCACCACACCGCACTACCAAAGGGCGCCATCTAGGCATTTGAGCCTAGAAAAATTTATAAAGTAGGCAGATACGCGCTGTTAGGATTCCACTTTATTTACATATTTAGATCGTTAGCCCATTGTCACTAGCTCAGTGGAGACGCAGAGATAAAAATCTATAAATTTTATATCTTAAATATAAAAGAATAAAATAATAAAAGCCACTGCCAGAAATTAACACAGAAAAATATTTATTTACGCACATATAAAATCATTCTAAATTCGAGGAATAAGTTTAACATTTAGATTTTTATCTTAATTTTTAATTTTACATTTAAAATAGCTTGCTATAATGTTTAATATTTTATTTAGAGGGTCGAGTATGAATGGACTACATAGGTCTGCATTTGAAAGGAAAATATTCTTCCCTGATTTAACCTTAGGCAACAAATTTCGCAATCAACTGGCGCCAATCCATCTGATACATTCATGTATTCAATGTAGCATGATACGACAACACAAAATACTATATTGTCAGGAATGTACATCTGAACAATAAGTAGAAATAGAGAAGACATTGACTCTCCACCAACAGGAATGTGACATCTGTGGGCAAGTAGATCAATAAACTAAAAACTCCATAAGAATGGACTGCGGTCTTCTGCCGACTTACAAACCCATCCATAGGCAAACAAAGGGTGTGTGGCATATATCTATAATCCTGCCCATAGCGGATCTCATCCTACATCTACTAATTACACAAATATATCCAATCCATTGAACCAATTCAACTACGAAATGAATAACCTAAGATTACCCTCCCTTAATACAACTTTACAAAACTATATAGCCATTCGCGCCCGACTTAATTTTAACATTTATATACGTTCGCACAGATTTATTTAAAAATGTTGGGTATAGATCGATTACACAGATTCCACGGTCAAAAACATTTCAAAATAAACATAAACGATCAAAATACAAAATTATTGATACCGACAATCGCAGAGGGAAACTTATAAGTAACCCAATAGTATTCACCCTAAGATACTTGCGTTGTCACCAATAACTTAAAAGACATCCGAATAAATACATTTTAGATACTCACCGTAAGGTATCATTATTTATCGAATGTCTATATATTTTGATCAAATATGAAAACCAAAATCTAATTAACCGCAAACGAATCCATGCAAGCGTCTATAGACAACTTAAATGTAATGCATTTAATAATTTCTACAATAAAATATTACTACACATAAAAAATATTAAAAGGGAAATGATTCTTTTAACAATCGGGAAAGATATAAAATTAACCATTATTAATTTGATTTAAAACTTACAAAAAGTCAGATAGGAGTCCATTTTAAATAAGTCGGCTTGTTTATTAATTTGTTCAACTTGACAAAAGTTTTTGATTGATTTTAAGAATTGTTCCTTTCCTATAGCTTACGGTAGCAGAACTCCCGGTTCCTGGTGTCAATGTCCACGGAGTCTTTAATTGAAAGATCGATCTAATGTTCAGGAGGTGGCATTTGCTGGTTCATGGTATCAGTCATTTCATTTCAGAGATAAGTGGGAGAGAACGATAAAGTGCGTCTTTATCGCTCGTCTCCCCAACCAAGTTGAAAAAAGCCCTTCAACTCAATATTTTTTTCTTTTTATATCATCCACAAGGATTCACTGAACAAAACGTCACTAATCTGTTTTTTCGTTATGGTCCGGGCCAAGGTTTAGTGCTTCCATTTGTCAAGCTAAAATCTCTTTCTTCTCTTATCTAACTTTCCATCTGACTTTTTAATTAAACAGCTTTTAGATAATTAATAAACAATCATTTCCTTTTATAGATTACAGGAATTAATTAATACCTGTTTTTATTTTAACTTACGTTATTTTTTTATTAAAATATTTTTATATTTCAATCTTGTATTTTTTTATTTAAAAAAAATACATTCAAATACCTTTTTTTTTTGTTTGTGAAAAAAAAACAATTTTTAAAGTTTAACATCTGTGCGAATGTATACACGTTTAACAATGTTTTAATTTTAGCGTTTAGTTTTTTACTTTTATTTGCGAACTTTTAAGTTTTTATTTTAAATTAATGTAACGACATATTTATATATCGTTACAATATATATATATATATAATGCCTCAAGCATTATTACATTTATTATTTAAGTAATCCTTTGAGAGTAATTTGAAAATTATAATTGCAGTTTGTAATGTTATATTTGACTATTTATTAGTCTGCATTCAGAACAGATTATATTTACTTATTTCAGGAGATTTATTTAAACTTCTTTGTATAAATCATTTCAATCTCTGTGGTCATGTTGCAATCTTTTGTGTCTATATTGTACCCTCACTTCTCAATATATGATATAACTTAAAATATGACTAGCTCAATTAAATCATTATGCTTAGTTAAAATATGTATAACTATCTTTAATATATTTTTATAATACTATATCTTACCAAATTTATTATAACTTATTAAAAATTAATATAGTTCAATATCATCTACTAATTAAATAAGTATTTACTAAAATCATGAGACTGTGAAGTGAAGTTACAATTGGTAATTGAATTTACATTGAGCCAATGTCTTCCCAAGACATTATTTCAATGGCATAAGAATACTAATTACATCTTTATTATTTCATTACTACATCTATAGCACTCTTATGTCTTTCATAAATTAACTACCTTTCATAATAATAGATAAATAAATCTCAATCTTTTGTTAAGGAAATATAATTAAATAATCTCAGGTTCTTCTAATTATCTTAAAGTAATAATAATTCGTGCAGATAGGAATGATAAGGGATTTAATATCAAACCTAAATACAACTAACTTACTCCAATAACACTAACTAACAAGAATAATCTTTAGTGTATAACTTAATCTTATCTATTCTTATTATACTATTAATCATTAAGAAAATAAGTAAATCATATACATGTTTTTATTTCCATATAGCATCTTAATTTTAAAATATAATAAATTCTTATAATTTAACAATCTGTGGCAATAAATAATATTATACTCTTATATTGTGCATTATAATTACTTTCTGACCATTATAATATTATATGTTAATGTCAATCAATTTCTATAAATTATATTAAGAAAATATTGTATTTCTTTCTAAAATAATAATAATAATAATAAATATTGTGCAAATATTATGTTTATTCAAATTATCTGTTGTCAAATGCTGTGGTGTAAAATAATGAATTCGACACATTTTAAAATAACTTAACAAATTTTATTTACATCAACTATAACCAATAACTTATTTACACTATTTACATTAAAAGTGGAAACCAAAGAAAATAAAAAATAAGGAAAAATAATAATACAAGTTTTTTTTACACTGTTACTATTTCCATAATCATAAATAAATAATTTATACATTCTTTAAATGTTTTATCAACAACATTTAATTAAGTTGATGAACTTAAAATTTAATAGATATCATTTTGTCATTAATTAATACAAGAAAATTTTATGTAAAATATCCTAAAATTTAGTACAGGTAAATAAACAAACGTTAACAATTGAAATGCTACTTCACCTAAGTATTTCTGCTATTTATATTATAATGTACTAATATGTATTATATTTACTATTAGCATTACTCCAATGTCAAATAATGTATAAACTGATATAACTTTGTAATATAATAATCATTATTAATTATAATGATTTATTTCATTCTCATGTAATTTCATACTACATGTCTTACCAAAATATGCAATACGTATATGTTCTTTTAAAATAATCTTTAAAATTATTCAACAATTACTGATTTTATAAGGTATTATATTAAATAAAATTCTATGATTCTTTTCTAGTTAAACCATTACTATTCTTAACTTGTTATTCCTATTCCTTCCTAATAAACTCCTATCTATAAATATCATTTTAACCTTATTCAACTTCAGAAAAACAGATGACTAATTTTAATAAAAAAATAATAATTATCCAAACTCTCTTATACTTCATCATCTATATCCGATAAACCTTAAATCAAAATATAAATTTCTATGTAAAACTAACTTAACTTATCTAATAAAATAAAATAAAATATAGATTTTTATATCTCTTACTAACTTGAAAAGAAAAATAATTATTTATACTAATATAATAAATCTCATTCCTAACATTGTAACAGAAACATTAAAATTTATCAGAAAGAATCAATAATTGTTTCTAGATTTCTCATATTACGTTGTATTAAATTTACATCATAAATTCAAAGTATGATATTAAAATAAAACTGTTATTACTAATCTTATGGTGTATATTATTTAAATATTTATACATTCATTCAACAATCAAATAACATTTGGTTGATCTAAAGAAAACATATCAAAATACATCAAATTATTATTATTATATAATTTTTACATAAATGATACTTTAATGTACAGTGATACGATGTCCTCCAGGATAATATAGTTTTACAAAATAATTTCACATTTACACTCAACAATTATTCTTTAAAATATTACGTGTAGTATAATTATAAAAAAAATATACTTTATGCAATGAAATGTTATATTAATATTTAGTTATTTTTTTAAAATGTAAATGTGCCTTTCCTATCTTTAACAAATCAATAATTATTAAATATTTATGTTAGTTAATAAAAAAAAAATATTAAAAATCCAAGTGTCTTCTTTCACTCATAATTGTTCTTTTCCTAGGCACAAACTTTCACCACACATTACTTCCTTTTCCGTACATCAGTGTTTTAAAGTTTTTATGAAAAAAGAAACGTTCTTTTTTTAAAAAATAAAATAAAAGTTAGTTCCACCATACAAACAAAATAAAATTAAAATAGTTTATAGGATCCAGATTCATTTCTTTAAGGAAAATTATTTAAAAGTTATTATTTTTAGTATTAGTCAATAGTTTATAAAGTTCTTATTTAATTATTCTAAATTGACTTGGATATCCACGTATATTTTATTTGCGCATTCCTTAACAAATGTCTAGGTAAGATTAATTTTAAATTCATCTGTACGACCAGTGTTCAGACCTTATTAATATAATAATTTTATTTATAGGTATTTTTTTTTACCAGTTAAACTTCCAATTTATTTGCCTATTAAAACTATTAAAATTTAGTCTTTTGAACCCAAAGACTTCACCAGGAAGTATTTATACAATTACTGTTAATTTCCATATCTTTACTAAGATATATACCTAAATTTATAATTTACAATACTTTCTTCATAAAAAGTATTTCTCTTTCTTTAAAATATTTGTCTTTATAAAAATTAATTACAATTAACTTTTAAATTTATATAATGTCCTACATATTACTTTTATCCATCTAGTAATTCTCCTAGTTAATCAGGTTTGTTATATTTTTAGTATAAAGTCTCCAATACATTTTATCCTTATAGATGTCTTCATGACTATTTGATAGTAAATTGAGCTTCGATAGAGATGATCAATAGGAAATTATAATTAAACTAGCACTGATATTTGACGGTAAAACTTTTTATAAATTATTTAAAACCACTCTCTTATAATTTTTAAAATGACTACGAGAGCGTCTATAATTTTACTTAGCTATCTCTAATAGCACACTTTACTTTTAAAATTACAATCATAATTCCCTCCGAACAATTGAACCTTGGTTTTATACCGAAATAAACTCCCCACTTGATTGGTAAATTAAACAATCAACTTGCTAGCTTATTTACATATTTTACCAACAATATAGAATTAAAATAAATAATGACTTATTTAATATTTTTTATTTATTACATTATTAAATTCTTAAATTAATCTTTATCATTTATTTAAATCCATTAAACATTTTTTTAAAATATACTTTCTTACTTTATTTCACTTTTAACTTTTATAAGATTATTTTTATAAACAAACTAAGTCTATTTTTATTCGTTATGTTTTTTAAGCAGTATTTTAAAATCAGATTTAATATTTACATTAATTATCTTTATTTTTATCTCGTGATAGAATATAATACTTATAATTTTTATAACGAATTTTAAAATAGTTTTGGCAACTTTACTAAAAAACTCACAAGATTGTATATGTCTAACTAACATCGTTTTAACAAGATAAACGCTTGTAATAATCTAAAAATAAATAAAATTTATTTTTTAAAAATAAATATTTTTAAAATAAAAATATATTATAAAACTTTTAAAATAATAATTGATATTATTAAAATCAAATATTAATCTTCTATTATGTATACTAATAATTAAAATATTTATATACACCTATTAAATATTAATCTTTATCAAAATAAATATATGCATTTAATTTTAATTGTTTTTTTTTAAACTTTTAGCTTTAAACATTTATTTATTAAATTTATTAATGCAGTATTAATTATGGCCAGTTTTCCCAACCACATCAGCACAATTTTCACATATCAAACACTCATAAATTACTTTAATTACACTTTTTGAAAGATTGTTATTAACAAAATTAACATCATATAGCTAAATATATCTTAAATTTAAAATTTTTTAAAAACAGATTGATATAACAATTTATGGAGACCCATACAAAAGGGCACAATATAAATATATTTGACAATAAATAAAGGTGAGATTCCACTTTTATTGTTAAAAGGAGGTTGTCTTGACAATAATTTCAGATTGATGATTGCTATTGATATTGAATTGTCTAAGTGTTGATTGGTTTTTAATGATATATAAATTAAAATGCTTTTCCATTTATGAAATATCTCCACTTATATTTAATATGATTAAATTATTTTTGAGATCTATAAATTAATTTCAGTGCATTGAAAACAAATCTAGAGTGATTACGATATACAAATCATTACATATTTTAATCCATCAATGATTTTTAAATCTTCTCAGAAAAAGAACACTCCTTTAAATTTGTATATTGTTTTTTTATATATGTCAAAGCATTGACCAGGAAACAAACCTGGGCCAGCTGCTTCGAAGGCAGCTATGCTAACTGCTAGGCCACCAATGCTTGACAATTTGTATATTGTTTAAAAAGCTCTTCATTTATTTTATTATATAATCAATCTTACAGTATTAAAAATTTTTTTTTATTGAATTTAAAAATGTATTATTTCTATAGGCAACACACTCTTAAGTGAACCCAATGATCGATTGGGATGAATTATTTTGTCTTTTGGCCAATTCTTTCCCTGGTGAATTTTTTCATAAGTATTATACATTAAAATGCATGTAAAACAGTATATTTTATCATAAAAAAATTGCCCCAAAAAGTGTGAAAAAAGTGCTAAATTCAAAATTCCCACTTTTACAATAGACGTAAGACCCTCCCTGACATGTCCAACCATTGTTGGTTGACAAGGCTGTAAAATGTTTGGTGTTTTATGACACTGAAGTTTTCAATGATGCAAAAACATGTTTATTTGCAAATTTATTACAGTTTTAGATATTTTTAAAAAATAGTTTACATTATATTTATTAGATATCAAGAAATATAAATTATTTAATAACTTATTTTGACTTAAAATACTTTATTTTCAAAAATATAATGTTATATTAGCAGCTAATGTAAATATGGCCTGAAGCAAATTAGAAGACAAGCTATGATGTAAAAAATATATTTTATTTATGAGTAAAGAAAATATAATTTTGCAATAAATATTCAAAAAATTTAAACATTTAAAGCATAATTCATTAGACATAAAAGAAATAAATAATTATATGTTTCCAATGTTTAAAAATAATAAAAATTAAGAAATATTTTGTTGATTTTATAAACTGAAAATAATCTTTCTAGAAACGTGACATATAACGTCTTTGTTTTGATTACGGTCTAATTTTTTTTTAATATTTACAGAAATAAAATGTGAAGATTTAAAATTTATTTCAGTAATAAATACAAATATCTATCAAAGAAAATCAAATTTGTTATTTTCTGATAAGTAATAAACATTTTATCACATATTTTATGTTGATTTGTGAGACAAAGAAAACATCAGAAAATTTTGAAAAGTAAGGGGCATTAGGCTGCATATCAGAATAATATTCACAGTATTTAATATTTTATGTAGTACATTTATAAGTATTAAACACTAATATTTATGAATATATATTCTGCATGTATACACAAATTATTTACTATTTACCTATGATTAATCATAATAATTATTTGTAATTAATTAAAGCTAAATAAATTAGCATTTAGTTATATTTTAATTAAATGTATAAATAATTAAAAGATTTATTATATATTGTTTTAGTGATGAAAAATAAGAAACTAAATTCATAATTTTTTTTGTACAAAAATATATAGACTGAAAAAGTAAACGAAATGGTAATTTCTTATATACTTTCTACATTATATTTAAATAGGTTTTTGCCTCAATTATATTTTGCATATATATATATATCAATTAAGTCATTATTTAAACATAATTATAACTTTTATGTAAACAATACTTTCATAATAATAAAAATTGTAATTTTTTCTGTCCTACATTTTTAAAAAAAATACAACTTGGCAATACTAAAATAATTTTGTAAAATTCTTAATTATTTTAAAAATAACATTTAATTATTGAGAATTTGAACACAGACTTTCAAACTTTCTTAATATATCCACTCTATCTCATAAATTGTTAAACATGACCACACATGTGCAAAAAAAATAAATGATCTCTATTATACATATTTCATGCATAATCAGCACTCATCAGTTAGTCCCGATCATTTCCCACACACATATATAATCAGTGCTTGGTTTATATTAAGATAGAAAATTTCTAAACATTAATGGAAAGGCTTCAATCTACTTCACTCTCCATTAAACTTTGAAGATTTGCTCTCTTAATATAAACCAAACATTGATTATATATATATGCAGAATATGAACCAACTGATGAGTGCTAGTTCAGCATGAAATATGTATATTGGAGATCATGTATCTTTTTAACGTGTGGTCATGTGTATCAGTTATATGTGATAGAGTGGATAGTTGAAGGGAGCTTGAAAGTATGTATTTAAATGCCTTATAATTATATCTAAACTCTAAGTATATAAATTATTCAAATATTAAAAAATAACATTTATAAATGGTTGTTTTTCTGGACATATTTTTTTTGGAGACAAATAGTAGTGCAATCTTTATTTATTTGTATATAGACAGCTTTAGTTTTTAAACAAATTTTCAGCACACTTGATTACAAATTTCAAAATTTAGCAAATGTTCTCTGGGTTTCATGAATTTATTTAATACATCTGTCACTTTATTTTATGGAAATTTTTACTAGCGGTTCAATAAATTCTAACATCTTTACTTCCTGCTAACACACTATTCAACTTTAGTAATATTTTTTCAAAGTTGTTATGATTAATTGTGATTGCAATGGATTTTTTCTTTTAATTCAACACAATCAAATGTTGGATGCTTAATATATAATCAAAAAAAATGACTAAAGATATTGTATCTATAAACCTAAGGCGATGTTTTAAGATCATTTCCTGATAAGACCCGATCTTTTTTTCCGATATTGTTTTTTATTTATAAATAAAGCAGAAAATTTAAACTATCAACAAAAAACACAAAAATTGCTGACATACAGAATTACAAATATGAAAATTGTATATTTAAGCTTCATATATCTAAATGTTTGAGATCAAAGTGCATATTATATTTATTTATTGTACAGATAATAGAAAATTAAGATTAAAATTAATTTTAAAAAGCAATAGAAATATTTATCCAAATGTCAAATGGACAAATAAACAATTTATGTTGGAAACATAAAATATAAAGAATATGAATTATGTATTTCAATAATAGTAGGATGATAAAATAATCCTAAAATAAAGGAATTTTTAATGTAAAATGTAAACTTAGCACTGTATTTTTTTTAAAAAAAAAAGACATTCTACCTGTAATTTTATTATTTTTTCCTTGATTACTTAGTACCAAGACTGAATAGAAACTACAAAAACCTCAATTAAGGATATGTTACATATTAATAATTACCAGATAAGAATATTATTGAAAAAAAAGTTCGATATTCCATCCAAAAATGAATTTACAGAAGTCTTAGAAGTTTAAATCCAAGATAGAGTGTTAAACAAGCTTTGAAAAGAACTAGAAAAATTTTTCAGCAACTACTCAGTTGTAACTTTAAAAATAATGATATGGATATTACTAAATGATTGCTTAATAGAAAAGGATCATTATTGTCATTACATAATAGTAAAAGAAAATGTATTTAGTTTTTTGCCTGAAGACAAATAGAGGTAATTAAATAATAAGTTGGAATAATAAATGTCAAGTCATGGTTTACATTAGTAGTAGGTTTTATTTTTCAACACTTGAAGACAATTTATTTTAGTGTATCAATATTTAGACTAAATATTATAAATTTTAGTGAACCTATTCATGTTAGTTTATACATATCATTAATATATATATATAAAGGTACATTTTTTATTTTTATGTATAAAATGTTATTATTCAAATAATAAAGTGATTTAGGATAAGGAAGTCTTACAATAGACATATATTTCATTACGTTATATATATAATCAAAATTACCCCAAATTCACAACTCAATATTAGACTATCCAAAAAAAAAAAAAAAAAAATCTAAAGCACAACGAATGGTTTCATTACTATGAATAAACTTCTCAAGTGTAAAAAACTATAAATTAACAATATATTTAAACTAAACATTACCCACAATTCCACTTACTTCCCATACACACTTTATATTAAAAGAACTATTAATTTTGATGAAGCTAAGGTTATATTCTTCGAGAAAAATGAAATAAAAAAATGAATTAAAGAATCCTTATTATTAAAAATTAATTAATTTATTTAAAAGTTTTTCTTAATATTAAGGATGTATGGAAGCTAAGTCAAATTGTGGGTAATGTTTAATTTAAATATGTTATTTTGTAATTCTTTACACTTGAGAACTCTGTTTTTGGCTAGTCTGGTCAAGTTGTGAATTTGGGATAATTTTGATTATTTATTACTAGTTTAGCTTTATGCTTTTAATGTTTATATATATTGTAACCTTATATTTTGGTACAAAATATATAGCTTGGTGGAACTTTTAAAATTTCTCTATCTTCCTCTAGGTGACTTGATTGTCATAGTTAACACTTTGCATATACCTGATACTTGTATTCAATTTGTTACAATGATAAGATTATGTAATTTCATTTTTTTTGGTTACTATTTTTTCCCTGTATTGGTTTTGTCCTTTTCCAATCACTGAGTTGGACAAGCAATCTGCAAAACCAAGAGCATATTATATCAAATATAGTAAAATACAAATAATAATAATCATTATTTGTTTTTTTCTTTAATTAATCCTAAATATTAAATTTAGTTTGGTTAAAACAATTTATTTAATATATCTTAAATTAGTCGATAGAATAGAATAAACACATTTTTTTCTATTTCTTTTTTCAATTTTAACAGAATATGTAAATGAGGAGAAATGTAATTGGATAAGATGGAAAGAGAATGTTCAGAGATTTTTTTTATTAACTGGGATGGAAATGATAAGTCTGTAAAAAAGTTTCTACTGTAAAAAATGTAACAAACATGAAAGTTATTCCTTAAAATTAAGGATAAGGAAAGAAATTAAATTAAGATTTTTCTTGTATAACTCAAATTGCAATGTTATTATGTGCTAATAACAATATGAGTAGCTAAATTTAAACAAGTCTGTTTAAGCCTGCTAACCAAGAATCTAACTGCTGATTCTCTTCCAAAATGTCTAAAATTAAAATGTATTGATATTATCAAGTGAAACAATAAGAATAACAGTCTTCAAAGGTCAGTCTACCTGAAAATATTTTTACAGAAAAAAAGGACATCAAAATTTTTTTTAGATTAATTTAAAGATGTAATTAATGAATTGAGAGTCATCATCATCATTATCAACCATTATCAATCCACTGCAGGATGAAGGTCTCTCCAAGTTTAATCCATCTTCTCCGATCTTTAGCTTCTCTTCTCCACATCACCCTTGCACACTTTCTTATTTCATCCATCCATCTCACATGTGGTCTCTTTCTGGGTCTTTTACAATCTCTTGGAATCCAGTTTAAAATTTCAATTGTCCATCTATTATCATCTCTTCTAACAATATGTCCAGCCCAACTCCACTTCAATCTTTTAATTTTTTCAATGAGGTCAGTAACTCCTGTTTGTTGTCTTACCCATACATTGCGTTTACGATCTCTTCTTGTTACTCCCAACATACATCTCTCCATACTTCTTTGAGTGGTTTGAAGTCTCTGAATTGCTCTTCTATTAAGTGTCCAAGTCTCAGATACATAAGTAAGAACTGGTAAAACACATTTGTTAAAAACCTTCCTTTTCAAACACATAGGCATATTTCATTTTAGTATCAAGTTATGTCTACCAAAAGCACTCCAACCAAGTTTAATTCTATGATTAATTTCCTCCATTATGTTTCCATCTGTATTAATAATCTGACCAAGGTATTTGTAACTGTTAACTTCTTCTAATTCATCATAATCTTTATTTTCATATTTTGAGCAAATCGATTAAACATTACTTTAGTCTTTTTAACATTTATCTCTAGTCCTACTTTCTTACTTTCATCTGATAATTCCTGCAACATTTTCTGCAGATCTGAAGCATTATTTGCAAAACAACTACATCATCTGCGAAATCTAAATGACTTAAATAATCACCATTTACTTTCACTCCTTTAGTTTCCCATTTTAATCCACAAAATACTTCATGCAGCACTGCTGTAAAAAGTTTTGGAGATGTGGAGTCACCTTGTCTTACACCTTTCTCAATGTTGACTTTCCCAGTGTCATTATGTAACCTAATTGTTGCTGTTGCATTTTTATAAATATTCTTTAAAATATGACAATATCCTGGATCTATACCTTGATGATCTAATGCTTTAATCACTGAAGAAATGTTTATAGAATCAAATGCCTTTTCATAACCTACAAATCCTAAGCATAATGGCAACTCATATTCATTTGTCCTTTCTATAACTTCTCTCAACACCTGGATATGATCTACTGTACTAAAACCACTTTTAAATCTGGCTTGTTCTCTTGGTTGGTGGAAATCCAATGTTCTCTGTAGACGAGTTGTAATTATCTTGGTAAAAATTTTATATAAAACTGATAAAAGGCTGATAGGTCTGTAATTTCTAATATCTTCTTTATCACCTTTTTTAAATATTAATATTATTACTGCATTCTTCCAATCATCCGGTACATCTTTATCATTTAGACATTTGGTATATAACTTTGCTAAAAATTTTTCTATTTCTTCACCTGCTTCTTTTAATATATCAATTATAATTCCATCATTACCTGGAGCCTTTCCTTTCTTCATACATTTAATTGCATGTCTCACTTCTTCATTTAAAATTCTGGGTAATTTGGAAGATGTAATAGATATAGGAGGTACTTGTTCTTTATTACTATATAATTCTTGATAAAAATCTTCTACCAATTTCATGATGTCATCTCTCCTTTTAGTAATAATTCCATCTTTTTTTCTTATTGCAGATATAAATTTCCTACCAATACCAAAATGTTGTTTTACATTCTTAAGACTTTTATTTTCTTCTACAGCTTTCCTTGCTAGTTCACAGTTATACTTTCTTATATCATTTTCAACTCTTTTCCGCACCATTTTACAAAATTCAAGATATTCAATTCTTTTTAATGCATCATTTTTGTATATCTTCATATTCCTTCTTTTCTTCATAAATTCTCTAGTCTCAGTAGAAATTTTATTGGTCAATTGCTGTTTCTTTCTACCAGCTATCTTTGTTGCAATTTTCAAAAATGTATCAGTTATTTTCATATTAATTTCATTCTAATCTGAATCATGTTCAAAATCTACTAATACTTGAAACCGATTTGTAAGTTCTAATTTAAATTCATTAGAATGTTTCTGAAGATGAGGAATATCAACTGTAAATATTGTTTTTCTTAATAATTTTTGTCTCTCTAGTTTTACATTAACACGTATCTTACACCTTACTAATCGATGATCATTTCCTGTGTTAAATTTATTAAGAACATTACAATCTTGAAATATGTATTTCCTGTTAGTCAAAATATAATCCAATTCTACTGTACCTTCATTTGGATGCTTCCATGTCTATTTCCTTTTAACATTTTTCTCAAAAAAAGAATTCATAATATAAAGTTTTTCTTTTTCTGCAAACTCCACATGTCTATGTCCTCTCTCATTTCTATTACCATAACCAAAATTACCCACAGCACTTTCATCTTTCATTTTTTACCAATTCTAGCATTAAAGTCTCCCATAACAATTTTAAAATGGTGTTTACTCTGATCAAAAGCCTTTTGTACATCCATATAAAAATCTTCTACTACTTCATCACTATGAGAACTTGTTGGGGCATAAACCTGAATTATCTGCATTTGGTATCTGCTATTAAGTTGTATAACTAATCTTGCCACTCTGTCCGATACACCATCAATCTCCACAATATTGTTCTTCCACTTTTTATTTATAATAAATCCTACTCCACTTGTATTTCCAATATTTGTGCCTTTATAATAGAGTATATGTCCACTTTTTAAATCAATTGTCTCTTCACCTTTTCTTCTAACTTCACAAAGTCCAATAATGTCCCATTTAATATAAGAGAGTTCTTCTTCTAATTCTTGCAATCTTCCTTTACTTGAAAGTGATCTGCAGTTATAAGTACCTAAATAAAAAGTCTTCATCAAATGGCAGCCTGGGTCCGCAATCAGGGGATTCTTAGCACTCTCCGCCTTCAGCCACCAACCGCTGCCTTGGTTGGTGACTTTACAGCCTCCTAGGAATAAGGGCCATGCTTTATTTTTGTCTGTCATAATTGTATATATGTATTGGGAAAATATTTATCATTTACACAAACATTCATTCTGCCTTATCAGGCACTGAGAAGAAAGACCATGGTGTTTCTTGATCTTAAACTCAGAGGTAAAAGGCCAATAAACTCATCATGCTGGCTAATGCGTGTTGGTGAGCAGCCCATCCATGTTCGTATACTATATAAATAATCACATAGTAATAACAGCTGCAATGACAAGAACGTATGGAGTGGACATTGGGAATTTGCCCTGCTCAGTTCCTTTAAGGCCTCCAAGAAGAATCAAAGGGTCTCCTTTCAGTTAATAGCAAAACTCCTTTCTGCAGCTGAATTGAGAGTAACCTGTCATAAAAAAACAACTTTTGAGTTACCTGCCAAAAAATTGACTTTATTTTTTTAAAAAAACAAGAAGGCAAAAGAAAATACTTTTATTGACTGAAAAAATAGAGATTAATTAATAATATTAATTAATATCATCTATATGTTCATAAACAGGCATGTATGTGTGAATTTTATGTATAGTTTTCAAATGGAATTTATTATGAAATATATATTTTAATAATTATATTATTTTAATAAATTCAAACATGTTCATTTTATGCTAAACCACATGTCTGGTTTTAAATAAACCTATTGTAACATATATGTAAATCAATGTAATAACTAACTTTTTAAATCATATATATGTAAATCACAATGTGATGATTTATTATTGTATGCTAATCAAAATCAGAAGGCTTAATTGATATGTATAGCTTTATTTTAAAGCTTAATATTTTATTTTTATTGTTCATAAACTTGTGTTCAATTATTCCAGTAGGTCTAAATAATTTTAGAATATGTTTCCATCATCTTTCACATAACAGTAATACAGCTTATATTCTTCAGAGCTAGATTAATGTATAATGGCTGATATATTAAATAGGAAGGTACATTAGTGTTTTTAGGCATCCAGTAATAATCAATCATCATCTTGGTTGGTGCAAAAGAGAATACTCTTTAAAGCTCCTGCACTACATTTTATTTAGTTTACTCTATTAGAAATTAAGTTTATAGTTGGACAGTGCCTTAATGGTACTAAGTGGCCAGATCATTGCTGATTAATGTCCCAGCATTATTGTTTTTGTAGTTATATATTCAGATGGATGAACATTTAAGTTGTTGCATCTAAATTAATTGTTCCAATAATTGACCCAAGCTGGCAAAGGCTCAATATTTGGCCTAGTCTATAAAAGATCCATTTCCAATCCAGTCACCAGATTGACTGTTGATTTATATTTTTTATTATTCAAATTCAGTCACCAGTTTGATTGCTGATTTACTTTTATTATTGATCATTCATGATGATGGAATGGTTTCTTTTAAATAGTATTAGTAGTTATTTTTACTTTTTATAATGCTGGTTGATGTATAGTTAATCATAATTGATTTCTTCTGAGTTAACTGGGTTGATCTCTCACAATGTGATCTCTCAGAGATTTCTCTCTCATGCTCTCTTTAATATATTGAAACAGATACATTATTTTATGTATATTTGCAGTTAAAGGAAAAAGAAGCATAAATCTTTTATTTTTATTTAAACTTATAAGTGAGAAAAAAAATCATTTAAATAAAAATCTCTTTACTGCTTTTCAGTTCATTATATATTTCATAAAAATAATTTGTAAGGCAGAATGGCAGTAATGTAACAATAATTAAAAGTGTTTCTTCACGATGCTGCAGGCAAGAGAAAATTAATTAAAAATTTGAAAAAACAGCCAGATAATTAAAAACAGTCTGAATCCTGCTAAAAAGAATAGCCAATGAACTGGGAGATTAATGGCATGAACATAGATGAAAACACACAAAAAACAATTGGATCAAACAGGCATATAAGGTGAATCCATTCTGATAGAGAGAAAAGGTATAGAGAGGTTGGTGAAGTCAGATTAGGGACATTATTTAGATTATTAGAAAAGTGAATTGAACAATCAAGCAGCCCCATGAAGAATCAGTATAACATGGACAATTAGCCCACTTTTTCTCTCTACCCACTATCATGAAGTAAACCTCCAGTGCCAGTCCAAGCCTCCAGTGCCATTCAGCTTCAAGATAGACCCCACATTATTTAGAGAAAACAGCAATAAATGAAAACATTAGTTAAAAGGTAAGCATTAGAAAATAATTCAATTATTAATTCTATAATAGTAATAAAAAGTTTTACCTATCAATTATTAATTCTATAATAAGTTTACGATAGAAAATTAATGGAATAATATGAAAACATTAATTGTGTTATATATTCAAAATTATAAATGTTCTACCAATATAAAATGGCTGATAACAAACTTATGTTAATAATATACATTTGTGCTTGACTGAGTAATAAAAATCTACAAACATGAAATTGGTATATATTAGAATAATTAAATGACAATGAATTATAAATGCTTACCTGAATAATCCACATTTGGATAAAGTGAACGTCTGTGTTTGATTAAATAATAAATATCTACAAACATGAAATTCTTATATAGTAGAATAATTAAATGACAATGAATTATAAATGCTTACCTGAATAATCCACATTTGGATAAAGTGATAAAACCTATGTAAAAATATATGTCTGTAATTGACTGAATAATAAATACCCACAAACCTGGAAGTGATACATATTAGAATAATTTAAATGATAATGAGTTATAAATGCTGAGATATATAAAATGATTAAACCTATGTAAAAATATATGTCTATGTTTGACTGAATAATAAATATCTATAAACCTGGACGTGCTATATATTAGCATAATTAAATGATAATGATTTATAAATGCTTAAATGCATAAAGTGATGAAACATCTGTAAAAATATACATCTGTGTTTGACTGAGTAATAAATATATCCCAACCTGGAATTGTAATATATTAGAATAATTAAATGATAATGAATTATAAAGGCGTATATGCATACCTGAATAAAACACATATGAATAAAGTGATAAAACCTATGTATACTTATACTTGATAAAAAAGGCTTTTTAACTTCTTCACACAAGATGAACTGAAATGAGCTTTCATTTGATACAAATGATGAACTCTATTGGAAAGACTTATCAATAATTATTGTTAATAAAATTGTTGTTATTAAAAATTAATCTAATTATTTAATTCCATTTTTGCATCACCAGTTATCTATTGCTCTTGCTCACAAGAATCTCATGCCTCCTGAATTATGTTCAGCATAACCAGATGATGGTAAGTAAGGTTATAGTGAGATGGAACTCTAGTGGCACCATTTGGAAAACCAAACATATAAATTTCTAGATGCTTCCAGTCTCCATGGCGCTACATCCTCTGATGAGCAGGAAATATTGTGACATCTGCATTGGGGAATGCCAATCAATAGTTCCTTCCTGCAATATGCTCATCAGGAAAAAAAACTAATGAAGAGCGAGGTTGGGCATGCGTCCAGTTACAATATAAAATTTCATATATATTTAATGATATTAAACATTACTTTAATATACTTTGTAATAATATCTCTTACTTTAATAATATTTTATTTTAAATACTTTATGATTATATATTTTTTGACATTTATCATTATTTAAAATTGACTTGGAGATGATGTTGATTTTCCATCACCCCACGTTCAGCTCAACTCCCCCCCCATCCTGTTACAATATATATACAGACATTTGTATAATAATAATAAAATAAACTTTATAAACCAAATGTATAAAAGTTAATAAGATGCCTCCACACATACCACTTTGCTCAACAAAATATTTAATAAAGCTTATTAGCTACAGATTTAATCATGATGTATATATGTGCTACACATTAAAAACTAAAATTCATTTTTAATTTCAGAACGACAGTTTCAGAAAATATGAAAAATATTAAAACTTTAAAACAAAAAAAAATTACAAGATAAATATTCTAAACTAAAAGATTTATACAATAATTCTTTTTAAAATATCTATTTTAATTTTTTTAAAATTCTCATCTATACATTATATTTGTAGTTTGTGCATTTGCACTTTATGGAAATTTGTTAGAACTCTCATATGTAACATATACTTTTTTAATGGTGTCAATGATTTTGTACATTTTCTTTTATTACAAGTTTCTTTAATATTTATTTTGTTAAATGAAGCATCAAATAATCTATATATCATAGATTTGAAAAAAAATACTAAAAACAGATCAGCTTGATCTAATAATTTGAGCATACTTTATACTTCTTTGATAAAATTTACGTGATTATTAAAAAAAATGATCAAGTCTACATTATATTTCTAATATTTAGATAATTTTCAACAGCCAATAATAAATGAGAGTGTTAGAAAAATATGTGATCAAATTTGCATAAAAACTTTGCCAGTTAACAAAATAAAAGTCAACTCGAAAATCAATTTTAGTCACTCTGTAATTGTTAAGCAGTATTTGATTTGTATAAAGCATTATTCCATGCCTAGGATTAAATATACATTAGTATAAGATTTTATTACATTGGAATATTTATTTTATAGTTTGCAATTTTGTCCAAACTTTTATGATTAAAAGTCACATTCATTTGATAAGTTTTAAATTGTCCTTTTCCAAAGATAATGGGGAATCCTTCATTAATTATTTTAAAATGACAAGTCAAAGTTTAAGGGCGATTGTAATTTAAAATCGTTTGTATAGATTTTGCAAATTCATTTTCTAAATAGAAAATGAATTCAAAATAATGGATTTAAAAGTCTTGTGATGGATAGTATTTTAATTAGAGAAATTCCTTTTGGTAACAAGATAAAAGCTTTAACTGTAAGGCATAGAAATCAGAATGGGCAGGAAAATTGCAAGAAAGAAGATAAATACTCTGAAAAAATCACCTAGAAGTAGCCATTACTTAAAAATTTTAAGAAGAGTTACCACCGGAAATTATGTCCATTTTAATATTGAACCTTAACTGTATTTGCACTATAATACATGGCTATCTTCGGGAATCTGTTGCTGAATCCTCAAGTTCCCCAATAAATATTCAAATGTTGCTGTTAAAATAGAACTCTCCAATACTAAATTGTAAGCTGCCTCAAATTTATAATGAAAGTAATCTATAAAATGAATTTCATTTGAGTTAAGTGCACACCTATATTTCCTTCTAAATCTAACCAAACTCTGTGCTCTTCAATCAACAAGCAAGTCATGAAGGAGTTGTAAATTTTAATTTTGATTAAACCACAACTTTCCAATCTATTTATGAACTATCTTGCTAATTACATTAAAAGTAGCTATTGCCTTAAATCTTGTTTATTCATTCAATTATGCTTAAAATTGTTACACAATAAATCTCTATATTATTATATCTCTAGTCCTAAATTAATAACTTGATAATTTTCTTTCTCCTCTTATGGTGGTTTATTTTTACTAACTCTTACTTGTATTTGTTAATGATTATTAATATTATTTACTTGCGATGTAATATGCAAATAAGGTTTTCAACTTGATAATGTTGTCGTTTTATCTTAAGAAAATAGTTACCATATAAAGTTTTATAGCCTACTTATTATCTGTGAGAACTAAATTAATAATAGTTCTATTAATTATCGGGTTAAAAGATTTATTTAATTATTTGATGTAATTTTACCAAGAGCTGATATAAATTTTATTAGCTTAGCTTATAGCAACTATGCTCCTGACTAAGTTTATTTAATTTCTAAACAAGATTATTCACATGTGTTAATTTAAACACATTAAAGGTTTGACAAAATTTTGTAAGGGAAAGAAAAATAGATCTTCTGAATTAAGCCTAGTCTTTCAGCATTTGTGTTTGGGGAGAGCATGATATAAGAGGTAATATTATGTAATTGGGTTTAGGCATTTGCCTGTCGTAAGTTTGATTTTAATCTTGTTGATCAAGTCATCATGTCAAGCATTTATATTATATAATTCAGGCTTTAACTTTAATATTGTGGCAATTATATTATTTCTGTTCCTAATATTGCTGACATGATTTTGTCATTCCTGTAGTATTATTTTAATTGATTGAAATATAAAACAAATATTTTTCTCATTTATTCATTGCTTGTTTGGAACACCAAAGCTTTGTGGCTAAGTCCCTACCTGGCTTTCTTCATGTTCCACAGTTATTCACATGGCAAATGTACTTGTTGAAACAAGTAGCCATTGGTCTTCTTGAATTGATGAGAAAACCATTTATTTCATCTTCGTTCCAATGCTCATATCGTGCTAGTACCATTTTCATTGATGAATTCAAATAACGGCCTGCATTTTTTTTGTTTGCTTTATAATCCACGATGAATTGATTCCCTTTAAAATCAAATTATGTTACATATTTATGAAATTCTAAATAATCTTACTTTGATAGGTGTTAAATTGAAATCATACCTTTGGATTTCTCATGTGTGACAGTCAGATGATGTATGTTGGTTTAACCCAGTTCAAATACTAGGCGAAAGTACCTCGAGGTCACCCATATGCGAGATATTAAATCAAGAAAACTATGACTTCTGCCCTATTCACCTATTCTCGATGCTAACTACGAACCAACAACATTATCTGAGACATGCATAAATTACATTTCATTCAGCCAAGCTTAGCATCAGGGTAGAGACATGGACGGGAACACCTACAGAGCTAAATAGTTAAATGTGCATAAAAGTATTATGAAAAATGTGTTTTGCATGCCTAGATTATTGGAAAAGTAAAATAAAGCATTAAAATAAAATTAGAAAACTGAAGATTTTAGTTAAATAAGATATTTAATTAATGGCTTTATAATATTAATAATGACATAATGGGCCCCCGCTATTCCCCTGAATTAATGAAAAACTAATTAGATAATAAAAACAGATTAAACGATATAATATTTTTGCGGTCTAAGTCTTTTCTTCCCAATTTTAATAAAATTGTCAACTCAAATCTCCTCGATAAAGTACAATAAAAAATATCTTTTGCAAAGCATTTCTAATTGCTTTGCACTAAAAACAGTTTACAATTATTTAAGATGTATATAGCTAAATCAGATATATGTAATGACACTAATGGTGGACAAAAGAGGCGTTATCGAGGAGATCAAGTTGGCAAACAAAGGAAACTTACTTGTAGTTATTTTACAACACATAATTGGAATTAGGAAGATATTTTAAATGAAAAATTAACTTTTAAACTTAACCGCAATGGAATACAAAATATTTATACATGTTAGTAATGAAGAATAGCAAAGGAAAAAGGGTTAAATATATAGATAGATGATCATGCAATATATATATCTCTAAGACTAGTCTAATAAAAATGGTTACATAATGAATATAATTAAATACAACATTTCAGAAATATAATTCAATGAAGCAATTAAGAAAGGTATGAACAAAAAAGGGTAGAAAATAAATAGTTCAATGGAGAAGAGATACAATTACCGTCCTGGTTCCTTGGTCATGTTTCCTCAATGAGCATGGCTTGATCCGTCCATCGATAGGTATTTACCCAGACAAAAAAAGTGGAAATATGTAGCATGCTTTTACAAAAAATCCTACAGACATGGCACAGAGTTCAGATTACTATTGGGTGGATACCACGGCATGTTGATGGTTTTTGGGCACCCTGGCAGTAGACAAAGCTTTGCCTAACCGCATAGGACAGTAGAATCCATCAAATTCGTATGACATTTAGTTTGTAGCATGTTCGAACTTCTCCGTGATTTCGAAGATGACAGTTGAATAACTTTTTTTGAGCAAAATGGAAACAAGAAGCAAAATCTGGGAGGTTCAAAGCACAGGAAAAATCTGAATGAATTCTCTACAGAGAAATCTCAGCAAGCAAAAGCAAAATCTGACAAAAGCAAGCACAAGAAAAAGCAAACTCTGAATGCAATCTCCAAAAGGAAAATCTGAATGCCAAGTCTTTTGTTCTCACTCCTATTTATACCTTTTTTTGTAAGCTATCTTCTATTGTTTTGCGTATGATCTTAGATCTTGATAAGCCCCCCCCCCCATTTCTTTGTTTCAAGGTAATATTTTCTAAGAATAACTTTTACTTTTTTATTCTAAATTTCTTTCTTTAAAGTTTGAATTTTTATTAATTAAAAAAAAAAGAGAAGACCATCTTTAATTTGCCCCGAATGGGCTAATTAATTACAAACTTACATTCTTTTAGAAAATGTTGGTGGGCTTATCTCAAAATAAATCATGCACCATATTTTAACAAGATTTTAAAAAGAAAAATATATTACTTCTTTTAATAAAATAAGCATTTTATTTCAGCAGAATTTTGCATTAACTCATATATATACGCTTGAAGTATATATATGTTTGACTCATAGGTTTTACAAGTAATTTTTATTAACAGAAATCTAATCTTAGAATGGAATTTATTTAAAAGGAAATATTTAAATGCAAATACACATTTAATAAACATAATTAATTTTAGCTTTAATGCAAAACCCTGCTGATATTGGACTATAAACTTAATTCAGGCCTACAATACTAATTAAGTTTATAGGAGGCTGTGAAGCATGGATCGGACTTCCGGATCCATTGCTTCACCTGCTTTCCATAAACTGATTTATAGAAAAGGGGGAGATAAATCTCACCTTTTTTTAATAAATTAGAAGCATATTTTCTTTCTAGATAGTGTCAAATTAATGACTAATATACATAACTCATTTGGCATATATGCTATATGCATTTTAATCACACACATCTGTTATGTCGGAGCATAGATTAAACATATATATATATATATTTAGGTACTTATGCATTAATTATTGGCATATCTAGAAAACTGCCATCAGCTTTTTATATTATAATTTCATATTTTAAGACTGGAGATAATTTATGCAAATCATCACCATCATTTATATAATCATTGCTTGTATTAAATATTATATATTATACTTGGTGTCTGACCCATCATTATTTATTAATTAGATTAAGTATTAATGTTTACTTTTGATTTGGCAACTCAAAATCTCTCTCTCTCTCTCTCTCTATATATATATATATATATGTTGATTTACTCAGAGATATCCATAAATAAATATATATATATATATATATATATATCTCTCTCTATATATATATATATATATGTTGATTTACTCAGAGATATCCATAAATAGTTTTATCCTGCATTACCTTAGAAACAGTTAAGTAGTCTCATTAATAATAATATCCATTAAGCTAGTTTGTGGCACATATTTTCATTGTAAGGTCACTCTAGGTCATGCTTTGGGGTTTGATCTGGGATGGGGTTCGAATCCGAACTGGTCTCGAATCGAATCTAGATCAGGATGGCTCAAAGTTCTTTCCATGATCTAGGTCATGTTGGAGGTAGGACGTAGTGATTGGTACAATATATTATAGTGATAGAACTGAGCTCTGAATCTAGTATCATTTTGCATTATAAATTGTTCAGCTTAAACAACACTAGTAAATAATATTTTAAAGTTTAGACTGCAAGACAATAAAACATACGATTATAATATGTGATTATACAACAAAGTGTATGTAGGGGCATACATAAATGAGTCAATATTTAGGTTTAAAAAATATGTAATAAAATAGAGATTTGGTCAATTCATAATAATAGCTGTTTTTCCTATTGCAAGTAAAAACAAATTTTTTTAAGTGGATAAGGAAATAGAATTAAAAAATTTAGGTAAGAAAAAAATTATTTATACTTTGTTGTTTTTCATATAAGAATTTTGGAAATATAGAATAATAAGAAATATAATTGTTTTGTAAAACAATCTGTATTTCAAATATCAAGGGTAATTTATGTAATTAAGGTTTTAATATAAGCACCTTTTTTTTTTAATTATGAAAAAAATATTTTAAGTAAATAATTAATTTTAAAGTAAAAAAAAAGTCTTATTTAACAGAAATAAACTAAAAAAGAATTAAAAAAAAAATTGTAATTATAAAAGTGTGAATAAAAGGATATTAATTACGTGGTGTGAAGTCTTTAAAGGAAATCTTGCTTAAATTTAGCCTAGCTGAAAAAAATTTATTGGAAAGGAAAGGCAAGAAAAAAGTGATCAGTAGAAATCTAATTTACCAGTTATGGATTTAAAAGACTTGATACTTATGAGTTTTCAAGTAAACCAAGATGGCAGCTATTATTTTGGTAGCTGCAAATAAAGTTTCCAAAAAATGCCAGCTAGGAAAAGTCTTATTTATATTTACATTTTATTTTTTAATATTGTTATTTATAAAAAGAAATCATTGTGGAAAAATTAATTACAATATTTACAGTTATTTAATTATTTTTTTGATTAACTTATTAACAGAAAAATGAAAAAAAAAATATAAATACAATATTTATATTTTATTCACGTTGGCAGTGTCAATCATATTGCGACTATTAATATGCCAAATTATTGGGAGGGCAACCTTTGAAAACAGTCCATAGCATCAAGTTCTGTTATAGAAAGCTTTCAAATTTTTATCATTATGATAATTAACCTAAAATAATGCTGACAAAAAAAAACACTGAATTGAACCAAAGTATGATACAGTTAAGAGCACCTTATTCCATGTTATATATAAAAAAATTGAAATAAAGCTTCTTAATGAAATTTATCATAATTTATTAATTTTCTTAAATTTAATAATCAATTTAATATTTTTTAATTTAATAACTAATTCATCTTTGATAGATTCATTATAGGCTCTTGAAACTCTACCTTTATCAAAAATATGGGCTGCCATCTTGACATACTTGAAAATTCACAAGTGTATTCACAATTATTCTATGATTTTAGTCATTAAGAAAAGTAAACAAAACAGCCATTTATGATACAGAAAGTTATTTATTAAATGATATCATTCGTTTTCTCTATAATATATATCATAGTACCCAAACATAAAAATACAATTTATCCAAACTTCAAACACTTTTTATCAAACTTTATTTGTACATACACCTACATTTCGACTGACTGCAGTCTTCTTCAGAGCTATGATATAATGAACAAAATAAAAAAACAACTATATAATAACACCATAAAAATTGAATTTTTTTAAACAATTAAATAAAACTAAAAACAACATAAAATATATATATTAAAAACTCTCGAAATAATATAATCAAACCCATATAAAACAATAGGTAGTAGTAAAATAAAATGTATTACACTATTAATAACATGAATAAATATAAGAATATACATGTGTAATCTTAACTAGGTACATATATACATTCAAGGACAACTATTAACTCTACCAATGATTATCTATTTTATTATTATTAACAGTCTACAAGTAATTCTCTTTTATTCTTCAGTATACTTAAACTTTATGATTAGTAACTAAAATTCTTTTAATTTTAAATCATACTTTATTATTTTCTAAAGTTACTCATTCTTCTTTGTGTAAAAATTCGATGATTTTATATTTATTAATTACTGAATATTTAAAACCTATAAACTTTATCATCTTTAACACTTACTTAGGTTATTCTGATCTTCTAAGTAGAAATAATCAAACAATCGTTTTTTTCAAATAATATCTGAATCTTATTATTAATGTAAATAATTAATATAGATGATATTATTTATTAAAATAAGAATGAATACAGCTTAATTATAATGTCTAAATTTCATTTAGAAAACCTTAAAAATTTCTAGATTACGTTATGTAGTCATAAAGTTTAATTTTATGAAAATACAGATTATTTCTCCAAATAGTATTTTTGTTAATAATATTTAAAATCAGTTAATACTTTATATTTTAATAGTTGTACTTTATTGTATATATGTGTGAAAGTTAAGAATTACAATAAATATAATTATTTAATAAAATCATTAAAATGTAGTACATCTTCTATCTTTAGTGAAAATTGTTTTATTGGGTTGCTGATCCTCGTTTTCAAATCTGTCATTTATGATCTGTCATTTAGAAACAGCTAGAAGATTTGGTAGGTATCCAATCAAAGAAGAAGACATAGCAATGTAACAAATAGGCTTTTTAGATTTTTTATTGTTTAAAAAATATAACTTTTATGGGTGTTTTTAGACTATAGTTGTTTGATTGAATTTTGTATCATAATAAGTCTAGAACTGAAGAAGACTGTAGGTCAGATCGACAATGAGATGGTGTATTTACCAAATAAAGTCTTCCAAAAAATGTTTGAACTTTGGATACATTTTCTTTATATGATATTACGGCAAACATAAAGAAAAGTGTGATTTTGGTAACCCAAACATATACTTGGCTAACTATTTAAAGTATATCTGTTCGATCCTTCAACATGTAAAAATAAAACATGTCACTATCAAAAAATTGCTGTTTGAGGAATGCAAATACCAATGAATTTGAGCTAATAAGGCACCCCATAGTCACTAATTACCATTGATGAATCTCTCATTTATCTACTGTACTTTTAAAATATGACATTGAAAAATAATTGTAAATTTATTATCAAAAAGATCATTGTTTCTTTTTAAAATAGTGAAGCTCATAGTGCAGAAAACAATAATGAAAAAAAAAGTCATATATATATATGTGTGTGTATGGGTGTGTGTGTACTGTAATTATTCTATTAAAACACAATTATTTTAACTTTATTTTTTATTTTTTTAAAAAAGTGGGTATGATCATATTTATTAATAAGTGACATTTTTATGTATTTATCTATAGTATAAAAAAGCCTTAATAATAATCTATCTGTTAAATAATTATTAATATAATATTTAAATCATATTGAATAGCTAATAATTATATGAGTTGATTAATTTATTATATGGGTATTTATTATGATAAATTATTGTGAGAATTAGATCATTATATTAATATATAAATCATATTTAAGTATATTTTGTTTACATTTATATTCGTTATTTCTGGAAATAATAATTATATTTAATATTTTTTATTGTTTGCTAGCCATTCAGATATTATTTGAAAATAATGTGTTAGGTTACCAGTTATTTATTTGTTTATGTGCATGTGTGATTTTTTAAAAAATAAAATGCATAAGTAATGTTTAATTATGCAATGCCCTTTCAATCTCATTTAATTACAAACAATAATATTTCTTGTCTCCAGAAAAGCAAACTCATGCTGAGTCTATATGACGTGTAAATAAGGATAATTGTGATAGTGATTGAAGGATAAAACTATCAAACTGATCTCTCGTAATACATATTAAATAAAATTTACCTTTTTTAGATATTCTAAAAATCTGCAGACAATCAAACATGTCACAATAGTGACAAGAATAGTGACAAGAATTATGGCATATATTATATTTTTAAAATATGAATATATCATTACACCATCGCACTTTTTAAAATGTTATTCAAACATCAAACGTATGAAATATGAAATACCTAATGCGTACATTGTTTCTAATGACTTTTTTATTTAAGTAGATATACTACAACAATTTTGAGTAAATAGAAAACAACTTCAAACTATCATTAATGAAATACACTTAATTTTCTTATTGGCTGATTTTAGCGCGATGGAAAGCTTTTTGGAGTCGATATATCTGTTGTATCTTAGATCGTATAATACGCATCTACTCTCACGCAAACACACACATATATGTATATACATAATTGTTTGCCTCAGTTGATAGAGGATTCAACGTTCATTTTGCCTTAGAAATAAAATATATTTGTTTTTGCGTTCTTGTCTCGTAAGATAATTTTAGATTATTTATAAAGTATAGATTTTTATTCGAAATGAACTAAATTATTATCTCTAGAATTTTATTCGAAATATTTCTGATATTCAGGTTATTTTTGTTTATAAAAATGCCCAAAAATCGAAGAGAGAAGAATCAACAGCCAGCCAAAGAGAGAAAAACATAGAGACAAGAAGTGGGAGAAAGAGAAACAAGGAAGAAATAAAGAAAGAGACAAAGGAAGATAAAGTGACGAGGGGGGGGGAGAAATCAAAAGAACAGCATCTACATTAATAAAATAAAATAATTGGAATAGACAAGTTTTATATAATTTAATCATGCTAATTTAACTAGGCTGTATTTAATTATTTTCTAATATAATCAGAAATTTTATTTTTGCAGTGAGCAGAAAAATATGATAAATGTTTTAATTAAAGAGAAGCAGTCTTATAAAATTAAAGCACGATTCTGGCTATAAATATTTCTTTCAACGTATAGTTTTTTAAATAAATCAATATTATAAAAGATAACACAGTTTGACATAGTAAGCAAGAATTTATTAAAGCTAAAAGCAAACTTCTTTTAAATGACTGACAATACGCATTTTCTATATATATATATGAAGAACAATCGAATTCGAAAAAAGAAATTAAAAAAAAAGTAATAATCTATATACAAAATAAATATAATGGTTTATATAGCTTTAGAGAAATTAATATTAATAGCAGACTCTGTATTCTTTGAAATATAACTTTATTCTCGTCAGTAATTATGCTCGCTTTATATTATAATTGCATTTTTTTTTTTATATTTTATGGTAATTACAATAAAATTTATTGATTAACTTGTATTAAATATATCTCGTAGCTAAGAACATATAAATATCTGTTTATTGACAATTCTTAAAGTTTATGTACTTGAAAAAAAAATCCTAAGCCTGTATGTAATCTAAAAAAAAATTCAATTTTCATAAAGTCTGACCTTGAACACAGATCATGATAATATATGGTAATACCATGAGCTTTTTTATATTATATCACTACAATTTAAAATAATTAGAAATAATTTGGGGTTTTAAATTTTCTTTAATGAGCTGTTAAGTAATTATCAGATATACTTAATTAGTAATTGTCATTGTATATTTAATCCAAGAATTTTATGTTATCATTTTTGTCTAAATAATTGATTTATTTTTTCTAAAAAGATAGTGTCAAAAATTTAGATTTGGTTCAGACTAATTAAGCATTTTCTAATAATTAAAAAAAAATGTTCACTTTCATTTAATAGCACTGGTAAGCTGTTTATTATTCAGGTAAATAAATACATTATTAAAACAGGCAACACTTTCTATACGTATTGCCATTCAATGCAAGCCAGAGTAATCAATGGATGCCAGAAGGTTTGCACATAAAATCCCCATCTAGTGGCCTACTCATTCAATATTCCCAGACTAGTTTTTAACTTGTGGCATTCATCAATGAGGAGCCTTGGTTCTGAGAGCACTGCACCTAGATCTTAGGATCTAAGGCAACCCTTCAGCAGCCATCTTTTATCTCTACTTAACTACAAAACTATGAGTCTTAAATTGAATACACTTTAATATTTCCAATACAAGTTCATTAGCTTATTAACATAGTTCAGTATCCATACATTTTGGTGACTTTGGTTTTTTAATAACCATAGCCATCACTATCCTATTAGGCAGAATTGGTTTTAAGTCAATAAACATCACATGATCACCATTTTTTATTACTCTGTCTTGAAGTGAGTGGCAATACATGTAGATAGTTTTGCCTGTTTTAATAACAGTTATAGGCAAGGATAAAAATGGTGATATTGTGATTTTTATTTGCTTAAATACATTATCATTATTTTTAGTCATTGCTGATCTCCTGCAACCTAGTTTCTCTGATCAATAGCTTCTTTTCTTTATATTTCTTCAGTCAACTTGGTTTTGTCCAATTCACTTGTGGTCTTTTTCTAGGTTTATTACCATCTATTAAATCCTTGTTTAAATCTTCAATTGTATATCTGAAATCATCTTTTCTAGTATCACCTCCAGACTAGCTTCATTTAGCACCTGACGTGTCTGTACTGAATATTAGTTAACCATCCAAGTCTCAAATCTGTATATAAAACTTGTAAAACACATTTACTAAAAGCTTGTTTTTTCAAAGACAGATATTTCTTTAATTATTTTTATCATGTATATTTTATACAAATTTAATTCTTACATTAATTTATCCATTATGTATCTATCTGTATTAACGATCTGACCAAGTTACTTGTAATTTTAACTTCTAATTTATTATTTTTATAAATTTTCCTCTTATGAAAAAATCCATTGAACATTACTCATTTTAGCATTTTCTTTAACCATATTTTTTCATTTTAATCTAAAAAATTTGCAGCATTTCCTGAAGCTGTGAAATATCTGCAAAAAGGAAAAAAAAATTATAGATGAATTAAATAACTTTATTGTTATTATCTTAGTTTTCCATTTCAATTCATAAAACGCTTTTGTATGATGAAATGAAAAAAGTTTGGGGGATTGAAATTACACGTAAATTTTTTAGAAATATGTAATTATATTATCTGACATTCTTATAAATGTAAATTCTCATAATGGTATCAGATAAATATTTTTCAGGATTTGAAAACATCCTAGAATTATATTTTAATATTCCAAACCTTTGATCTTGTAAAATACTTAATAAATTCAAAGCATCATGGTAATTCATACTCATTTTTTTAATAATATTTTTAAATTTGAATAAAATGCACAGTATTAAAATCATTTTAAAATTCAAATTGCTCAATTGATATTAATTGGTCAAGTTTTCTGCAAATGAATTGTATTGATCTTATAAAGCTTTTGTATAGAAATGATAAAAGGTCTGTAACTTCTAATATTTTGTTTTCATCTTTTTTAAATATCAATGTTTGTCAGTTGTTTCCCTATCATCTGATACACTTTTATCATTTTAATATTTGCTATGAAGCTTTACCAATAATTTTTATTGTTTTATCTACTTCTTTTAATTCTATCATTTCCTAGAGCATTACCATTTTATACTTTCAAAATTCAGTTTAGAGTAGATACAAGGTAAATCAATGACAGCATAAAATTATGTGAATAATAAAGTCTCAATGAATACATATAAATATGATATGCGAACAATGCATATAAAGAAATTAAACATTGGATTAGAGCCATGAAGTACACATTGAATATATAACATGACTGAAATATAAAGGATGTAAAGTCTATGTACAAAGTTGATAAGTTTTTATAAGACAAAATAAGGTTTTAATAGAAAATAATGATAGTAATACATTAAATCAATAACATAGTTTCAAGAGTTATATAAAAGAAATATGGTAGGTAAATTAATGCAATTTATAAAGAGAAAACCAAAATCAAAGGTTCCACTAAGACCTTAAGGCAGTGCATCGTATATATTATCTACTAGGGATACAGAGGAAGTCAAAGCTATATATAAGGTTTCAAATTTAATTGATTAATTACTTGCTTGGCATATGAGGACCATAACAATATTTAAAAGTTGATATATAAAAGGAACTATTAGGAATCACTAATTAGAATGCATAAGTAAATTAATTATAAAGCATAGAACCAATGCAAGTTATGTGTAATAAATATATAGGGTACATGAAGGATCTAAATAATTACAGTTTAAATCATTAGTAAGTGAAAGATGGGATATATTATTCATTCAGTAGATAGGTGAAGGTTGAGATTTTCAGCCATGGAATAGCATGAACTGAGTTTATAGCATCATCTGGCTCCAGGTCTGGTCAGCCAGCCACAAGGCTGACAAGCTCATTTATTCTCCTTTTCTATCTTGCAAAGGGACTTGCAATAACTGTTGAGTCATTGCAGCAATAATCAAATATCATACTACATCTGGCACCCCAAATTGAGAAAAGTTAATGAAAGTGGCCAGCATTATTTTCCTGAATTGACCTTTTTTAATTGCAGCATTCAGAGAAATGTCAGCAGGATCATTGCCATTTATCTGATCTAATTCAAGGTTCCAGAGGTAAGTCTACAAACCACATTGATTCAGAATGTGGTCAATGGACTCCTCCTGTTTATTGCATAGGGAGCAGAGGGAGTTATTGTTGTAACCCCTTTGATAGTGGAAAAACGCCCTGGTGGGAAGAGCTCCGAGAATGATTTTTATTAAAAAATTGACAAATTTTGGGTTCAGCTTGATGAGGGATTCCTATAGGGAGTATATTAGCGGATTTAGTTTTCCTGGGAAACATAAGTTGATAAACTTCCCAATATGATAATTTCTCCTGAAAAAATGAACCCAATGACCAGAAGTTTTGAGTGATCACAGTACCTTGTTTTTGCAACCAATCACAGTACCTTGTTTTTGCAACCAAATGCTTCTCCATCTAGAGGTCGATAAGTAGGTTCGACCTTTTTTTTGGGGAAGGGACACTCCATATCAGGATTATCCTTAAAAATCTTGAGTAGCACATTATGAATTCATTGTAGGTAAAATATCTTCAATGAATGAAGGCCAAGGCCATTAAGAAGCTCAAGTTTTTGTAAAGGTTGAGACAGATGACCCAAAGCCTGCCTTCCCAACAGAGTTTTTGGCATAAGGTTTTAATCTTATGGGTAAATCTGTCTGTGGGGGAAAATCCTGCCAGATAGTATGTTATTTTGGGCAATACTACAGCATTCAGTAGGGCAACCTTTCGCAACAAAAATGGGTAGACCTTAGATAGTGATAATATAATTGATTTGATCTTAGATAATAAAAAAGCTTCAAGTTCCTTTCTCATAGTAAATGGGGGGAGGCTAGGGGAAAACCAAAAAATTTCTGAGGGGGGCCCATCTGGGATTTGCTTGCTTGATAGAATAAACCACATGGCTGATTTTCTTCTGATTACTCAAAGACCAAATTTATGAGCACAATGAATGGTTTAGGAGTTTCTCAAGGCTAGTAAGATCATTCTGAGAGAAGAGGAACATCACCACATCAACCATATAGAGCATATGGGATGGCTATCCCAGGAAAGAAGTTTCGATGCTTAGCAGTAATGGTGAGCCCTTCAAAATGGAAACCCAGGGCCAAAATCCTGGAACCATTCGGATATCCAGAGGAAAAACACCTCCCAATTATAAAGAAGGTTCTTTATTATCTGGAAATATGCAGAGGCACTTAGAGTTCCTCCAGTACACTAAGTGAAATGTTGATCCTGACACAATTAAAAGCCCCAGCAAAGTTGATTTGAAGTGAAACTAGTGAGGACATTCTCCTCTTGTGAACATGATCAACAAGAAAGTGAAAATGGCCAATCACATTGACAGTTGAGCTCCCCCTCTTGGTAAATTGGTAGGAGAATAATTGTTTTAAAATAATATCTTGAATATCCTCTTTAATTAGCTAAGCCCTCAATCATCTTCACTAGTAAGGGCAACATCAAAATCATCTGGAGATTGCCTAACTGATGCAGGACTTCCCACTTCTTAATAATGGGAACCATGGCAGTTGGACACCCCATTAATTTCTCAGTTGCCATCAACCAGAAGGTCAATCATTCCTTTGATAAATAGGGATGGTAAAGGCATGAATGTGTATAAAAACAAATTTTGGAATGCCATGCAGGCCAGGGTGAGTTCTATCAGGGAAGGATCTTAATTTCGACAGTATTCTAGCTTTGGTAATCTTGTGTGGAGCAGAATCCCTATTGACAAAAGTCCTATGTTAATTGAATACTCCCACAGATTGGAATTTTCTGGAGTAAAATTCACAAATTCTGGCCAACATGAAAGACCCAGAGTATCCATTGCCCTGCACCTCAATAAACCTATGGGATGTAGACCTTTTGTCAGAGCTCAGGGCCCATGTCAGATAGCCTCTGTTCCAGAAATGTTGGTGAAGGTATTTGTGGGCCCTCTTAATAGAGAGATACTCAACAATGGCTCCCTGTGTGGCTCCCTGTGTATGTCTATATTTTGTTTTTAGAGCCAGAATATTAGAAATATTCTGGGCTTCATCAGGAAGTAAGCTGAGCTTTTTGGTGATGGAGTCCAATTCATGAAGCATATGAACTGGACCCTTAGATTTATTTGTACATTTGTTGATTAGGTATTTAAGAGTATCAACAAATGCCTTTCAAGCAGCCTATGCAGAAAGGGAAGTCAGCTGTAGATAATTGAAGGGAATATAAACTTCTGATATCAGCTAGATAGTAATATTTCTCTTAGTAAGCATATGAGTAGTTCATGGCAGTACTTTAGCTTCCAAAGTGAAGTGGTCAGAGAACACTGCAGGCCATAGATGAGCTTCAATAATTGATGAAAAAAGGGAGGGGTACAAGGTCTATGAGTGATCTGGATTTTTTGAGTATAAAATGAAAACATGGTCAGAGAGAAGAATCTCCTTCCACTTTCAATTTGCTGCTTTAGAAATTGCATGAATTTGTTTTGACATTGTTCATAGGTTAGATTAAAATCTTCAATGATTAAAGTAGGGAGAGGACTGATTCTGAGGATGGAATTTATAGTTCGAGTAGTACCGAGAACTACATCTGATCCCCTGGATAAATATAAATTTACCAGACTGAAAGAAAAACTATTGATTTGAATGGTAGTTATTAAACAGTTAGAATTGATATGCAGAATTTAGTTGGAATCAATGTGCAGAATTTTAAAGAAAGAAATTTTTATTGATGATTATTACAACTCCTCCTAAAGCAGAGGAGGATCAGGTATAATGGAAGAAGCCTAAGCAATGAATGAGATCAAGGATTCAGGGGTCAGATCCAAGGTGGAGCTTAGTCTCAGATAAGCAAAGAATATCAGGGGCTTGGTGATGAAACCAAGGTGATAATGAATAAACCCTGTCATAAAAGTTCAGACCTCTGACATTAACTGCAACAACATTAAACATTGTAGATGGTATAATCAGTCCCATGATTCAGAGACAGTGTCCTCTAAGGAACAGAATCAGAAGGGTCAGGATTGATCACTGGATGAAAATTGGCATCAAGTTCAGGAATAGTCTCAGGGATAACTTCAACAAATGAGGAGGCAGAGCTAAAATCATCCAGTAATGGGATGTGTTAAGAACTGGATGAGGAGAGAGAAACTGCAGGAATAAACTCAAGGTTTGGGTCAACTAGATCAGGTTTCTGAGAGGCATCAGATATGATAGGAGAAGTTTATCTGATTTTCTTATTACTAGGGCAGGAGGAGGGGGCCAACTTGTCAGGAAGATTATGTCCCTTATTGGCAGCAGGGATTTCCACACTGGAAAAATGGCCAGCTAGATTAGACTTAGATTTGTGGTTATGGTTCTTTCTCTTATGCCAGGGAAGGGCAGAAGAACCAATGGGGCTGAATTCTGGGTCACTGACAGAGGCCATAGACAAGCCATCCTCCTCAGCCAGGAAGAGACATCCATGGACTGGTCCATTAACTGTCATTCTGATACACTCAGTAGATAAGTCCTAGGAAAATTGCTGAGTACTGGGACTACAATGTGCAGGAAAGCAGAATCATGTGATTCAAATCCATGCTCTTGGTGATTAGCAACTTTTGTTATATTTGGGATTAGAAATGGGCATGTCAACACGAGGCTGGGACAAGGGCAATCTATCCTTATAGGCACATTTATGGTATTTAAATTGCATATATCTCCACATTGTACACATATGTGGTCTTGGCATTCCTTCATGATGTGTCCCCTTTGTCAGCAATAAAAATATTGGGGAGGGACACCATGAAGGATGATTATAAGGGGGGAGTCATGATACTCAATTAATCCTGGGATAGACAATGGAGAAATGCCCTAGGCAAGGACAATTTTGAATATTGTCACCTTGGTGAACACTTGGGTTTCAGCATGAGGTATAGTGAACACTTGGGTTTCAGCATGAGGTTCAAGTTTATAGTCAAAGGAGATGATTTTTTTTATAGGAACCCAGATTCTCCTGTAGGTAAGTTCTATCAAAATCAACTCCACAGTTTTGCACTGTTCCATCCACTTATAGAGGATAATTTGCATCTATGGTGACTAGATAATGATTAGCCAGGGATTTGTGATTGTTCCTAAAGGTTTCTTTTGCAATAACATTATGGAATTGTACAATGACATATCGCTTATTCGGATAAAATAGGATCTTATATATCAATCCCCATAGATTGTAATCTTTGAATAAGGCATATAGTGATTTGACTGAAATTTAAACAAATGAAGATCATTATAAGTATTTGAGAGAATGACTGTGTTTTTATTCTTGTAAATTTTGAAAGGTTTTATGGAGAAGAGCAGGAATAAATCTATTGAATTGTTCATTAATAAAAGCATGAATAGTAGGATCATAATGAAATTTGTGGATAGCTCCAAGTGTTGTCATTTCTGGAATATCCTGTTCAGCAACTGAGTTTTCTCCATCAATACTTTGTATGGCCTTATTGAAGGGGTCTGGATTGTGTGTCATGTAGATTCTCAGAGGTAAATGATTTAGACAAAATGATTGAGTTAGGAATAATAGCTGCCTTTTGAGCATAAGATAATGATTTGGAAGATGATTGATAGATTTTATGATTGGGAGCAACATTTGGTGAAGGGAAGTCTTTGGATTTCTTGTCTAAATGGATTGTTTTATTTGGATATTGATACTCATTGTAATTGTTTGTAACAAGTGGTTTAGATACTGTGTGTTTACTTTTCTTGAAATAGTTTGGCAGTTTGGACTTAGGTGTGGGGCTTAAAGAAGGAAAGTTAGATCCCAATTCCATTCTAGTATAGACCTGAGAATATGATAGATTCAACATTTTATATGTATTTAAATGCTATTGTCTAAATTGGAAGCTGTTAGAATTTTAGAGCTTTATTATATCATTTTTTATAATTTTGTAATTCTTTGTAGAAATCTTTCAGCAATTCATGATATCACAAATGTGGTGAGTAAATGTCATTATTTTTTTCAATAGTTTTTTTTTTTCAGTATTAATATTATGTGCCATTGAGATTTTTCTCTTTTATACATTTTTTTTAGCAATTAATAATTGTATTCTATTATATGATCAGTAACTCTTTCTATCAGTTATAAAAATTCCAGATATTCATTTCTTTGAAATGAAATGTCACATGTCCTACTTTAATGATCATCAAATGTGAAGATAATGTCTCATCTATTTTAGGGTGCCAAATGATTTTTCTAAAGAAAATACATTGTTGAGATATTTAGATTTAAGAAGTTAACATGTTAAATGCCCTTTTTTAAAAACTAATACATGTGAAAGATTAGATTATGGGGAAACTGCCCAAATAATTCAGACTAATTGAATTTTTTTTATCTACTTAGACAATTGTCAGTTTTATTCTGATTTTGCCTCCCCCCCCAAAAAAAAAACAAACAATTTGTATATCATTACTGAAATGATCTTGATCTGCATTTCTAATTTTTCAAATTTGTGTAAACATTAATTTTGCAAATGTTTATTTACTATGTAATGCCCACTATTCAATTATATATAACAATAAATTGCGCCTTAGGTTTGAAGAAAAAACTTTTAATAATTTCTAAGAGGAAATATCTTTGTGCAATCATATTTAATATTACATATATGTGTTTAAATTTCAAGTTATATATTCATACTTCAAAAATATGATTACAGACATTGGAATGAATGCAACTATATATTGTGATACAATGGACATAAACTAAACTTTTAATAAAAGAAAATATAAACAAGAGGAAGAAAATTATGCAGATAATAAATATAGAAGAACTTGAGATCCAGAACTCTATTCTCTCAATAATTAGATGATGATGAAATCATATATTTTTTTTCAGAAACTATCATGAAAAATTTTTAAAAAATATATAATTCCTGATCATCATCATTTTATAAGAATCTAAATGAAGATCATACTAAGAATCACAACATCAAGTAGCTTATTAGTAATCGGGATATATTAAATAGTTTGTTGGTTACTGTACTCAGTCTACTAATGTGCTCCACACGTAGAAAATATAAGAAGGACCTTTAGATATGACTTTAAACTGTCAATAATAAATAAATAGAGACTGACCAAAATCTCCTGCTACATTATAGAAGAGAATGTTGGTTCATCAGAGGCTGGATACTGTTTCTGATAGAAACTAGTTTTTCTCTCTATTTTTCTTCTTTAGTCACTTAAGTTATTGTAAAACCCAATTATCAAGAACCTCTTATGACATTGGACCTCTCTTTATAAGTACTACTGTAATCATAATACTGTGTGTTTACACACACAGTATTTCTGAAATTATTTCTCTTTTTTTAACACAAGTTTTTAAGAATTAATGAAGCATAAGTTTTTGAGAATTAAGAAAGCCATGGTAGGGGCAGGTTTAGTAGACTGGAAGACTTTCGTTACAATATTTGTCCAAGGCAGCATAATCACTAATAAATCAGCATGAAACAGGATATGAAAGACAGAATATTTGACTGATAAAAATTATATGCTTAGGCAGCCAAATGGAAGTGATGAGTTTAGAAAATATGGTCTAAAAATGGCCTGCCTCATGCATTATGGCTAGGTTGTCATGCTTGATGGATTATTCATCTCAGTGATAGAAATAGTAACAATAATAAGGTTAATAGTAGTAATAATAAAGAGAGAAGTAGTGGAAGTACTTAAGATAAATACTATAAATCAAATTATCTTCTAAATATAGATATATGGGATGTGCAAATTTGACTATTCAAAACAAAAACAAAGAATTGCACTCATACCCAAAGAGTTGTCAAAATTTAAGACCAACATAGCTGCTCTCAGTGTAAGCCATCTCCCATAGGCAGAAAGTTTAATAGAGCTGATGGATGGATAGTAGCTTTTTTAAAAAACGCAGGTCAGTCAGCAAAAAAAGAATGCATTGTTTAAGATATGCTGTAAAGTCTCATTTAGCATTTTCAATTGTTGGAATTCCTCATAACATTGAAAGGTTATAGATGTTAGAATTTGCATTGTACAATATGGTGCAAAGAATTCAGAGAAGGAAAGCTTTGATTTCTTGCTGGACAGCATTATTAAACAATACCATTAAAATAGATTTTTTTCTTCATGGAGACTTTCTATATGGATTAGTACAAATAGTAGATTTTTAGACAAAAAGTTTGACACTGTAAATTCAAATAGTTTATTATTAAATTTAAGCACACACATTAATAGACTCCAAAAAATACTTTGTTTAGACAAAAAAATACTGCTATAAAAATCATGGATGCATTTAAAACAAAAATATGGATGTGAGAAATGGTATCACAATTGTATTAAATTCAGCAATGAAACTATCATATAATGACATTGATATTTTGAACAGGTGGAAGAGGTATTTTGATTATCTTTTGAATAATGTATTTTCAATGAAAAATCCATTTTATTTATAAATTTAGATTTGGAAAAATGGCATCCATCCTTAAGGAGTAAAAACATGATTGTGATCTTAAAAATGAAAAGGTTGAAAATCCTGATGAAATACTTGGATAATTTTTAAATATATGGAATCATGTAGTTAGACCACATAATATTAAAGATGCTTTAATTATTTAATTTTTGAAAGTAATGGGAGTAGAATAGACTATAGTGATTATTATATAATATCACTGTTATCCATTAATCAAAAAGTACTTTTTAAGAATTTTGTTGAATAGGTTGTTTTCAGTTATACATGAATACTCACTGCAATGTTAGAAAATCAAGAAGTACTATAGACAAAGTTTTGTTGCCAGAAAAATTCCAGAAAAATATCAGGAACAAAGGAGTGATTTATATATAGTTTTTAATGATTTTGTTAAGATAATTCAGTTAATAGGTCAGATCTATGATGTGTAATTGATCATCCACTCAATTTAATAGAATTAGAAAAGGTGTTAATACTACAGAAAAAAAAGTCTTAGGAATATGAAGTAAAACCTGGTGTTAAACAAAAATGTCTACTTACTCTAATATTATGTTCAGTTTTTATAATTGTGATCTTTTATTATAGGCATCTTAATAAAAGAGTGATCAAGATATGATTCAGGTTTGAAGGTGAAACTTTTTATTTTAAATCAATTAAAAGTGAAAACAAGAATTTTGTATTATGAATTTACAGTATAAAACTCAAGTTTTTTATTATCAGTAATGGAAAAAAAATTCTTAACAAACTTTAGCTTGAATAGTTAGCAATTTGAAAATGCAAAGCAGTTTAACTACCATGATAATTTTATAAGTAAAGAATTGAATGTAGATGTTGAGATACAACACAGATTCCAATTTGTTGCTGCTGCTTTTAACAATTTAAAATGTAGACTATTTTATCACAAAGAAATAACTACTGCAATTAAATTAGTTGTATGTAGAGTTATTATTATACTTAATTTATTGAATGAAAGTGAAATATAAAGGTATTAGATAAATTTCATTTGAAGACAGGTCTGTAAATAGCAATATCATAAAACCAGTCCATAAACTATGTAGATTACTGGATATGATTACCATTGAGTCTATTATCATAAATTCACATATTCATTGGATTTGATATGTAAAACCAATGAACAATGAAAGATTTCTTAAAAGGGTATTTTGTAATGAACAATATAAAGGTATTAGATAAATTTCATTTGAAGACAGGTCTGTAAATAGCAATATCATAAAACCAGTCCATAAACTATGTAGATTACTGGATATGATTACCATTGAGTCTATTATCATAAATTCACATCTTCATTGGATTTGATATGTAAAACCAATGAACAATGAAAGATTTCTTAAAAGGGTATTTTGTAATGAACCTGAGCATAGTTTTTATTAAAAAGGTAGATTCTCCATGTGAGGATTGTGTCAAAGAGATTCCAAAAAAGTGTAAAATCAACTCCATTGTGAAGATATAGAAAAGAGTAAACTAAGATGAAAAATTATATTGCACATAGTGCTGAACTTTTCCAGAAAGAAACTTTTCTGTTGACCTAACTATACAACAACAAAAAAATGAATCAGTTTCTCCTATATGTGGACATAATTTTGTTTCACAGATTGGTTTGTATAGTCATTGTAAAACTAATTTCTAGAGATTTTTTTCCTTGTTTTTTTTTTTTTCTCTTATTTTTTTGTGGAAGTGGAATAGCCATACATGTTTACAAATGGTTGGCTGTTTATTATTATTATTATTATTACCAAACAGTTTTCTACATTATTTTTTTCTGGAAGATAGATAAAATTCTAAACTCAGATCATATTTCCCAATCTAGAGCATGCAAGAATTAACTCTAAATATAATTTATACATTGGAAATAAGACAAAGCTAAGATAAAAATGCCATGAAAACTGACTTTAGTTTTAAGTAATATAAAGACATATATTTTTGAATAATTCGATAATAAGAAAGTCACTCATGATTACATTATAGATATATTAAAAAAAATAATTTAATGTGTCAGAAAAATATTACATTAACAACTCTTTTCAAGTATATTGTAATGGTAAGGAACATTAGAGGTCAACATTTAGAGATAGAAAATCATCATCATCCCCATTCAACATAAATAATCATTAAAGATAAAATGAATGAATAAAAGAAAATGAACATGTATAAAAGAAATAAGATCATGAGGAGTAATACTATCAACACTGAACAAAACTATAGGTAACTACGCAATAATTATATGTTACAAGCTACATCAACATCAATGCCCTGATTTTTGAGTAATATTAGTGTACAGTCCAATTATAAACTCAATTTAAAAAAGTGCAATGAATGGACTTAAGGTGATGTTACATTTGCACCATCCAGAGAAGTGTCTGGATACCCACTCGCAAACATAAATCTTCACACACACACACACACACAATTAAAAGGTGAGAAGGTTGCCTTGACAGCAGTGAGAAATATTGATTACTATCTTTATTGTGAATGTTTAGGTGGTCACTGTTTGGTATCGAATTACATCATTATCCCATTTAGCTTTAAGCACTATTTCACTTATTATTTCTAAATAATACATGAGCAATTTAAAAGTATTGCAGTTTGTAATGTTATTGAGTTATAGATTTAAACAGAGGGCGTTACTGGATATTTGTAATTGTATAATGGTTTGTATATTTGTATAATTATTTTAGGCAGTGTTAACAGTAACTTTCTTTTCATATATATATATATATATATAAACCAACCATTATTACTCAGGCTAGCTTGAAAAGTAAAGACACAAGGGCTGTGGTTGTATACACAAGAAAATACCAACATATAATATTTTATACCCATTTTAATGTTAAATAAATTCACAAGAATAACTTAAAACAATAATATATAAATTTATTTAATTAGAAACCAATAACAATAAACTCAACTTAAAGGTGTATCAAGTTTGCTATAAATATAAATACATCATTCTGATTTTGATTCATAGATTGAAAAATAATAACTTATATAGGTAGCATTGTGTATAATTTTCCAATATAGAAATTGTAAAAAGTATTAAACAATCATATCCATGTATTCACCCACATCAGATCCTCCAGGCAATCTAGACCAGTGGTTGTGCAGCTCGACATTGCAGCTGCCTTTGATTCTATCCAACTCAATACTCTTTTAAACATATTTGGTAAGCATGATATTTCTACTGGAATCATAAATATTATTAGAAACTTCCTCTACAATTGTGAAGTGAGCATCTCATTGAATGGGAAGCTTTCTCCCCCATTTTACACCACATCCTCCATTCCACAGGGATTACCTCTGAGCATCCTGTTTTTCATCACTTACCTCAACCCTCTGCTTCTTCAAATTGAGAGATCTCTTCCTGGAATTCATATCCTGATTTTAAATACATCAATTCATCACATCACCTATATGGATGACTTGGACATTTTCCTTCCATGAAAAAAATTAATTCCCAGACTTTTATAAATATTTAAAGAATTCTCTGTTCAATCTGGCCTCCAGTTTAATATGGCCAAGTCATCTGTCTGGTATATATCTTCAGATAAGACCATTCCAGGACCATTTTCAGTGAAGCCTCAGAACTTCTTGGGCTTCCCTATATTTGAATCTGCTTCTGCCATGAAGAGATCTATCCAAGAAAAGCTACTCCAATCCACACTGAGAATCACATCCTCTCTATCCAAAGTTTACATGTCCATGTTCACCAAATCCTCTCTTATCAATATACTAATATTTCCTAACCAGCAGTCAATTTTACCAAAGTCTTCATCAGGAAGATACACACGATGTGCACTGATCTGATTAGAGGGGGCAAAAGTGCAACCATAAGCTTGAAAAATCTACAGAAACACACAAAACTCGATGGATTATCTCTACATTCCATAGATACTTTTATATTTCAACATTCCTACAATTCTTTCTACAGAATGTGTTTGCTGTATCCCACCTACTCACTCTCCAGAGAGGTCACTCCCTCAGATAAGCCTCCCCCTATTGTGACTGATTGGCTGGCAACACTCACATATCTTATCTCCAAACATACTATGCTTCCTAACAAATCATCCTCAATGAAAATCCAAGTTCTGGAATGCCTACTACATCCTTAATCCTGATGTTTCTGTGGGATCAACTCTCATCAGGCTTAATAACCATTTGCTAATCAAAAAATTTAAGTGAAAGATAAATATTAATGCCTTGCTTACTAAACCCTTTCTGGTGCATCACCGAGGATTCACAAACAAAGAGTCCACTTGCTCACTATGCCTCAGAGAGGGTGAAACATCTCTTCACCTCCTCTGCCACTGTGTTTCTTTTCACCCCTATAGAGATATCCTCCATGTTAAATAACAATACACCTGCTCTGTTGACTCTCATTGACAATATACTGTGTGGATCCATCCCAGAGATATGAATAACAACATTTGTACTGTTCTCACTATGGTACACATGGTACTGGCTCACATTTAATTATGCACTGGAACATCCGCTCGAGCTTGATATTAACAAAATGGAAAAAATTCAGAAAAGTGACCAGAGTTTTGCCCCCTCTTACATCTACAATTGTACATGGAGGTTATTGATTTGGCCCCCAAAAGCTGGTCCCTTTCACTCTTGAATAAAAATCTCCTTCCCTGGAAAGTGATTTGAGGCTGAATGGCCTGCATCCCTTTGTGATGACTCACCTTGCTCTGCATGATTATTGACCAGATCATGAGTTTTATGAAAGTAACCTCCAATACAAAGGGTCGACTTGGTCATGCAGGGCATGGACTAAGGGTTATATCTATCACTGAACTGTATGAGACATGCAAGCATGGTCACCTATCAACAAGATACTATTCTGGACTCATTCCTCACTGATATGCTTCGTACTAGTCCTTTTGGCTGGTGTCAAGCAAGATATCAATATTGAGCTTTCATCCCCTTATTACCATATAATATATTCTATGTTTAACTATTATCATATATTGTAACCAAATTTCTGAATAAAAATTCTATATTTTATAAAAAAAAAAAAAGTTATTTTCAAAGGATCATGTCAGAGTTAGAGAAATTAATTTTATATATGTACATCTAGTATATATCATTCCACAATACAGATTAACGATAGATGAAAAATTATGAAGAGGTGTTTAGTTTGTTTATTGGGAGTTTATATATATATATGTGTGTGTGTGTGTATAGTACCGAGAAGCAAAGTACATGGGAAAATTGTTATTTACAATTATTAAAAAGTAAAAAAATTTCATAAACAATGCAAAAACTTTTAAAAATTGATCAATAAATATTAAAATCACTAAGCTGTCCATGAATAACTGAATTAAAATATTTAAAAAAGAGAAAAACATCTCGTTTGAAAATAAATAAATTTATAAATGTTTGAAGAGTTTTTTTTTATTACTTAAAACAAAATACAGTCTGCTAAAAGTTAATTAATTCATAGTTTTACATATTAAAGAATTATTCATATAAATGTTATTTATCAGCAAATGTTATGTATTAAAGAGTAATTAGAAGGGGATAGAAAATATAACTTAGAAAAGCTAAAAGTAGTTGAATTTCAAGTAATTAAAAGTTAGCCATAGCAGTTAAAAAATAAATCTTTTACATACAATTAAAAATATCTCTTTTCATTTAATTTAAAGAAAAATAAAAAGTAATGTAAATGGTTCAGATGTAATAAAGAAGTATATTAAAATGTGTGCATGTGTTAATATAATGAAATATGAAAGTTGAGTTTTACAATCAGTTTTACAATCAGTCTTCTCACATATTCAGAGTCAGTGTTTTTTTATGACAATGCAATGTAAGCAGCCATCAGAAGCGTACGGCCAGACTCCAGCTTTAGTCCAATGAACATCACAATCTGCTTAATAAAAGTGATGCCTGCCTAATAACTTGAAACTGCCAAAAATATCTAACTGTCTTGAATAATACTATCATGAAATAGCAGTCATAGGAACCTTTACAAAATCTCAAATCCAACCAGTTGGTAAAAATTCACACAAACTAGTAAATAGCAAGAAGTCAACATGTTCCAAAATCCTATAGGTAATAAAGAACATTTTTTTAATTCAACTATTAATTTAAGTAGCCATTACTAATTTTGAAGCCTCCCAGAGTCAGTTAATAAATGAACTCTATAACTGCATAAAATGAACTGTTGATGTATGTGTTTTGAATGCTTGTAATTAGTTTAATGGTGAATTATATTACTATTGTATATCTTATTATAATATGTGTGACTGGAGGTTATTATAAATTATTGTTTAATTTATTTAATATTTTATAAAAGTAGTTTAAAATTTACAGTAATAAGTATTTAGCTAAAATAAATTGTCTTTAAAACTTAATAGTTGTTGGTCAATTTTTTCCCACTAATTAAAGCAGTAATGTATTTTGTTATTCTTTTGATTGAGCTAGTTGTGATTTTTTAGTCACTGAATTAGTTTGATCATCATTCAGGGCATGTTAGTTCTCATAGCTAACTGGCACCTGGAGTTTACTCTGAAACAAAAAAGTGCTTTGAATGATAGGTGTTGAATTATACATCCGAGAAGATCTATGCCTTTGAAATATGGTCACAGTTATATGTATTTTAAATATAGCTCTGACTTGGGCATGGGCATCCTTTGGGTATTATGCTTCTCTGCCTAAGGGGCCAGTGTGGAGCAATATTTGAATTGCATTGGTGTAGATCAAATTTATAAATAATTGTATCATTTTTTTTTGTATAGAAGTCTTATAATTTTGCTTTCAAAAGTTTAGATTTTTATTTAAAGAGTCAAAGATCATCCTAGTCATTGTTCCCCAAGCGATCTACTACCCAATCTGGATATATATATATATATATATATATATATATATATATATATATATATAGTATATATATATATATATATATATATATATATATTGTACTGGACCATTACTTCCATGCAGAATTATGTTTCTAATCTTGCACTGAGCATGAAGTGATCAAGATTTAACAGGGAAATAAATGGATACCAATTTAGCCGATTGACTGTACTCATAACATAATGGTACCTCCAGCTAAACTGATAAACAGAGGGAATTGACAGAACTCTGCCAATTAAAAACCCCTTTAGTTAGAAACTTGAATGCTCAAATGTTTAGAACATATGGTAAGTACACATCTTTGAAAAGTCTAGCTCTTGCACACCACTCCTAGTAAGAATAAAAATACATTTCTCCCCTCTTAGAAGGATAGGCAATACAATAGGTACAGCAGAGAATGAGAATAAGATCTAATACCTGGTAGAGTGATAATCCATGTGGCTAGCTCAGTACACTCTACATTTAGGGTCTTTAATGTGTAAATTAAATGGTTATTATAGGTACGTGATTGATAAGGAAAGAGTACATTATGAAAACAAAACAAATTTAATATTATGATTAAATATTTATTTAATCCCAGATACCCACCACTGTCTCATACTTATAATGATATAATTAAAAAAAAACTAAATAATTAATTATTATCACAAACCCGTATATATATATATTTGATGCATTGAAATAGATAAAAATAAATACAATTTTATATGAATAAGAATAATAATAAATTTCTAAAGCTATTTACAAGGTTTCTTAATGAATGGAAGTGGTCTGAGCTTTTTACCTTGTAGAAATAAGTTATACTTTGTGTGTGATTTGATATATGTTTCTCAGAAAAAAGATTTTCAGTTATACAGGCATATACTTCTACGTAGGTCTTTAAAACGTTTTTTATATAGTAAATATAATGGAAAATTATGCCTACATATATTTGCAATATGAAATATTTCACAAATTTTGTATTTTACATGTCAATAAGGTTGTGTTAACTCAGATACTCTAGGGCACTTAACATGAGGTGCTGTATCTACTTGCATTTCATGGCAGATAAGTTCATACACATGTATATATACATATAAAAAATTTCATGAGTAACAACAAAAAAATAAAAAACAACAAAAAAAAAATGATTGCAGTCTTTGTTGAGAAATATGGAAATTTGGGATAAAGTAATGAATCAAAGATCTAAGTAAAAGCTATGTTACTATACCTGTAATAACTGTAAAATCTAATATATACTAGTAACATTCTTTTTTTAATGATTAATGTAATAATAAAAAATATTTTTTCAACAGGAAATATCAGCATTGATTAATTAACTATTTATAAAATATTTTAAAATAAACTTATGTAGGTGTCTTCATCTTCTATTGACTGGGTTTCTGAATGGATTTCAAGTAATTGGCTGGTCAATGAAGATTTTATATCATTGTGGAATAGGTAAGACAGCTTTTGTCATCATCATGGCTGGTTGGAACCGGCATAATCACATTTTAGTGATTTGGACAGAGAGAAGGTAAGTGCACCAGCTGGTTGTCTACCCCATGGTCATTTTACTGGAACTTATGGTGAATTTCTTCATATTTTCTTCCTAGTATAATGCAGCAATTATTATTATTATTATTATTATTATTATTATTATTATTATTATTATTATTATTATTATTATTATTATTATTATTATTATTATTATTATTATTATTATTATTATTAAATTTTCATCTGCTATATGGAATGATTAATCAGATCCATGAGAAAATAAAAGTTCTTAAAAGAACTGTATAATAGATTTTTCCTTAGGAAATATCAGTAATAATCTAGTCTGTATATGAATCTTTAAGTGGCTGGATGACTTGATAATTCCAGAGCCAAAGTAGTGAATGACCTAGACAGCATGAATGCATAAGTCTGAATAAATCCCACAGCAATAGCTAAAACCTATCAATCCAACACATATAGAACCAATTCAGGTACCACCTTGAGAAGTATGAATCAGCCAACCCTTTTATTTTAGCTTATCATTTAGATCATACACATTTCTTTCTATTTTTTCAATTAAATTCTAGATTTTAAGGTTTGATATAATGATTAGTTTCCATCTTGAATACTCAGACCACTTGATTACACATATTAATTCAAAAGAATTTTATTTTATCTAAAAAAAAAATAGCATTTTAATTTTAATATTCATTATCAAACATTTTGCTTTTTGATTAGGTTTTTACCAAAGCAATTAACATTTTTTTTGATTATGGAATAATATTACAGTATTTTTTTTTTAAAAAATAATTAAACAAAATAAAAAAAAAAAAAAGTATATTGGAACAATTATGTGATTTATTTGATCAATAAAGTTTTTCCTTCTCTGAATTTTTTAGAGAAAAGCAAAATACATAAAATGACACATAATAAAAATATACAAAAAATAAAATAGATAAAAAAATACATGAGTTTATTAGATGTGTATTTGTGTACAATATTTCTCTGTTAATTGAATGGTTTATTTTAAATTGGTGTGTATGAGTATTCTATGCTCAGACCCAACTTTGATTATTAATATAGCACATTTATATATTCCGTGTTATTAATGTATACAAATTCACATGAGTACCTGCTGTAATGTTCTTTACAGTAGACTTTGTGATGGACATTTGATAATGCCTCACACAATATATATTGTAAGGGTAGCTTACAATCCTATTGAAACCAGCCTTTATTTATTCATCCACACTATCAAATCAAATCCATTTAAAACATAAACATAGCTAAGAGGTAGTTAAATATTTAACATCATTTTATTTTGTGTAGAAATACCCATATACATACATGTGATAACTATTTGCCTTATTAAGTACAAAATTCAACAAATGTCACAATGAACTAATTTCTTGTTAAATGAGAAAATTAAACCAGTTAAATAAATCCTTCCTATATATATATATATATATATATATATAGGAAGGATATATATATATATATATATATATATATAGACCAACAATGAGTTATTTATTAATGTGTTGAACATCACTAATAAAGACTTAGACTTATTAGCCATAGATGATCTAATGTCAAGCCAATCACTAGGTAAACAAGTACAGAAGATAAAAGTAGAATTTCTTTACACAATTTTATATTTACTTACAGTCAATATCATGTGTGCAACAATAGACAGCTACAATTATAGAAAACAAAATAAAAATGCTTGTATACTAAACACTGGAAATTAAACCCAGTATAAAATCAAACCCAGTTCATTTCCATCATCTTTTGTTATTTTTCAAAGCTATAATAACTGCACAAAGCCAACTTTTGAAGAATGAATGGTCAAATCAAAGAGAAAATGGAAGACTCATTTGAATATTCCAAATTATTCATATAACCTTCATAGCATAAAATTATAAGAATATATAGTCACCATTTAAACTAAGAAAAGTTTGATTAATTCATGCAATTTGACAAAAGAACTGAATTAATTTTAAATAGATATTTAAAAATTAAAAACTACATTACTATTTGAACACAGAGAAAAGAGAAGTAAATCACTGCTAGCATACATATATATAAATGATAAAGTAACTTTTTTTTACATAAATTGTTAAGTGCCAAAAAATAAATTAAGAAAAAGTAAATCTATTTTAAACTGCTACACAATGTATTCCAGCAAAATTAATATTGCCATAGGCTGAATTGCTACAATTCTACCATAGAAGCATGGTGATTTAACTTTCTTGCCTATAGAATGCCTAAAGTTACATCAAAAGTTCTACAGTAAGCATCTAAATGAATCCAGAAGGAAAGCAACTCTAAAAATGGAAACCACACCATTTCAAGGGCATTGCTGAAGAATTCTTATGGGTGATGAATGATTAATCAAAGGAGGATGATCCAAAGGGAAATAGACTGTATTTATAAGAGAAATTATCACTAAGCTCAAGAAAAATAATCAAGATGAACTAATGAATGTTTTGGTTTATTGTATTATTATTATTTGTTTGTAAAAATTCTAGTTTTATTTATCTCCATACTTGGTATCTTAAACATGCTTAGAACTTGGAAGATTACATTATTATTGAAAGCAAAAAAGTAAAGAGGGGATAATTTATTAAGTTAGACAAAATATTTTTTTATGTTAAATAAAGTGCAGGTCTTTCCTTCATAGTGACTTGACATTTGATCATCACCACTATTATAACATGGAATGAGTTAAGATTTTTTTAATACTATTCCATATTAAATACACCCATTACTACAGGACAGAGTTTGTATTTTATTTGTTAGTCATTAACTAACAAATATTTATTTTTATTTTTTCAGTATGAATGATTAATCTTCCAGCATGGATGCTTATTCCTATCAACTTTAGGGAATTGTGCATACATAGCAGGGGTCCCCAAAAAGATGGAATGTCAATAACTGGAATTGAATGATAAGGCTATCATGGATATACTTATATAATATTTTTAATTAGTCAGCTTCATGGTCAATTTGATAACAGATTTTTTTATTACTTTGCTTTGTAAATAATTAGTGTCTTGTTATGAACTTCTACCATGTGTTAAGGGTTAGAATAGTAAATATATTAATTATTAATATAGTAGAAATGCATTCTTGCCACATACAATTATAATTTTTTTTATCATGTTAAAGATGTTGTTAATTTGTTTTTTATTAGATTGGTCTCCAGTTTATCAAAATATTTTACACCTTCACTCATCAACTTATAACCAGATATATAGACCCACACATACATTTTATTTTTATATGGTAATATAATATGATTGGATGGATCTTTAATTAAAACCTATATAGAGGTGTGGTAGTTGCTATATCTAGTATAAATTTACCCCTGAAGAGAGCCAAAGGCAAAATTGTTCCTAAGTTTAAATACTGAAGCATAATGGGATCTGAAAGAGGATGAGATATGGATGAACTAACCCAAATTGTATCTAAATTTAATGTGTAAACTTAGAACTAGTCCACTAGAGGTAGATACAGTCATAGGTTAGGCAATTCATCATGTCATTAACACTAAGCTACCTAAAGACCCTAGGCCTGATCATAGTGAGATGCATCCCCCTCTTCTGCTTGAAAATCTGGACTGTTACAATATATATATATATATATTATACCCTGCAAACAGGAGGATGACCCCTAGAAGATATGCCAAGTCTCTACATTAGGATATACTATGATTTTTATCTAGGTAGCATTTAATACTCTTATCATTTTCTCAACTATATTTAGTTAATATTAACAATTGTGAGATACACCTATCCTATTAACAAGATTACATACCTGTTAACATTAAATAAACATTAAAGTATTTACCCAATGTTATAAGAATGCCTAGACACTCCTCCTTATTTAGAATTCAAATACTCTCATGACTAACAATAATACTTAAATATATTGGATATAACATCTCTAATCATGAAATTTAAATTAACCTATCCAATAAGTTGTATTGTTATTTTATAGTATAGTAATCTTTTATTATTATTACTTTTATAATACTATCATTAATAACAACCTTAATAACAATAACATTCCAAGGAGATTTTAGGATTATCATTGATTTTACTTAACTATTTATACTACCTATAAAATATCGAAAGGGATTTTACTTAACCCTATAGGTAGTGTGACATTTTAAAGATGACATAACATTTTTCTATAATTACAACTATATTACTATTTATTTTATGGTCTCTATTATTGAATAATAAATCACTATTTTTTATTTAAACTATAATCATTGCATTGAACTTTAAATAAAAACTAATTCCTAATATGATTTCTTAACAATAAATATACTTTATTACTTTTGCAATGTATTTGAGCGATGAATGATGTGATTAAAGCAGCTTGCAATAATTTACTATTCAATTTAATAAATATTTACCTAGATAATTGTGAAACAATATCTTATACTGAACCAATTTTTCTTCCAAATTTCAAATGATATTTTTGGTTAATATGCATATGGCAATTAATACTTTTTGATGATGGTGTAGTGATGATGATCCCCTCATCCCAAATGCAACTTTAGGACCATAGTGTAACTTTAAAATATTAATTTTAATATCATCTTATGTACAAAGTTTAATAATGCAATAGAATTAATAAATAAATTAACATAAAACAACAAAACATTTATACAACAATATAAGATACTCAAAAGAATTAGACATTTATTTTCATCTTGCTTGCAATGAGCTATTCAAAATAAAATTTCTTGATAATACAATCAAATATTATGTGATATTGAATTTTGTAACTTGTACTGCCAAATAATGTGTCTTAAACAATCGATCCCTTTTTTAATAGCATTCTTTTTTCATTAATTACACTTTATAAATTGTAATAAAAACAAAAAATTAAAAAAAACAACATGAATTGATACTTTAATCTTAAGTGAAATAATTTTGTTATAATATTATGACCAATTACATTTTATCTGTGTTTATTTTATGATATTAGGCACTTGATCTCTCCCTTTACATTAGACTTAATTTTTTTATGGGTTTATCACTCAATGGTATCATAAACTATGATGAATACCTTTTATCTTTGCTTATATCCAATCTGAATATTTATCTCTTCCTCCACTAATCTTTATTTACCATTCAGAATATTTGCTGAATGTATATAAGTCACAATTTAGTTCTAACTGTATCAAATAAAAAAAATATTTATACCAATCTGATTTAATAATTTATGTCATACTTTCTGATTTCAAATATCTATTTGTCTTAAGCTTGTATTATAAATAATGCTCTGGCAAAAATTAAAATTCTTTAACTATATTACAATGCTATCACAATATTAATAATTCAATATCAGATCAAATTTTAAACATCACCATTTGATATTTAATATTAGACTGGAACACAAGTACACTCTCTTCTAATATCTTTCTTTACTATTTTTGTATGTATAATTTACTAGCTCATAACATATAGATCTTTATCTTAATAGTTTAGTGATATTCAATCAAATAAAATTTTATACACTTAATAGCATAGGTAAACAAATTGTGTTAATTATTGATTTCCTTATCTCTTGATTTATCCCCCCATATTAATAATTTTATTTTAAAAGGTGAACTTAACTCTATATACAAGTGTATCAAAAATACATAAATTTTATTAATATCTCAATTGTTCTTCTACCATTTTATGTGTCCTATTTGTCATATACCAATCTTCTTATTCCTTCTCCTCCTTTTATATTTATCTGAAAACTAGTAAAACTATGGAATTTTTAAGTCATGTTATCTACCAAGTTTACATTTCTTCCCCCCCCCAAAAAAAAAAAATTGCAGGTTATTTTTCATCTATGTGATACATTTTATTTAGCTCCATTTTATATTGATAATGCTGATCTTCATATTATTTTCAATGTATTCTTAAACATAATAAATGAAAATTTTTCAATATAGTTTGGATTTTCCTGGAAGATAATGTCACTGATCATGATTTATTTTACTTTTTTATTTCTTTACATATTGATTTTTTTTCATCGACAGTCCTAATAATCAAATATTTTAATGTCCCAGAAATCGCTATAATTTTTTTCTTCATAAATATAATCCTTAGTCAGAATTTTCTGTTTTCATTGTACCCTATCTATGGTTTACCATAAGGTTCGCTGATGAGAATCTGTTTAATTTTTTTTTTTCTACTCACAAAATTTTTATTCAGAAAAACATTTCTAACTTGCATTTGAATGTTAATCACAGTTTCTAATACACAAATATTTGCATTTGGGTTTATTTTTAACTTAATTTCAATTATCTTGATAATTATATCTTTAGCTTTGTTACAACTGATTTTTCTATTTTTCGTGTATCCATTCCATTTTAGTCTTTTATAAATATGATTGGATTTTGCTTAATCCTACAATTACATATTAACATATTGCTCACAATTCCTTCCTTCTGTTTCGATATTTCTTGATAAAACATTGGTACACATATACATTTTTTTCTTTCCATTGGTTTAACATTTTTCTAATATAACAATTTTAAAATATCTTAGTGAATTTATTGATTGTTGTTTTGAACCATTCATCTTACTGCAAATGTATTACTATAAAATTTAAAGTCCTTAAATTGATCATCTTTAATTACTTGTTTCTTTAAAAATAATAATAATGAGGAAAAACAAAAAAATTCAGCAAACTTTTGTTTCCAAACAAAATAAAGCTCAGTTACTTAGTTTATAGTTTCCAATTTGTAACCTCTTTTATTCCTCCAAAAAAACTTTTTCCAACAAATATCCACTGCTTGTTTATGTACTTTAAATGGTGCATTTTCATTGGTTAATTTTCCCACTTCTTGCCTTCTAAATATTTAATGACTTGCTTTGAGCTGAACAATTTTTAAAAACAAATATCTTTTTAAAATATTTATTAGTAATAAAAACACAATACCATTAGTGAATTTAATAAAACTACAAATTAAATCATTTTTATTTTATACAGATTAAATTCAAGATTAATCCTATGAACTTTTAATCATAAAATTCCAAAAATGAATATTAATCATTTATTTTAGAAATTAATTTAATATTTCACCAGAAACAGTTATTGATAAATAATCCCAAATGTGCACAGACTCTTTATCAAATTAGGTTTGAACTCCCTTATCATTTTAATGATTATCAGATGATTAGCAATTGGAAAATATTATTAACTTATAGTTTTTTATTTTATCAATTAAATACCTTTAAAAATTAATATATAAACAAAATTTTTACTTTTATATTAGTTTAATTTAATTAAGTCCAAGTTCAAATCGTAGTGTAATTAAAATAACTATTATTTTTTAATAGTTTAATAAGTGAATATTATTTTATTTTATAAAATTTAAAATTATGCATACTAAAGTTTACCCCCAATTTGTTTTTATAATAAGATGTATCAATAAAAAAGGCACTATTTCGCTTATTATTTCTAAATAATACATGGGCAATTTAAAAGTATTGCATTAAGTAATGTTATAGATGACTATTTGATTTATTAGTCTGCATTATAGTGACATGTTTATTTCATGTTTAAAGAGGTTTATTTAAACTTCATTGTAAAAATATTTTATATTGTTGGTTTTTCTTATTGAAGTTAGACTATGCTAAGTCTTTTCAAAAATAAATTTGTAAAATTTGTCAAAATTTATATTTTGGCATTTAATTATTTCATATTTTGATTATTGATTGTTATAATTAAATATTACAAAGTATAAGATTATCATTATAAATTATTTATTAATACCATTTGTCCTGAGAAATGGAACAGAACAATGAGTTAGTGTAGGGGATAGCAATATCGGTAATAAATGTGTATTATCGTTGTATATACTCATTTATTGCAAAATTCATTTCAAATTGGCACTTAAGACTGATAAAAGTCAGTACTTATATAAATATGTTGTGAAGATAACAAAATAAATATAAATTAGGTTTTAATACAGGGATTTTCACATAGAAATCAACAAGAAAATAATTGGCTTTCTTTACTGTGTGAATTGGGGAAAATGGGGCAGATATTGTGATAATGAACTTAAAATAAATCCATACATGAAGGGAAGTTAGTTTAATTATCACCTAACCATATCAGGCTCATATATAAACCCCTGTTAATGAAGTGAGAAGTTAGAAGAGAAATTTGGAAAGCTGGAGGTTCTCATTTCTGATTATGAATGAAATAGTGGATTATAAAATGGAATTAAGCATGTTCTGGCTTCTATCAAAAATCTTCAGTCAAATCCTTGTGAATGTGTAATGCAGGAATTGGGATGATTATTTAAAATGTATTTGCCTACTAGGCACAGAGGTTGGGTCAAATAGGTCAAGCAGTTGATAAATTATATAAATTTGTCTATGAATGAATCCATTGATTTCCAGCTATTTAGTTACATTTAGGCATACATTGTCCAAAACTCTCCAATACTGCTTCATTTGTGATTAAAGAGCACCCATAAACCAGAGAGGCAGCTTGCATGGAAGCATATGCTACATTGACTCAGATGAGTGAAAGGAGAAATCAACAAGTAGAGGTCTTAAGCCTTTATTTTGAAATAGGTGATAAAGTGATGATAAAAACCCTTCATGTAAATGATCCAGGGAAATTTTATTTTGAAAAAATTCTACAATGTATATGAAGATCCTTTTTCAACTGTAGAATGTCAAAATAATAAAACCTTTTGGGTTAATATAAGTCATGGAATAAAAGACACATATAATGTGCATACTTTAAAGCCTGCAGTATAGAATGCAAAACATCATATATAACAATTCTACAGTAGAGAGAAAATATATTTTGTATTAATTTTATTGTTCCTAGAATATTAAGTTATAATTCTGAATGAAAATAAATTTACATATTTCATGTGGGTTCATTATATCATTGGATTTAAGAAATGGTTATTAGGAAGTGTTGCTAATGGGGAATAAAGACAAGGGAGAAAAAAAAAAAGAAAATGTAATGGAATGGGTATAAGATAGTCAAATAAGTAAAGAAGTCATGAAGATGCATATGTTCATTTCAATGACTTTCTAATGTGGGAAATATTATGACAGGAATTAGGATTTAAGATTCTTCACAAAGTTTAAATCTACTTTAGATAAAGTAAAATATTAAATAGATAAAGAATGGACAATTACAAAGTATGGACAGATTTGAAAGGTTTATTATATAGGAATGATATAAATTATATTTACAGCTTACTATTTTGTTTTATTAGTTTGCTTTGTTGTTATATAAAAATTTTATAAGATTAAGAATTATTTTTGGGGTAAAAATAAAATATTTAAAAAATGTTAATTATTGTATGTTTCAAAAATTAAAAAAAAAAATCCATTAATTCTTGTAATGCACGAAATTATCTAAGAATTTTGTTAATTGGTATTTGGTATGTAATTAATGATGAAACCTTGGTATTGAAAGAAAAGAAAAGATGAAAGTCATAAATAGATATAAATGTTATAATGGATTTATTATCATTCTTAAGTTTTCTTTTATTTGCTTGTAATCTTATAGATTTTGGGGAGTTTTATACCAATGTGAGTCAAAATATTTTTTTTGTTGGAACTTTTGTTTACGTGTAAAAAAGCCTGTCCAGCACATTTTAAATTACACAAATAATACTTTATTTGTTAATACATGCCAACATTAATATTATCATTAAATAACAAACATATACATAATAAGCAAGCATCTGCTTGCTTATTTCAAATATAAAGTAAAATATTTTCATTACCAATTCTAATTACTTTGATCTAATAACAAGTTACATATTTTAAAATGTTAAATAAGTTTAAAAAAAAATACTTCTTTGAAAATCCTAGTAAAAGTTTTTTTCTTCAGATTATTTTTAATTGCAAACGTCTTTAAAAGTGTTTTTAGAAAGTGTTTTTGTTTCTAATTTTTGTCCATATCTTTAAAAAACTTTCTCAAATTTATTTAATTTCATTCAAAATTTATCTATTCTTCATCAATACTGCAAATGTTAACTATTTTTTTTTTATAGGCAATAGGTAGAAATTGACTTTCTTTCACTGCAAAATTAGTGATTGAGATATATTGTTTTCAATATATAATACATTCTATTCACCAGCTAATTTCTTCCATCAGTCCTTAATATCATAATTTGTGAAATAAAAAGGAAGTACAATCTTTATATGACTGGCAGTGATTATATGTATGTGCTTCTTTACATATAGATGAATCAGCATATGTATAAAACCAGAGCACAGTAAGCTGCCTTATACTGAAATCTTTTGGTAAGCTATCTTATTATAATCATGTTCATGCTACAGTAATATACTGACTTACTGACATTCTTGGAAAAGGTATATAACAGGTAAATGTTGGAGTAGTCAGTTTCATTTGGTCTCTATAGTTTGATAGAATTCAGATAGGCAAGCAGTTTAGTGCATACATATAAGCTATGAACCACAGAAAAGGCAGCTATTACATCCACGTAAATTCAAACTCAACCATTGTGAAACTAGCAGTAGTTGGCTTGCACTTTATATTTTCTTTTCCTTTATAACTTAATAATTTTTGTCCCCTTTTTTTCAAACCCACTTTTTATAATGTCTCTTGAAATTTGAAAATACAATAGTCTATTTATTATAATAACTAAGCAAGCTTTCTTTTATTTTGAACAAAAAAACAACAATTAAACAAATTCCTAACTCTTTTTAATTCATACTAATCACAATCAATTTTTATCTAAAATTTTTCTTAATGCTGAAAACACAAACAGATTGTAAAATTTAAAATCAAAGTATATTATTATAATTTTCATTTATCAAAAATAGTTTTAATTAAATAAAATAGTTTTACTTAATCGAATTAGAAATAGATAGAAATTTTTTTATAATTGTTATCTATTATAAAATGAAAACTTAGATTTTTTTTTTTAATTATCAAAATCAGAATTAAGTAAAACATTAAATAAACCTTTTTTTTTAATGCTTTATTTAAAAATACAATAATTTATAATAATTTTAAATATCAAAATTATTGTTTAAGCATTAATCTGTTATTCCAATATATATATATTAAATAAATATCTACAAAAAATTTATTTGGGTTCGTTTCTACTTTTTTTTTCAACTTTGTATATATACGCACACACACATTACTATGTTGTATGCTATGAGACATGGAAGAGGTAAATTATTCATGTAATGATAATCTCAAGGAGATTCTAAAGAAGTGTAATGTCAATGGTTTTTATTGTGAAGATATAAAAATGAATAAACTAAATTGGAAAACTATAATTGCACATAGTGCTGAACTTTTTCAGAAAGAAAACTTTTCTGTTGATCTAACTATAAGACAACAGAAAATGTCTCAGTTTCTCCTATATGTTGACATATTTTTGTTTCAAAGATTGGTTTGTATAGTCATTGCAGAATTCATTTTAAGATTTTAGAATTTTTACTTTTTTTGTAAAAGATAAAAAGAAATAATAGGAATGACCACCTGAGTGGTGAGTTATCAGTTTTCTTTTGTGAAATAAAATTATAAAAAGAACGTTTTATATTTGAAAAATATTATGTAATATATACATAAAAAATGAAGAAATGAGTATTGACTGGGGAGTTTCATTGTTTGTTTAAGTCCTGTATGGTACTAAGTGTTTTTCCAGTGGAAAGTTTGCAGGATAACAGAGAACTTTTTGACAGAGTGAAAAAAGGAACAGTTCATGATAATTAAATAGTATTATTATTATAATTGTTGTTGTTGTTGTTGTTGTTGTTATTATTATTATTATTATTATTATTATTCAAAAAAGAAAATCTATTTAAAATAAAATAAAATTTTTAAAAATAAAAAAATATATGCACATCATTTTTGTCATTACTATTGAATTCATTACCGATAAGTTCTAATTGCCCATATAAATATTTTCTCCTTCATAAATGTATGTGTAAAATGTACTCTAATAATAATATAAATATTTTTAGGTTTTGTTTTAGTATAGAAAAATATTGATTCTTTGTTTAAAATCAAAAGTAGTTAAATCATTATAATAATATACTGTTCTTCAAATGAATATTACATATATTGTATAATGTCTGTATAATAAGCTCTTTCCTAGGAAAGAATTTATATATAAATCATTTTTAATTTCTTTGCCATAAACATTTTTTTTATGTATTTATGTTAATAAAAACCACTAATGTATAATAATAATAAAGTTACTTTATAAATAAATCTCCAGTGCAAATCTTCTTAAATATATTAAATAATGCAGTGATTCAAAAAATGGTCATTGGAACCCAAATTTTTTGACTTTCTTTTAAAGGTAAATCTTCATGCTCTACCTACCTCCTATTTCCTTAAATACTGCAGGTTTTACAACAAAATTGATGCTTTTTGTTCCTTGTGCCACAGGAAAGAAGAAACACAACAGCATCTATTCCACATCTGCACAGCTTTGACAAATATCCAAAAAATTATGATTAACACATATAAACAAAATAACATCATGTTTAATAACCTAATAGAGACACTCAGTAAAGGCTGAATACCAGCAGCTCATGTAGCAACTTTTTGTTTATATAGTTTCTGGTGCACCAGATGTATTTTCTAACAATCCCACAAAGCACCCAGACACATTATCTAATAAGCTCGAACAACTGAAGGCCAGAGATGGTAAAATTGCACACCCAGATATATTTGTTGCTACATGGTCACTATTAAAAACCTGAAATAAAACCATAACCTCAGAAAACAAATAATGACCTTTCTGTAACAAGAACAATTATTAATTTTTTTTGTTGTTGTTTACATATCCCTTTTCAACAATTTTTTCTGTTTGTTCCAAAGCTATATAGTTTTAAACCATGTATTTTCAACAATGTAATTTTTGATAAACCATAAAATTTTGATTTGAAACACATGGGTAAATAAAATGAAAAAAATCATTACAAATAATAATAAATGTATAATTGCTAATGTAAATATTTTTACATTGTAAATTTTTCTATTTAATCTTATCTCCTTTAATTGTACTGTAATTATCTATGTTAAAATGTATCCAGTAATTAATAATTTGTAAACCTATTTGAACAATGCTGTAAGTTTTTTCTAATTGATAATACATTTGTTAGACCAGACATGCCCTTATAACACTGGCAAAACCATTGTAAATTCATGTAATCTATTTTTTGTACAATAAAGTGTATTATTGAAACACAAATATATATATTGTAATGGTCAGAATCGTCTATCTCACTAACACACTGCAGAATTCAAACACCAGACACAAAACTGAACATTCTAGGAGGGGTTGCCTTCTAGATATACTAAGTTCGAATCTAAAGTCCAAATTTCACAGTGCCATCTACATGATAACGCATCTGGTGCCACTACTAGTATAACCTTTGACCGGTGCCCTGGTGGTCAGGGAGAAACAAAAGACTCTATACTAAAAGAAGTTTGGGTGGCTAATTAACGTCTATGGATTTATAAAAGAAATGCAGAAAATATATATATATATATAGACCGAGACAGTGATAGGAATCAATAAAATAAGATATCAAATTTAGTTTAAATAATTTCACACAATTTATTTATATAAATATATATATAACGCCAGTGTCTGCTTATATGAGACAGGGACGCATATTAAATAATTGATGGCATTATATTTCAATAAATGACAAAAGGTTTTAAAGCAAAGTGATATATTCTAATCCTTGGGCTAATAGCATTACGATAATGTGCTTGACAAGATAGGAACATGTGCGAGGTGCTTTGAGCAATTACACAAGTTTAAGAAAATATTTGGAAAATTAAGTGTTCTAAAATATTTATTGATTTTGAGAATAGCACGGACTAAAGCTTACTAAGCAACAAAGTGGGAATGGGATCAAAGCATTTATTTGAGAATAATAATAATAGAGTTGCATTGGGAGGTCAGTATTGCTGATAATGAATTTATTAAAGTTGGAGGGTGTGACATGTTTAAGACACGGATGCTTTGTAAAATAAATATAAAATAAAACAATATCGAATATCCAGAATGATTACAGAGGGCGTCTCGCCGCTAACTCGTAGGAAAGTATTTTGATGAACAGCCGAAACTTAGTGACTGTGTGACGATTGCATTTAATTCCCAGGGGTGTCATTTGGGACACCCTCTGTCTGGAAACCACAAGCATGGAGAGAACGGCCTTAGCCGTGTAAAGAATCCTTGAAAAATAAAACAAAGCGGTCTCAACAACCAATTCATTTACCAGCAATACGAGACGAGTGTATATAAAACATACTGAAGGGGTTTTACTTGGATTAAGAGAAATGCCCAATCAAATTCCCCGAAATTCATTTAAAAGGGTCCGCACATTCTCGACGTCAATGATGAACTTTATAATTAAAGTAGAATACGGTAATTAAAATAAGAAAATGTATGCTTGCAGGTTTGAAAAGTAAGTATAGATTTATATATGCAATCATGCATTAGGGGACACATTTAATCATTGACCTTGCACATACTCTTATATTAGATTAAAATCAATAACATGTAGATTTTAAACTATGTGATTATATTATATTAAAGAAAAGAATCGCCCTCGAACGAGTCATTTGCAAGATAATAAAATTGGAAAATTATAAATTTAAAATATGCCTTAATAGCGGCGTCTTACTTTCAATAAAGGGAATAGTTCACTCGGTCAAAGACGATTCTGACACATTATCATAATAAAATAAAAGAAAGCTTTATAAATAGAAAATATTAACCCAAGGATAGAGAGCAAAATGTTGAGTATATTTAAATACATTAAAGAAATACATAATGAAGTTATGTGAAATATAAGAAAACAATGTTAAATAGCTATAGCATGTTAGTTAGGAATCACAAGAGCTCTTGGGTTAATTTAGGTTACCTCTGGAGATGCATTTGCATGTAGATGTTCGGCAGGTTTTATAATTCAGCAGCAAAATCTGGAATGTTCATATTTTTGCAGCAGCAGCAGTTCCGGGGTTTCCTATGTGATAGCTTTCGATGGTATGGAGCAGCAGCTGGCTATTCCGAGGGGACATAGCCATTTTAATGCCTCTGCTCTGACATGTCAAGGTTAGCAAATTATTAGAATAGAACACAGAATGATTTCTCTTAGACACATTAGAATAAAAACAACTAACTCGAGAACAAAAGAAAAACCTCCTTTTTATAGTGGAATTTAACAATAGAACTGCCCTGGAGCATTACAAAAATATGGGACTTATCAGCTGTAATTAAATCATCAGAATGTCTAAAGGAATTCAACATAAATTAATTTCTTTTGTTACTTTCTCTGTCGACATTCGAATTACAAACAAGATTTAATTAAAATTACTTTTATTAATTAAAGAAAACCTTAAGTGGACATCTGCTGTTTTTAGATAAACTTATACAACATTTACTAATTAAACTATTGTCCCTCATTTATTTTAACAGAAATATTTGGAATAACTTTTATTAAATTAAAGAAAATGATTTTACTTTTTAAATTGCAATATTTGAATCTATTTACTAAACGAATATTTACTAAATGAATTTTATTTTAAATCAAAATATATTACGACAGTAATATATTTGTAAATAGACTCAAACAAAATAACTTTAACAATTTATAATTTTGATATGTTTAAAATGCATATCATAGTGTGTGCGCAATTACGACTTATATAACTTACTTTTTAATAAATGTAAATTATGTGAATAAATATATAATTCATAATATTTTATTTTATTTGGGAATAAGTTATATATATTGTAATGAGCACAGATGTTCGTTACATTGTTGTTTTTTTTATTTTATTTATTAAACATGAAAGTAAATTAAAAAGTTCGCATTTAAAAATTTTCTTTAAGAATTAAAAATGGAAATTAAATATCATCTTAAACTCTTATATATTAAATCGCACAGATAATGAAAAATTATTAAAATAAAAATTTATTAAAGAAAAAGTATTTTAAAACTAAATTTTAAAAAGATTTGGAGATAAAATTATATCTTTAAATTTATCTTTAAACATATTTTTGATTTGGAAAACAGGTTAATTAATCAGAAATGGAAATGATTGTTAATTAGTTAAATGTAAACCAGCCTTCGGCATTTAAATGTAAAAACACCGGTCAGATAAGTAAACAATAGAAACTGTTAGCAAATAAGAAGAAATCCCTATGGAATCGGACCGCAGCGAAAGGACCATCGCATCGGTGACGTAATGTTAAGTCAATCCTTCGAATACGTATAAAAGGAAAATTTGGAAATTATTAATTAGTGACTAGTTATTGATGATTATTACGATGTAACAGCTAGGTGTTAGTGCTGAGGGGATTGAAAAAGACGCACAGCTTCAATCCCTTCAGTTCTGTTAAGAAAGGAAGAAAAATGAGCCATCGTTTCTACATTGAGGACCAACTACACTAAAAAAATCTCCGGATGGATAAATAAATCGGCCAACAAGATACCAATCTTCGGACGACGTGGGAATTCACGTTCAAATGGCAAGGAATATATGAAGATGAACTATTTAAATAACCGTAAGAACTTTAAAATTTATGAACAGTAAATTAAAAACTTTCCAGATTTAAATAATTGCAATATTATTCTATCTGACCAACATTATTTATTAATTAGTTATAATTTTATTTAATGTATTTATTTTGTAAAATCATTTCCATTTATTTATTTTTTGTTCTTTAAGTTTTATTATGATTTTTGTTTTCCGTTAAATTAATTATAAAAATGTTAAACTTAAGTCGGGCGTGAATGGCTGTATAGATTTGTAAAGTTATATTAGGGAACGGTAATCTTAGGTTATTTATGTCATTGTTAGATTGGGTCAATGAATTGGATATATTGATGTAGTTAGTAGATGTAATCGGAGATTCGCTACTGGCAGAATCGTTTATATATACGCCGCACTCACCCGGTTGCCTATGGAAGGAATTATAAGACGGAGAACGCAGTTCCTTTCTATGGAGTTTTTTTTTTATTGTTCTTCTCGTTAGATAGATGTAATATTCCTATCTGATTGAGAGTCAATGTCTTTTCTTAATTCTTTTGGTGCTGCCGTATTTCGTATTACATTGAATACATCGATATATCAGATGGATTGATGCCGGTTTGACTACGAATTTTAGCCTAAGGTTAAATAGAGATAGAATATTTTAATTTCAATGCAAATCTATGTAGTATTCATACTCGATTCTAAATAAAAATGCATTAAATTTAAGTTGTTTATAGACGCTTGCATGGATTGTTTATCGGTTAACTATGTTTTGCGTTTTCATATTTGATCAAAATATATAGACATTCGATAAATAATGATACCTTACGGTGAGTATCTAAAATGTATTTATTCGGATGTCTTTTAAGTTATTGGTGACAATGCAAGTATCTTATGGTGAATACTATTGGGTTACATATAAATTTCCCTCCGCAATTGTCAGTAATCAATAATTTTATATTTTGATCGCTTATGCTTACTTTGGAATGTTTTTAACCGTGTAATCTATGTAACCGATCTATAGCAACTTATTATAACAAGCTTTTATAATCCCATCTGTGCGAACTTAATTAAAATGTAAAATCAGAATGTAATAGTAATTAAAGGTAAATTAAAGTCAAAAATCAAAGTTAAAAATAATGTTAAATGTTAAAATGTAAAACTAATACTAAAATAATTTTAAATCTTATATATATGTGCATAAATAAATAATTGTATGTTAATTACTGGCAGTGGCTTATTTTATTTATTTTTTAATATTGAAATATAATTAGATAAGATATTATATTATTTAATCTCTGCTATTCCACTGAGCTAGTGACATGGGCTAACGACCAGATGCAAAATTTAAAAGGAAAAAAAAAAAAAAATTTTTTTTTTTTGACTTACGTATCTGCCTACTTTATAAATTTTTCTAGGTTCAAATGCCTAGATGGCGCCCCGTAGTGCAGTTTACGTGAAGTCGCTTTCTCCGGATCGTTACAATATAATACAAGCATTGTGCTCGTGGTTTAAAATTAGGCAGGATTTTCGGTATATAAGTGTATTGCAGACACACTACGATAGATTGGGGTTCAAACTAAGGTATGAGGGTAGGAAGTAGGTGAGAAAAGGTGAAATGAAGATCTGCAAAGCAGACCTTACTGTTTCAATATATATATATACATATGGCTGCAGAAAGGAGTTTGCTATTAACTGAAAGGAGACCCTTTAATTTCTCTTGGAGGCCTTAAAGGAACCGAGCAGGGCAAATTCCTAATGTCCACTCCATACGTTCTCGTCGTTGCAGCTGTTATTACTATGTCATTATTCATATAGTATATGAACATGGATGGGCTGCTCACCAACACGCATTAGCCAGCATGGTGAGTTTATTGGCTTTTTACCTCTGAGTTTAAGATCAAGAAACACCATGGTCTTTCTTCTCAGTGCCTGATAAGGCAGAATGAATGTTTGTGTAAATGATAAATATTTTTCCAATACATATATACAATTATGACAGACAAAAATAAAGCATGGCCCTTATTCCCAGGAGGCTGTAAAGTCACCAATCAAGGAAGCGGTTGGTGGCCGAAGGTGGAGGGTGGTAAGAATCCCCTGATTGTGGACCCAGGCTGCCATTTGATGATGACTTTTTATTTAGGTACTTACAACAGCAGATCACTTTCAAGTTAAGGAAGATTGCAAGAATTAGAAGAAGAATTGTCTTATATCAAATGGGACATTATTGGACTTTGTGAAGTTAGAAGAAAAGGTGAAGAAACAATTGATTTAAAAAGTGGACATATACTCTATTATAAAGACACACATATTGGAAATACAAGTGGAGTAGGATTCATTATAAATAAAAAGTGGAAGAACAATATTGTGGAGATTGATGGTGTATCGGACAGAGTTGCAAGGTTAGTTATACAACTTAATAGCAGATACCAAATGCAGATAATTCAGGTTTATGCCCCAACAAGTTCTCATAGTGATGAAGTAGTAGAAGATTTTTATATGGATGTACAAAAGGCTTTTGATCAGAGTAAACAACATTGTTATGGGAGACTTTAATGCTAGAATTGGTAGACAAATGAAAGATGAAATTGCTGTAGGTAATTTTGGTTATGGTAATAGAAATGAGAGAGGACATAGATTTGTGGAGTTTGCAGAAAAAAAAAACTTTATATTATGAATTCATTTTTTGAGAAAAATGTTAAAAGGAAATGGACATGGAAGCATCCAAATGAAGGTACAGCAGAATTGGATTATATTTTGACTAACAGAAAATACATATTTCAAGATTGTAATGTTCTTAATAAATTTAACACAGGAAGTGATCATCGATTAGTAAGGTGTAAGTTACGTGTTAATGTAAAACTAGAAAGACAAAAATTATTAAGAAAAACAATATTTACAGTTGATATTCCTAATCTTCAGAAACATTCTAATGAATTTAAATTAGAACTTACAAATAGGTTTCAAGTGTTAGGAGATTTTGAACATGATACAGATTTGAATGAAATTAATATGAAAATAACTGATACACTTTTAAAAACTGCAATAAACATAGCTGGTAGAAAAAAGCAGCAATTGACTAATAAAATTTCTACTGAGACTAGAGCATTTATGAAGAAAAGAAGGAATATGAAGATATACAAAAATGATGTATTAAAAAGAATTGAATATCTCGAATTTTGTAAAATGGTACGGAAAAGAGTTGAAAATGATATAAGAAAGTATAACTGTGAAATAGCAAGGAAAGCTGTAGAAGAAAATATAAGTCTCAAAAATGTTAAACAACATTTTGGTATTGGTAGGAAATTTATATCTGCAATAAGAAAAAAAAGATGGAATTATTACTAAAAAGAGAGATGACATCATGAAATTGGTAGAAGATTTTTATCAAGAATTATATAGTAATAAAGAACAAGTACCTCCTATATTTATTACATCTTCCGAATTGCCCAGAATTTTAAATGAAGAAGTGAGACATGCAATTAAGTGTATGAAGAAAGGAAAGGCTCCAGGAAATGATGGAATTATAATTGATATATTAAAAGAAGCAGGTGAAGAAATAGAAACAATTTTAGCAAAGTTATATACCAAATGTCTAAATAATAAAGATGTACCGGAAGATTGGAAGAATGCAGTAATAATATTAATATTTAAAAAAGGTGATAAAGAAGGTATTAGAAATTACAGACCTATCAGCCTTTTATCAGTTTTATATAAAATTTTTACCAAGATAATTACAACTCGTCTACAGAGAACTTTGGATTTCCACCAACCAAGAGAACAAGCTGGATTTAAAAGTGGTTTTAGTACAATAGATCATATCCAGGTATTGAGAGAAGTCATAGAAAGGGCAAACAAATATGAATTGTCATTATGTTTTGGATTTGTAGGTTATGAAAAGGCATTCGATTCTATACACATTTCTTCAGTGATTAAAGCATTGGATCATCAAGGTATAGATCCAGGATATTGTCATATTTTAAAGAATATTTATAAAAATGCAACAGCAACAATTAGATTACATAATGATACTGGAAAAATCAACATTGAGAAAGATGTAAGACAAGGTGACTCCATATCTCCAAAACTCTTTACAGCAGTGCTGCAAGAAGTATTTTGTGGATTAAAATGGGAAACTAAAGAAGTGAAAGTAAATGGAGAGTATTTAAGTCATTTAGATTTCACAGGTGATGTAGTTGTTTTTGCAAATAATGCTTCAGAGCTGCAGGAAATGTTGCAGGAGTTAGCAGATGAAAGTAGAAAAGTAGGACTAAAGATAAATGTTAAAAAGACTAAAGTAATGTTTAATTGATTTGCTCAAAATATAAAAATAAAGATTGATTATGAAGGATTACAAGAAGTTAACAGTTACAAATACCTTGGTCAGAATATTAATACAGATGGAAATATAATGGAGGAAATTAATCATAGAATTAAACTTGGTTGGAGTGCTTTTGGTAGAAATAACTTAATACTAAAAGGAAATATGCCTATGTGTTTGAAAAAGATGGTTTTTAACAAATGTGTTTTACCAGTTCTTACTTATGGATCTGAGACTTGGACACTTAATAAAAGAGCAATACAGAGACTTCAGACCACTCAAAGGAGTATGGAGAGATGTATGTTGGGAGTAACAAGAAGAGATCGAAAACGCAATGTATGGGTAAGGCAACAAACAGGTGTTACTGACCTTATTGAAAAAATTAAAAGATTGAAATGGAGTTGGGCTGGACATATTGCTAGAAGAGATAATAATAGATGGACAATTGAAATTTTAAACTGGATTCCAAGAGATTGTAAAAGACCCAGAAAGAGACCACATGTGAGATGGATGGATGAAATAAGAAAATGTGCAGGGGTATTGTGGAGAAGAGAAGCTAAAGATCGGAGAAGATGGATTAAACTTGGAGTGACCTTCATCCTGCAGTGGATTGATAATGGTTGATGATATATATAATTTAACTTTTGAAAAATTAATAATAATTTAAAGAAATAGTCAATCTCTAGATTCCACCCATTGTAAAACTATATTTGTAAAGTTCATAATATTTATGGATGTGGTATGTTTTGGATTTTATAACTTATAAAATAGTATTCTTATTATTTAATCACTATTATTCCTAAGCAATAAAGAATTCCTTCAATTGTGAAAATATACTTAACTATAATTTTTGTAAACAATAACTGTAATATAATAAAGTCCAAAACAAAAAAAAAACATTTTTCACCAATATTAATTAATGCAAAAGTGTAAATCTTAATACAATGTATTACTAGTTCATACTTGTAATAATAAACAACTTATAAACATAATTTGGAATTGAAATTGTCTTTTATTTTAATTCTTGTCCATTTCTCATATACATAAATTATAACCATAAGCTTTTTTTTTAGAGAACCATATATGTGTATAATGTGGATATATATAATTTATATATTATTTTTCTTTCAACAAATCAATTTATATGCCAAAAATGACAAATAATTTAAAACATTAAAATTTAGCTATAGAACTGTTGTTATCGGTAATTTCTTTAGATAGGTTTAAATAAAAAGTTTCAACAGTATGTAAGAATTATTTTAGTTATTTATTGTATTTTTAATTATAAGAAACTTAATGTGATCCATGACTATGAACAAAAATCCCTTTCTTACCCATTGCATCACAAATTTTATCACATATTGTTGAATAAGAGTGATTGAAATAAAAGAATCTCGTTATCAAATTATAATTGGAATTATTTATGTATAGTTCGTATTATAATAATTTCAAAAAATTAAAACATGTCTTATTGCACATGAATATGAGTGCAAAATGAGAAACAAAGAAATGCTATATTTTTATAAAAAATATAATGGTCAGTTTTTGGATTTGGGCTAACAAAAGCAGCCATAGTCATGGGGAAGTTTATTATATATATATAAGCTTGTATTTACAAATATGTCATATAGGAAGCATACCAATAGCTCAAACAAGCTCTTATTGAGGTGGGCCAAAAGTTAAAAAATAATTGGTCTGGGGTTAGGAATATTCTAGATATAGATTTTAAATATTTTTCTCTTACTGCACTTATCAATAAGAGCTTGTTTGAGCTATTGGTACACTACCTATATTACACACACACATATATATTATATTAGTGGTGTCAATGGGTTCTTTAATTTGTATGTCCTATGAATGGAAACATCAATTTCTGCAAGAGCATGTGTGATAAGCTACTATAATTTCAAATAGAAATTTAAAAAGAAGAAAAGGTTTGCTAATCTCTATAATGGTGAGTGTGAGAGATGTATACTAATGAGACTATTTCTCCAAATTACTCCTACATTTATATTTCTAATAGATATGAAGAGGTTAAATAATATATTCTGAAATTAAATGGGACATTCTATTAATTTCAAGATATATATAAATATTCAAATATTCTTTAAACTCAAGGGTAAATATAATATTAAATTTATAAGAGTAATATGTGATTACAATTATTATGATAAGTGGATAAAATAGATAAAACAGAATACAAAATTAAAATAATAAAAAAAAATCAATTGCATCATTACTTACAATACAATTAAATACTAATGAACTAAGGATAATTTTATTAACTTTAATAATCCAACTATCATTATAATTTGTAATTTATCATTATATTTACATGAAGAAAATAAATATCAAAGTAAATCATTTTCATAACATTCAGTTGAATATCTGGAAAAGTGAAACTAAACAAAAAGATACTATTAGTTAATCTTATTAGACTTTAGGTCAAATTTATTATTATATACATGTTCTTAAATATTAATCCTTTTTTATGCCAATCACATCAACCTTATTTATACAACAATATACTTTAACTCTCAACCAGAAGAAGAGTTAAATTAATTTTGGGTTATTCTTTTATCAACCACAGCTCCAATTAAACAACCTAAAGATATATATCCTTTAACTAAATAAAGATGAATTCATCATCTATCTATTTCTACATAATAATGTATGCTTCAACATTAAATAATAAAAAAGAACTTGTCTTCAAATAACTAGATACCAAAAAGACCTAAATAAAGTACTGCCTTTAAGTACAAAATAAATATGAACTCTAATAAAGCAAGAAGGAATTAAACGCAAGTTATCTCAGCATTTAAATATCTAAATATATTTAAAATTTTATTATTTTCCAATATTTAATAATCCTTGGGTTTGTTTTTTTGTTAAGATATATAAATATAACAATACAAACTATCTATCTTGTTTATTCATCCCCACACACTATTGGTTGTGTATCTGCACATATAAATAGATATTCAATACAGCAAAATATATTAATTTACCTGATGTATACAGTATTTTTTTGGTGGTTTTAAATATAAAAAAATACCATAGCAATAATATATATTTAAATATTATTCAGCTTTTATTAAAATTCAACTAAAAGTCAGATATTTAAAAGGCAATAAAAAATTCAAAATGTTTTAAATGCTGTTGGAGTTTTCTTAAGATGATTTTTAACCGCAAAGAGTTTAGTATTCTTTCTCATGTGTCAAAGCATCGTCCGGGAAGCGAACCCGCAAACCCGGGACAACTGCTTGTAAGGCTGCTGCTCTGACCACTCGACCACCAATGCTTGACAGCGTCTAGTGTTCTTGTTCTTTAATTAAAAGATGATTGAATAGCTCTTGAAATAGGCATGTTTGGTCGATCTGTGAAGATATAAACAACTGTTTCTTGATGGTTTCATTTAATAGTGGTAAGTTTATTATTTATATAGATAGTACAATCTTTTATTTTTGCACGAATATTTTAATGTAATTATTATTAAGATGATTATTATACTCCCAAATTGTAGACGGAATTTTGTTGGATAAGTTGACAGTAATTCGTAAAAGGGTAAAAAAAAATCAAACCTCTCCCCACTTAATATTTTCATATTTAGCTGATCAATATATATATATATTTAATTTTACCTGCAACTGAGTTGTCTGAAGTAAGTAATTTTTTTTTTTTTCAAATATTAAAATCTTTTAAAATCACTGCACTGATATAAGCATTGTTATGACATATTTAGAATAACCGTTCTGCGACTTCATACCTGATTATCTTTATATATGTATAGAGAGTAACACACATACACACATACACACACACACACACACACTAGTTGACAACTATTTAGAACTCGAAGGGTTTAAAGTAATATTTTAAAAAAAAACTTCAATAGTTTTAAACAAAATTTATGAAAACCCAATTCACACAAAAGTATTTACTAATCTACATGAAAATGTGTACAAATACATAATATTAAATTAATTTAATTGATATTTGAATTATGATTGTGATTCTCTGAATATTTATTTATGATTAACTTAATTTATTTGTATTTAAAGAAAATAATTCAAAAGTATTATTATTTTTTTAATAAACGTTTTAACGCAAACGAATTCATGCGGGAATTAAAAATAGACGCAAGGAAACAAAAATTTATTTTTTAAGCTTAAAATCTTAAATAGGGATTCTATTATATTCCCTCTCACATAGACAAAAAGAATTAAACAAATCCAACGAATAATATTACTACTTCAAACATTTTACTCTTAGATAAGTTCGTTAATATAATTTCACTACCATTTAGTCTATTTTCTTAACTTTTAAACAAATAATGATTTAAAGCATTTCTTTTTAATTTAAGAAAGCTCAAATAAACAGAAATTTAAAATTACATTTCCTTATCAATTTAATTTATACTTATAAATGACAATATTATTTTATACAGAACTGATCAAATATTTTATTTTATTCCTGAAAATATATGGGTCTAAACTTCGGGCATTATAAGTTCCCTTTGGCCCACAAGATGTGTCAACTACAAATGTATTTTCATCTATTCTTTTTAATATTTTATAGAACATTCATATAGATTATAGAACTTTTTGTATTTCTCCTTCTTATCCATTAATTTACCATTAAATTCAGAAAGAATAATTCACTTAATTAATCCAATGAATACATAAATTTTATTTTATCAATAGTCTACTTTAATCAGGCTATGTATGTAAAACTATCTGATTTAACTTGGAACAAATAATGCATTAAAACAAATAATTCATATTAGACTAATCTACAATAAGGTTAAAAGTATAGGATCCTTAAAACTGTAATATTTTTGAATAACATCGAAATTTGAATAGATGTATTTTAGATTAAACGACTTAAATAAATAACTGTCCTCATGTATAACAACAATATCACAAATAAATTTAACTGAATAACTAAAATGAATAAATTGTTCTACATTATGATAATATCATGGGTATAAGATTTACAGTATTGTAAGATTCCTGCCTCATAATTAAATTCTTAAATACATAGATGTAAATCTTGGATATAAGGAAAATTACTAATAGAAACATTATAATATTACTTACAAAGAAATCAAGTCATATATCAAATGGCCTAATTTAACAAGCTTGTATTATAAATGATATATATATATATATATATATATATATATATATATATATATATATATATATATATATAGATATATAGAGAGATAGAGAGAGAGAGAGAGAGAGAGAGAGAGAGAGAGAGCTTGCAAATAAGCTCTTAACAAGCTTTGCAGAATATACCCAACCCCAGATCGATTTCTGCTACTGGCTTCATCAGTGAGTTGGTAGAATATTCAAGAATTAGATAAAAAATACTAGGAGAAGCCCAGCATTATATCTAATGGATAACTACTAAGTAAAAAATCTGAAATTTTCAGACATTCATATGTCTTTCAATCAAACTATCTAACTTAAATAGTCATATGGGACTGAACCAAGTTCAGATACACTATATATTAATAACTTTAACAATATAAAATTGCTAAAGCCTTAATAGCAAAAATAAAATTACAAAGAAATCAAGTCATATGTCACATAACCTAATTTAACAATCTTGTATTACAAATGTTATATATCGAGTTTGCAAATAAGCTCTTAACAAGATTTGAAGAATATCCACAATCCCAGACCAGTTTCTGCTACTGTTTTCCTCAGTGAAGTGCTAGGATATTCGAGCATTAGAATAAAATACCAGGACAAGCCCAGCACTTTATCTAATGGATAACTATTAAGTAGAATACCTAATTTTTTTTCATTTGCGAGCTCTATATATAACATTTGTAATACAAGCTTGTTATATTAGATCATGTGACATATAACTTGATTTCTTTGTAATTTTATTTTTTGGTATTAAGGCTTTGGTGATTTTATATTGCTAAAGTTATTAATATATGATGTATCTGAACTTAGTTTGGTCCCATATGGCTACTTTGTTAAATAGCTGGATTGGAAGATATGAATGTCTGAAAATTTCAGATTTTCTACTTAATAGTTATCCATTAGATAAAGCGCTGGGCTTGTCCTGGTATTTTTTATCTAATGCTTGAATATCCTAGCAACTCACTGAGGAAGCCAGTAGCAGAAATCAATCTGGGATTGGGGATATTCTGCAATGCTTGTTAAGAGCTTATTTGCGAGCTCTATATATAACATTATAATTTTAACTTTCATCCTGACTGTACATTTATTATAAAAAAAACTTGTATATTATACAATTTATATAAATTTAGATTAATATAATTAACCTTTAATTTATTTTAAATATAGACTTCTGATACTATAGAAAATTAATATTATCCTCAAATGTGTTGGGTCATGTTTCTATTACCATTTATATTATTACAGTATGTGGGTATACTTTTAAAATAATTATTTGTGTTTCCTTGGTCCTCTGGGTTTTTGTGATTTGTTTTTTTGAAAAAACTCATATTTGCTTCTGTATAATTGGATGCTCCTTTCCTTGGTTTAGAAATCTCTTCTGACAAATTTATCAGCTGTTTCTTTTATAGTACACTGATCTAATATTACAAGCATTTGCTCAAAATGTCCTATCAATAATGTATATAATTTATGTCTTAGATAGTGGTAATGTCATTAGCATTTTTAATTTGGCAACTTGTTTTCTGAAGAACTGAGTATAATTTCCTTTGCTCACACTGTAACTATATATGTGATTTGGATATTTACACAATCCTGTTATTCTACACTAAAAAATGAGGCATTATTATCTCTTTATAATCCCTGTTTATTCTGAGCTTATCTCACAATGATCCCCACCAATCTTTGTTTTGAAGAACATAAATGATTAGTTGCAATAGCAATTTTCCTTTCTTATCTAACCTACTTAATTTGAATAGGTCTTCTAAGCTATTGAGATATTCTATTTGATTCTTATTAAGTTTACCTCTAAAAACCTTAATATGTATACATTTAGAAACATTTAAGGTTGCCAAATACAAATATTAATTTCATGTAAGCTTTTTATATTATTTCTGAAAAATAATGGTTTATTCTTATCTTAATTATGCTTTATATAATTCTCCTTAATATTCCAACCTTCCATTTTCTTTATAAACTTACTTTCTCTATCCTTATATTTCCTCACATTATTTGAATTATGTTTTATCTGAAAAAGCCGTAGTCCCCTAAAATTATTTTCTAACAATATTTACTCATTTTTGCTACCAATGATTTTCTGCTATTTAATAGGTTGATTATTCACATTTTTTATATCTAAATCAATCCCCTGATGATGATTTCTCCTCAATTTAGCAAAATTAACATTAACTTCCAACAATTCTTGCTTAATATTATCTACTGCTGATCTTGTAACCTGTCTAAATTCCTCAGTATTACAAAAATTTCATAATTTAATCATTTATTCCTTTGTCTTTATTTCTCTATTTTCCAGAATATTACATCTAATCCCCATTTCAATTTCATGTATCCATTTATAAGTAGTATCAGTACATGTTTCAAGATGATCTCAAAATCTCTCTATAATATACTGTTATCAGATTTACATTTATCAATTACACATTTACACTACTTTTCCAAATTTTTTATAATATCTATTTGTTTATGATTCATTACTTCCATCTATTGTCTGACATCCAGTTTAAACATTTGATGCAAACTTTCTATATCTTGTTTAAAATTTGTAAGCTCACTATTTAAGGTTTTATGCTCTACTGACAATTGTTTCTGAAAATATTAGTACTCTAATCATAATTCGCTTATTCAGTCTTTATTTTCTTTAATCCATTTTTAGTTTTGGTTAGTACTGTTTTACACTCTCTAAATGTAGCCTTTGATTCACTATGAAATTTCAAAAACTCATCCTGAAAGTTGTTACATCTAACTTTTAACTTATTCTGGAATTCTTGAGTATCTTTCTCTACATTATTTGTCTTATCATTAATCTGAGATTCTTCTATATCAGCTTTATTCTGGAATTCTTGAGTATCTTTCTCTACATTATTTGTCTTATCATTAATCTGAGATTCTTTTATATCAGCCATTAATTCAACTTTTACTGCTTGGTGTTTGATTTTGTATTCATTGAATTTGGTCTCAATTTAACCTTAAGCATTTCAAAATTTTTTGAATTATAAGTATCTATCTATCTTTATCTCTAAGTTTTGGGAATTAACATCTATTTTAGCATCTACATCCTTTAAATTTACATCCATTTTAGTTTCAAGAGATTCAAAATTTTTTGCATTACTATCTAGCTTAATTTTGAAAGTCTAAAATATGTTTATCATGATTTAAAACATTTTCATCATCTCCAAATTAATATTAATGCTAGATCCTTCTGTCATATCATCACTAATACCCATCACTGTTCTAAATTTAGTGTATGTAACAAATAAATATGAACATAAAATAATATCCTTAAAAATGTCACAAAGAAGTCAGGGGCTTGCTTTATCTTCTGTTACTGCCTGTAAATAAAGCCATCTAACAAAGCAAAATAATAAATAAAATTCTACCTACCTTTAATTTTTACTATTTCCTAGAAAGTTCCTTGAAATTAAAATTATTATTTATTTTTCATAAAATTATATTTTATATAAAATATATTATTTATATCATAAAATATATTATTGTTATAAAGTTATGAGTCACTTATGAAGTAACATAGAAGTGACATATTTATCAAGTCAATAGATTTAGGCTATTAGTTATATTTATCAAGCCAGCATAAAGCAGCACAAAGCTGTATGGTAAATCAAATGGTGATGATAGTTCCTCTTATTTATTAGTCTCATAAATTTGAACAACAAATTCTGTAATTCTAAAGGATGGTAATAATAAGCCTTTTAATTTATATGTCCCACAAATGAAAGCATCAAATTTTGTAAGGGCATGTATGTTAATTTCAATAGAAATTTAAAAGGGAAAAAAAACTTTGCCAATTTCTACAATGGTGAGCATGAGAGATGTAAAACAATAAGATTCTTAATTTCTCCAAAGTTACTTCTATGTCTATATTTATTAATAGGTATGAAGGGTTTAAAAAATATATTCTGAAATAAAGGGGATATTTTATTAATCTCAAAATATAGCTCAATGAGAAAATGTTTTAACTTCTGGGGGTAAACATAATATTTTATTTACAAGCATAATGTGTGACTACAATCTATTATGATAAGTGGGTAAAATAAATAAAACAATATGAAATTAAGATTAAAAAAATTTACATCTTTATTTACAATAGGATTGAATATGCAAATGAACAAAGAATAGTTTTATTAACTTTAATAATCCAAATATCATTATAATTTTTAATTTATTGTTATTTTTATATGAGGAAAATAAATAAATATCAAGATAGATCCTTTTTTTAAATTGCCATTGAAAATTTTGAAAAGTAAAACTAAACAAAAGGATATTATTAGTTAGTCTTTAAATATATTAGATTTTACTTCGGATTTATTATTATATATGTGTTTCTTAGATACTTGACTGAATATTTAAATTTACACCAATTGGGCAAAATTATTTCAACCAAAAGTTGAATTAACCTAATTTAGAGTTATTCTTTTATTAACAGTAGCTCTAAAAATAATGCTGAGATACTAAAATATGCTGATCATCATCAATGCTCTGGCCACTTGTTACCATTAATGTAAAGACCAATTATAAACTTAATTTCTAGATAAATAATTGAAATGTAGTGCATAGACTTTAAAGGAGATCCCCTTTGCTCCATCTAGTATTAGAAAAGTAATGAAAGCATCAACTGGATGTCCATAAATACTATATATAAACCCCTTTTATATAATAGACCATTAGGCATGAATCCAGCTCAGTGAGCAAAAGCTTTATAACTGTTATTATGAGCAAGAGATATAATATAAAAATATAATATTCTAAAACTATTTTAAGATTGAGTAAATTCACTGCAATAACTTTAATAATAAAATATACATTTTAAAATTAGATACAAAATGAAATTAAGGTCTGCTGAGTATGCTATAGATATAAATTTGGCATTCTGATTTTGATTAATACAAAAAGAAATAAGCTATCACATTATGATTTACATATATCTCAATAGGTTTACATAAAACATCTATATAACAGTTCACAGATGTGCCTGTATAAAAAAATTACATATCAGAATTGTGATAAACTAAAAGTATCATTGATTTTAACATAATAACTACTCTTTCTTATTGCTTTGCCAAGTGTATACCATATAATACTAAATCATCTATGCACTTTACTACTGTTACACAATGCTTTATTTACCACCCTCCTTTACAGTTTACAATTAAGATTACCCTAGCTATATTCTTCAGAATTTTTATATCTCCTAACTTCAACTGCTAAATTCAGCAGTTGAAGTTAGGAGATATAAACATTCTGAAGAGGATTGCTGGAGCAATCAAAACTGTAAACTGTAAAAGTAGGTGGTAAATAAAGCATTGTGTAAGAGTATTAAAGTGCATGGATGATTTAGTATTACATGATTTTAACACACACACACATATATATATACATCTACATTATACACATATATATATATATATATATATATGTCTACATTACACACATCTATATAAGCACGATTTAGTTAATAAAATAAACTTATTAAACCATGTTATATTTTCTCAAGACAAATTCAATGTCAAAAACATATATACATAACCAATGTACACAGATGTGCATACTATTATTATCTTCTTGCTAACCTAAGTTATTAATGTATTTTAAGGAAATGATATTTTTTTAACTATATATATATTGTGAGGATATATTAAACTGACCAAACAAAAAACATGACTCATGCATCCATCATAAAGACTGAATCTACCAAGACAATCAAAAGCATATTATTGATTATATGTTAATATGTTTGTATAAAATTTTCAGTTAAAATTATATTATTGACAATATTGATTTATATGTATACCAAACCCTTAAACACAAGCAAGTAAAAATCTCTAAAAACAAAAGAAAGAAATCATCAATGTTAAATTAATATTATTATTAATCCAGCACAAAATTATAAAAAGATTAAAGTGACATTAACAATGAAAGCAAAGTATGAACTTGAAACATACAATCTAAAAATTAAAACATAAGACAATATAAAACATTTTCAGTTTTTTTTTTTAAAAAGGAAGGCAAATAAATTACATTGTCAAGAAAAGATACTTGATAAATTCTTAAAATCAATTTATTTGTCATATTAACTGTCCTTAATATTGAAGTTCATAAACCACTATGATTGCAATATGAGGAAATTGATTAAAGGACCCACCTTAATTCTATAAAGCTTATATTTTTAACACAAGTTATAAGCTAGAAAAAAAATCATATGTAGCTAAGAAATGATAAAACATTGTGGGGATGGAACTGCTCATCATACAACTAAGAGTTTCAGATATCATTATCATTTCAAATTAACATCATGATGATCACAATACTAAAAAATCTACAATGTGCTACAATCAAGCCAAGAAATGATCTCAGCACAGGAAAGGTAGTTTATGAAAGAGTCTGATTCACCAACATGAAAACCCAGGTGATGACAAGATTACCTGATGGACTATCATTAAGTTCCTAGAGCAAAGCCACTCAGACATCTTTTGAATCTATATTACAAGACTTTGAACTATGGTAGAATATACTGAATTAACATTGCAAATTATATATATATATATATATATATATAAACAAAATAAGAATATATATATATATATATATATATATTATTCTTATTTTGTTTGTTAAATTGGTTTCTTTCCTTTAAAACAGAGTCAATTCATCCAACCTCCAATTATTCTAGAATGAGGGAAGCCATCAATTTCATTTTCTTTCATTTAATAATAAAATTTAGGAGCAGACTCCCAACTTGATTGCCAATTGGTACATTATTCTACTGACTTAAAAGGTGAGACTACTTTTATTCAATATCAAACATTCACACATTGATAGTTACAATATATTTTATGTTCAGTGTTTGAGTTATATTAACTCAATTATTAATTATTTTTTATTCAGAGTGAATGAATAAACCCTTGGATGATTGGTCTGTTCTATCGTAGATTTATATGACATCAGAATAGGAGGGGTTTTAGAATATAAGAGCAACATTTAAAAAATTGTCAAATATATATAGAAGATAGACTGGAAATTAATGAACAACCGATATTAGAAATTTTAGTTATCAAAGTTAATTGTTGAAATATAGGTATTTTTAGGTTTATATTGTATTTGATGTAATGTTGAAGTGATTTAAGTAGAATGGAGAATGACCATCCTTCATAGGGATCAAAGTATAGGTTAGTGAATAATTAATAAACACAAATAAAGGATAATCATGCCTACACAATTATTAAATTAATCAAAACATGTTATTTTTATTATCCAACAATTATGAATGGAAATCATCATAAAAATTAATTTGTTAAATATTAAACATTAAATTATATTAGTTGTCTGTTGTTTGATTTTTCTATTTTCCAATTAATCACACTATATGTATATCCAATGCACTCATCATATACAGAATAATCATGCCTTGAAATAGATTACACGCACATTCTCCCTGAGTTTGAACTCTGTGGCACAATTAGGATCAAGGAGAGATGAAGTAAAACAAGTTATGCAAGTGTGAATCTCATCTCTGTCAATCATTAATCATAATGGGACCACTTCCTAAAATTTAAATCAATCATCAAATAACTGACTTGCCATTATCATGTGCAATGCCTACCTGGAAGACCAAGTGAATGACCATAGTTAGATATACCTCACAAAAAGAATGGTTCATCCATTACATATGCTTTTCCAAACTAAGCATGGCAATATAGATTTGATCCTATCATGTGTGGTGTAACCAATCATGGTGGCATAAATCACATCTCCAATCTATTGAACTAGATCATCCTGTTACAATATATATATATATATATGAAAAACAAAACAAGTTATAAATTATGCAACTTGCTATAGCTTGCATTTATGATCAATAGATGGAGCTTTATCAAAATCTCCATACAAGCGTATGTTTACATAAATGTCAAAAGAGTCAGAATTCACTATCTCTTTCATTGGCTCCACCTTCAGATCAACTGATTTCAAGCTAATTTGCTATCATCAGTGAAGGGTAGGGACCAGAAACTAGATCTAAACTCTAACTCTGAGCGTTTATGAAACAAGTTCCTATCTGCATGCAAGCATAATTTTTTCAGAGTCTTCAAACCCAGCCTAACAAGACAGATAGCTATATGGGTCTGATATCAGTTCAGTTTCACCACATAGTAAAAGCCTCTGCAATATTTATCATTGCAAAAACCTTCAAAGGTACATTTATGAAAAACAAAACAAGTTATAAATCATGTAACTTGCTATAGCTTGCATTTATGATCAATAGATGGAGCTTTACCAAAATCTCCATACAAGCATATGTTTACATAAACATCAAAAGTGTGAGAATTCACTATCTTTTTTGTTGGCTCCACCTTCAGATCAGCTGATTTCAAGCTAATTTGCTATCATCACTGAAGGGTAAGGACCAAAAACTAGATCTAAACACTAACTCTGAGTGTTTATGAAACAAGTTTCTATCAGTTTGCAAGCATGAATTTTTCAGACATGTAATGTCTTCAAACCCAGCCTGATGATAGCAAATTAGCTTGAAATCAGCTGATCAGAAGATGGAGCCAATGAAAGAAATAGTGTATTCTGACTTTTTTGATGTTTATGTAAACATATGCTTGTATGGAAATTTCAGTAAAGCTCCATCTATTGATAATAAATGCAAGGTACAGCAAGTTACATGATTTATAACTTTTTTGTTTTTCATAAATGAACCTTTGAAGGTTTTTACAATGATATATATTGCAAAGGCTTTTACTATGCAATAAAACTGAACTGATATCAAACCCATATAGCTATCTGGCTCGTTAGGCTAGGTTTGAAGACATTACGTGTCTGAAAAATTCATGCTTGCAAACTGATAGGAACTTTTTTCATAAACACTCAGAGTTAGTGTTTAGATCTAGTTTCTGGTCCCTACCCTTCTCTGATGATAGAAAATTAGCTTGAATAAGCTGATCTGAAGGTGGAGCCAATGAAAGAGATAGTGAATTCTGACTCTTTTGAAGTTTATGTAAATATATGCTTGTATGGAGATTTTGGTAACGCTCCACCTATTGATCATATATATATATATATATATTACTTTTTGATAGTCTATCAAAGTTTTTCTTTTTTTCCGGTTACTTTTAATTAAGTATAAATATTTTTAAAAATAATATAGCAAGATCTTTTGTTCTCTAATCTAGAAATATTTTTTTTGTAGTTTTCCTTTTTTATTAAAATACAACCAAAATGCATCTTACTTTTAGTTGAATAATTTAGGAAAAAGTTATTTATTTTCAAACCTTATAATTTACAGATTTTGACTGCTAATATATTTAAAATACTATCATTTTAATATATATATATAGCATATTCTACTCACTAGCTGTACATTATATATATATATATATATAGCATATTCTACTCACTAGCTGTACATTATATAGATATATAATTCAGTACCCTTATCTATGCTTCTCAGTATATAAAAACAGTATATTTATAAACTAATTCTTCAGCAAGATGATGGAATCTCTTAGTCAGCTGATCCTTTCTAAAAGAGTAGACTGGCTTACTGTCATTTTCAGGAAAGGTATAATCCAGTTACTGTTAAGCTGCAGCCAGCCCTTTTTAGTCTCTATACTGTTTAATATAAGGCTATGAACCACATAAAAGCTGGGCCTTGGTTTCATGTGATTTCAAACTATATTGCCTTCTGTTATAACTTCATAGTCATTATGCAATCATAATCTGACATCTAATTTTTTTACAACCTTTTTATAGTTAGGGTGGAAATTAAAAAAATACTGTAATTAAAAGTAAGTTTATTTTGATTTAAAAAAGTTAATAACTTTTCAACTCACCTTAATTCTTTCAAAAATAAGTTTGCAGGATTTTGATCAAAATATGTTATACAAAATTTCTTAATCTAATCAAAATAGATAGTCAAATTTTATAATTACCTGTATATCTATTATAAAATAATAACATGCTTGTTTTAATTTAAAAATCAGAATTAATAAAATATTAATTAAGTATTTTTAAATGTTTAATGTATAATAAATTAATTACATTCAAAATTTTTAATTTAACAGCTATTCTAGTGTAATATAGAAAATATCTACAAAAATTTTGTTTGTGATTATTTCTACTTTTTCTTTCAACTATATATATATATACATGCACACATCCCACTATTTTTTGTATACCCCAAGGCACACAACCATAACCATCTCAATATATATTGTAACAGTCAGAAAATGTGTGACTTGTAAACATAGTGCATAATTCGACCACCATACAGAATGGCAGCACCATCGAGTAGCGAAGCCACCCGTGGTACAGAGTTCGCACAAAGTTTATCGGTTCCACAATACAATCCACAAAACAACGCATCTGATGCAACATTAGTAAATATTTCCTTAGGCACGGTGGTCAGGGATATGCAAGAGATTCATGATTTTATTCTCAAGTTAGCCAATAATCAAACTAATATTAATTAAACATTCATATTTACATAATCGAGGAAATATTAAATAGAATGAGTATCGAATAAATGAAACGTAACTGCAGTCATATAGTTTAAAATTATTTATTAATACATTTTAATAAAACAATCTAATAATATTTTATGGGCTAACAGCTTCAGTAGCAGGATTTGCGACATGATTATATTTTAAAGAATACATTTATTTATTTAGACATTATTTTATATTGAGGATTTCAGTAACGGTATTTCCGATACTGTAATGTTTACAAAAGGAATACATTTATTTGAAGGCGTAATCTAGCTACCTAAAATTCTCGAGTGAGTATTTCTAATGCATGCCTGGAGGGATTTATACCTTTGCAATGCAAGAGTCTAAAATATGGGTTATAAGAGTAATGGCAGACATATATTTATTTAATTAAAATATTTATTTATAACTAAGGGCAAACATTTACTTGAGAGTGAATTATGAAGATAATGCAGAGGCGGAGTGATATATAGAATAATAAAACTAAGTAAAGGAACACGTGGTATGCTTTAGAAAGGCGATATGGAATGGCAGTATATCGAAACTGTCATGCCGTGAATGAGTTTATAAGAATGTCAGGCTGGTCTCTGCCATTGGCCCGACAAAGTAAGGTGTCACATAAGCATAACCAGGGACAAGCAGTCCATGTCGCAGTTTGCTGGCTGGCTGCATGAGATTGTCAAATCCTACGGGAGCACCCATTATGCCCGCTTGTGTAGGACGACTGGGGTTAATTTCAACCCTGAAGAATCCAGAAATTTCACGGCAGAATGGATCATCGCATCTCTAAAATGTAACACATGTATACTATATAAACGATTATGATGAGATTTAAATAGATTTCTGACTCGCCCTTCATTATCAACATTTACTAAAGAACGTTGGTGACTCTCAAAGAAATGTAATTTTCTGGAATTATTCATGATGATTTAATAAATACAAAATGTATATAAATTGGGAATTATTATAACTAATACGTCAGCCATTTGTGAAGTTGTAGACCCCTGCATTACCATAAATGAAGCATTGAATGGCATGTCGGTTTATATGAAAAATAAATTATTTATGAAAGTAATGTTAATGAAATATGACACGCATTCACTATTTCAAGCGATCATAGATTTAAACTTTGAACATTGAGTCAATTATTAGCATGCAATAATTAAATAATAAATATAGATAAAATGCAGATTCTAGAAATATTCACCCAAGAAAGACAGAATGAGGTAAGCTAGATTATTAGAGAAATTTACACATTAGGTTAATTATTCAATTTTAGTTATACAAATGATAGCTTTTACATTTTACAATTTAGATAAGTAGTATGAAGAAAAGCTATAGCATATTATTAGAGTACTCTAGAGTTTGAACACAGACAGGTACCTGTTTTATAAGAAGTTTTCTGATTCCATTAGTTTAGCAGCAAAAAGTTCACGAGTGGCAATTCTTTCTTGTATTTAGATATTTCATTTAATTTCATAGCAGCAGCAGCTTTTTCATTTATTTCAGGCAGCAGATCTTCATGGTGAATTTATGACGGGCAATAGAAAGTTCGGCATCCGATAGGCCATCTCCTGATGGAGAATAATCTAGGTGCTTTACTCGGTCATACCTTGGCAGGAACAAATTATTTTTATTATTTTTGGAGACTCTCAGTGATCGAGAGCAAAGCTAAAGTTTAAGTGAATGTCTCCAGTAAGTCTAAGATGGCCTCTCTTCTTATCTTGATCTTTCACATTTTTTGTTAAGATATTTTTAGGTTCTACTTAATCTGCCCTGAGGATAATCAATGCATTTTGTTGGTTTTTAATTAAAGAAAGCTGCCATTCTATTGTTTACATTTTACATTTACTAATTACATTTTGGGGAATTTTTCTTTAATTAATCTATTATCTATCATTGACCGATGCTTTTAAATTTCAAAGACAAAAAGGAAACATAAGATTATTTTAACTTTTAATTAAATATTACATCAGATTTTTTTAGAATTATTATTAAATGAAATTTAAACAAAGCAATAAATATGAACTTTATAATCCAAAATAAATGATTAAAATTATACAAAATTATATAACTAAAAGAAATCTAAATTATATTATTTTACCCCTATTTATTGCCTTTAATCTGAGATCGAAATGTGTGCATGTTTATCCTGAATTCTACATATATTTATACATTTTTAATATTGCTACACACACAATTCGATACCAAAAAGTTTAAATTTGGGTGGGATAGACCGGTCAGTGAGAGACGACAGAAAAAGATGAAACTTAAGATTCGAATACGAATCTTACTGTTTCATTTCCCCGTACTTCCCGTGAACAATTAAGGGAAAACAAAGGAGGCAAAAAAGAGAAAAATTTTTACATTACATAATTTAAAGACGAAAACATTATTATTGTTTTTACAAATATATTGAAATATAGAAAGCAGAGATTACATGAAGCAATGAACAATTAATATACCTGGATCTAGAATTTATAGTTTAATTAAAATGGCCTAATTTGCCCGTGTCTGGTTAAAATCATAGTAATAATTAGTTAAACAGAATATATATATATATATATATATATATAAATTCTTAGAATAGGATTAGGTAGTATAATATAAAAAAAAATTTTAAGAGTAATAGTAATTAAAACAATAATATATATATAATAAAATTTCTATCTAAAACCCTATTTGACTAAACTACAATCCATTCAACCAAGTTCATTATCAAGTTCATTTTAATATTTTCATATATGTTTAATAACCGTCCTAATAGTCTAATATTTTTACAACCCCGGGTCAGGTTGATAATATCGATCTCATGTCATCGATGACTGCGGCTTTGGGTTTTCTAATCATTGCCTTTTATCGGGTGGTTCTTTGGCCCAATGGTTCAAATCCACGGTAGTAAAAAATTCAACCATTTCTCCTATATCTGTTATTTGAATGCCTGTCATTAATGGTTGGATGGTTAGCGGCACGCTACGCTGGATTGTTCTAAATTTCCACTTCCCCATATTCCACCAGTTTTTGGCAGATCCCTGCAGATTGTAACTAGCTATAGCTATCTGCACATCTGGCTCTTTCTTATGAAATTTTAAGAACTTCTGTGAGCTCTCTAGGTAGGTTTGAGGTTTTTCCCTTATTTCCACTCTAAATATCTTAATGTGGACCATCTTTGTTAAGTGGCTTTGGTATCCACTGTACATTTTCATGTTTTCTTCCATGACTTTTGGTCCTATTCTTTTGTCTTCGTCCATGCTTGTCTCCTTTTTACTGCTTTCACTCAACGGTTCTTGTGGGCCTTCATCTCTTGGAATAAGGTCTATTTGCTCATCTACTATCATTGGTTTGTCAAGTATTTCTAATTCCCTTTCCTTTTCCATATCTTTAATTTCTTCTTCCTCTTTACTAACTGGGGATATTCCATAATGTTCTTTGATCATTTCAAGATATATCAACATATCCCTATCAATTTTCTGACGCTCCCTAACTCATATCTCCTCCTCTTCCTGACTCGTTTTTGGTTCTTCATAACTTCTTCTCACTTCCTCACGTATTTTCCTCCATTCTTCTTTACTCTGTCTAAATATTTCAAGTAACCTTAGACTGAAGTTCATTGATGCTATTCTGTCATTTTCTGCTTCCATTTTTCTTAATATTATTTATTTTATACTACTAGCATTTGACTACTCCCCACCGGTATATTGGCCCTATAACACTCTTTCGCTGCCCTCACCTACTCTACATTGCCCTATCTCTATATTGCTGCATTTAACATATTTAACATATATATTATAGCGAACTACTGGTAATGCGTATAATAAGCTACTGCTGTCTATGATATATATATATATATTTGTACTTTAACAAAATATTTACTGTTAACATATATAACAAGCTTCTGATGTCTATGCTATATATATAACAGTGTTTTAATAAAAAAATTCAATGCTACTTGCTTTCTCATTTAACGACTGATTACTTTTTTTTTCTTGACATATATATATAAAGCAAAATATTTTCATTAGATCCGAGTATTTTCATTCCTTCTTAAATTACACACACATCCCTGCTTTCCTTAAATTTGTTATTACGTCTGCTGTCCTTTCATTCACTCGACCCACATTATTTCACTCGATTTACTTTTTTTCATTATTTTTATCAAAACAAAATCGTATATATATAGAATAATTAGCCAACTCGAGTAACGAACGCTAAAAGAAATTTATATGCATTATATTTTGCTCAGGGTATATATGGGTTTTTTGTATCGAAAGCTCCACGTTGGAAAGCGCCAAACGCTAAAAAAAAAATTTAACTATGTAACGGTCAGAAAACGTGTGACTCGTAAACATAGCGCAGAATTCGACCACCATACAGAATGGCAGCACCATCGAGTAGCAAAGCCACCCATGGTACTGAGTTCGAACATAGTTTATCGGTTCCACAATACAATCCACAAAACAACGCATCTGATGCAACATTAGTAAATATTTCCTTAGGCACGGTGGTCAGGAATATGCAAGAGATTCATGATTTTATTCTCGAGTTAGCCAATAATCAAACTAATATTAATTAAACATTCATATTTACATAATCGAGGAAATATTATATAGAATGGGTATCGAATAAATGAAACATAACTGCAGACGTATAGTTTAAAATTATTTATTAATACATTTTAATAAAACAATCTAATAATATTTTATGGACTAACAGCTTCAGTAGTGGGATTTGCGACATGATTATATTTTAAAGAATACATTTATTTATTTAGACATTATTTTATATTGAGGATTTCAGTAGCGGTATTTCCGATACTGTAATGTTTACAAAAGGAATACATTTATTTGAAGGCGTAATCTAGCTACCTAAAATTCTCGAGTGAGTATTTCTAATGCATGCCTGGAGGGATTTATATCTTTGCAATGCAAGAGTCTAAAGTATGGGTTATAAGAGTAATGGCAGACATATATTTATTTAATTAAAATATTTATTTATAACTAAGGGCAAACATTTACTTGAGAGTGAATTATGAAGATAATGCAGAGGCAGAGTGATATATAGAATAATAAAACTAAGTAAAGGAACACGTGGTATGCTTTAGAAAGGCGATATGGAATGGCAGTATATCGAAACTGCCATGAATGAGTTTATAAGAATGTCGGGCTGGTCTCTGCCATCGGCCCGACGAAGTAAGGGGTCACATAAGCATAACCAGGGACAAGCGGTCCATGTCACAGTTTGCCGGCTGGCTGCATGACATTGTCAAATCCTACGGGAGCACCCATTATGCCCGCTTGTGTAGGACAACAGGGTTAATTTCAACCCTGAAGAATCCGGAAATTTCATGGCAGAATGGGTCATCGCGTCTCTAAAACGTAACACATGTATACTATATAAACAATTATGATGAGATTTAAATAGATTTCTGACTCAGCCCTTCATTATCAACATTTACTAAAGAACGTTGGTGACTCTCAAAGAAATGTAATTTTCTGGAATTATTCATGATGATTTAATAAATACAAAACCTATATAAATTGGGAATTATTATAACTAATACGTCAGCCATTTGCGAAGTTGTAGACTCCTGCATTACCATAAATGAAGCATTGAATGGCGTGTCGGTTTATATGAAAATTAAATTATTTATGAAAGTAATGTTAATGAAATATGACACGCATTCACTATTTCAAGTGATCATAGATTTAAACTTTGAACATTGAGACAATTATTAGCATGCAATAATTAAATAATAAATATAGATAAAATGCAGATTCTAGAAACACGCATCCAAGAAAGACAGAATGAGGTAAGCTAGATTATTAGAGAAATTTACACATTAGGTTAATTATTCAATTTTATTTATACAAATGATAGTTTTTACATTTTACAATTTAGATAAGTAGTATGAAGAAAAGCTATAGCATATTATTAGAGTACTCTAGAGTTTGAACACAGACAGGTACCTGTTTTATAAGAAGTTTTCTGATTCCATTAGTTTAGCAGCAAAAAGTTCATGAGTGGCAATTCTTTTTTGTATTTAGATATTTCATTTAATTTCACAGCAGCAGCAGCTTTTTCATTTATTTCAGGCAGCAGATCTTCATGGTGAATTTATGACGAGCAATGGAAAGTTCTGCATCCGATAGGCCATCTCCCGATGTAGAATAATCTAGGTGCTTTACTCAGTCATACCTTGGCAGGAACAAATTATTTTTATTATTTTTGGAGACTCTCAGTGATCGAGAGCAAAGCTAAAGTTTAAGTGAATGTCTCCAGTAAGTCTAAGATGGCCTCTCTTCTTATCTTGATCTTTCACATTTTTTGTTAAGATATTTTTAGGTTCTACTTAATCTGCCCTGAGGATAATCAATGCATTTTGTTGGTTTTTAATTAAAGAAAGCTGCCATTCTATTGTTTACATTTTACATTTACTAATTACATTTTGGGAAATTTTTCTTTAATTAATCTATTATCTATCATTGACCGATGCTTTTAAATTTCAAAGACAAAAAGGAAACATAAGATTATTTTAACTTTTAATTAAATATTACATCAGATTTTTTTAGAATTATTATTAAACGAAATTTAAACAAAGCAATAAATATGAACTTTATAATCCAAAATAAATGATTAAAATTATACAAAATTATATAACTAAAAGAAATCTAAATTATATTATTTTATCTCTATTTATTGTCTTTAATCTGAGATCGAAATGTGTGCGTGTTTATCCTGAATTCTACATATATTTATACATTTTTAATATTGCTACACACACAATTCGATACCAAAAAGTTTAAATTTGGGCAGGATAGACCGGTCAGTGAGAGATGACAGAAAAAGGTGAAACTTAAGATTCGAATACGAATCTTACTGTTTCAATATATTATAATGGAACTGCTATATAACATTGTTATATATGCAAGGGAAATAGCAATCTATATAGGCATCACTTAGAACTGTGATGATAATTAGTATTTATATATTTACTATAAACACAGTTTATATTTTCTGATCATCATCATTTTCTGATAGCCATATTTTTGACAGTCCCAATATTGTTCTACACTGGTAGCTTAATTTAGAATGGCATGGCAATGACCAAAACCTTAGTGTACCATCTTCCATCCCAGAAGAGCCACCAATAAACAAAATAATGGGAGATCACAGCTCCACTATTCTAATAATTGGAAGTAGTTCAGTTTAGAGAATGGACTCTGTACATGATTCAGATATTGTTGATAATATTGTTGGATACTAAGCTAATTTTTGGAATGATACTGTGGACAAAAATAACATACAACAATATGGTTTTATTTTATTAATAAAAAAATTATTTTGATAACTAATCATAAAAAAAATATAATAATAATAATAATAATAATAATAATAATAATAATAATAATAATAATAATAATAATAATAATAATAATAATAATAATAATAATAATAATAATAATAATAATAATAATAATAATAATAATAATAATAATAATAATAATAATAATAATAATAATAAGAAGAAGAAGAAGAAGAAGAAGAAGAAGAAGAAGAAGAAGAAGAAGAAGAAGAAAAAGAAGAAGAAGAAGAAGAAGAAGAAGAAGAAGAAAAAGAAGAAGAAGAAGAATTAAGAATAATAATAATAATAATAATAATAATAATAATAATAATAATCATCATCATCATAAAATTTCAAATATACTGATTAACATTTCTTTCCTGAGAAATATACACATAAAAATAAGACAAACAAATAAATCTAAATGAGGGAAAGTAAAATAAAATGCTGAAGCAGTCAATCTTAGCCCAAGATTGAACTCCATGTTCTATCCACTCACCAATTACTATCCTAAATTAAAACCCTATGTCTCTTCCTGCTCTTTTATTTATGTATGTATATTTTATGAATATATTTCTGAGAAGCATGCCTAAAATTTATAAAGTTAGCTTTTCAATATTTTTTATTTTTTTCCTATTAAATATATAGGTGTGGCTCATATATATATATATTGCAAAAGCAAGCATACTAACAAAATATTAATTTTATGAATATTTTATTGTACATCATTTATAAAACTTTTTAAAATTTATTTTAATTAAATTGTATATTTGTGTAAAATCCAAGATGAAAGATGTAACCATTAATTATCCAAAAATAATTAAAGGGGTGGAAATATAATATTGTTTTAGTTTTGGAAAAGAATTTTTAATTAAAGTTTGTACTGAAAATAAAAAAGGAAATAAGAGTAATGAGTTGTATTCTTGTTCTAAACATTTTTGTCAAATCTATTTTCAATCTATTTGGAAATAGATTTGAATATATTTTTGGAACATTATCTAATGATTGCATATCCAAGAACAATGGACAAAGAAATCTTAAGCTTTTGTTAGATTTAAGATTAGATTTTGGGCTAGAAATGAATGTTAAAAGCATTCCACAAATACCTGAGTGGTATATAAAATGGGCTGATTTTGAACACCAAAAGGAGAGTGATTATTGAAAGAACTGTATTGCTACCAGACTCCATGTTGCCTTGAAATTTAAAATGATCATCAAGTAGAAATCCAATGACCCTTCCTAACTTTTATGGAGTCATATTTTGCTGTGGTATCATCCTGCTGTCCTGGAGTAAAGGAAAAACCTGAAATGAGAATTATGGATAGCTGAATTGAAGCTTGCTGTCACCTAAAAACTCACATGGATTTCTTAACTGCCATGCACAAGCTGGACTTTCAAAATGGACTCTTAAAATTGTGCAAGGTAATTATTTTCATGTCACCTGAAAGTTTATCTAGTCTAAAAAATCTCAAACCATACTATCAAGATTTCTTCTACTGTATTATTTAACTTTGTATTTTTTTAATACATAAATCACTCTCAAATGATTTCCATAAATCTAATACTCTCTCGTATGCTCTAACTTTCTTTAACTTTGGTGTGGTCATTTGTTTATATGCATTTATTATTTAATTTTATATCTCTGTTTTTATTTATTATTAATATGCCAATCTTAAGCAACCTGGTGAGCTGAATTTCTAAAATCCTTTTTTTAATTACACCTCTATGGATTACGATTCTTAACATCCCCTCAGAACATAATATATTATTAATTAATATGCTCACTGGATTATTTTTATGAGTCAACATTTTATTTTGTGTTTTTAATATAAAAATTGTTATTTGTTTAACCCCAAATAAAATGAAGTAATTCTACCCAGAGTAAACCCATCACTTAGGCTAATTAATGCTATCAAATATTTGAAAATGTTATTTAATTCTGAAAGGGTGACCTATTTTTTGTTTTTGATATACTAATGGTTTTTATTAATATTTTTCATACTTTTAAAATATCAAATACTTAAATATTCCAGTTATTACAAAAATCTATGAAGGTGGGACTGAATTATTTTATAAATAGCAGAAAAAGGGGATAAATTTTAATATTTTTTTTACTAAATGAAATCTTGTATATGTATATATTATAGTGGCATAGCATATCATTTGTATAGATTATGGCATTCAAGCCAGGGTCATTTATTTTAAAGCAGTAAATACCATGTCAGGTTGTTAGTGACATCTTGCCATACTGCATTTCTGACATTCAGCTTAGCTTTGTAAATATATGTGCTTCTAATCTGGGGGTTGTGACAAGATTGAACCCATGAATGTCCTGTCCTGCAGTTAGTTGAGCTTCCTGAGACCTTCTCCATAAAAAGTTCTCTGAATGGTGGTGAATCTAGTATACCTGGCCCATGCCATGCCTAACCACATTTCTCTAAGTACTGCTCTAAAAAGGGGGTCTTAGATTTCATTTTTATCCAGAAGCATGACCTTATTTTTTTATTTCTCTACCATTATATCAGTATGCCACTTCTTTGATTATTATTAACTTTTTGCTTCATGATCTAATTTTAGTACTGTAATATTAAAATTGCACTCTGCTCAAATATATATATATATATATATATATATTTGATATATATATTTGATATATATATATATATATATATATATATATAAATTTCAAATACTACTAGCTAGATTAATTAATAATGTTCTTTTAGTCTTATTATACACTCCCATCATCGTAATTTTTGTATTAAAGAGTATATGTCTTGGGGAAACTAAAGCATTCTCCTTACTAATGTAAATTAAAATAATTTTCAATCAATATTTTGTCTCATAACTAAATGTAATTTTCAAATGTGTTTTATTTATTTTCATGATCATAATGGTATGAAAATAGTTTTATTATATATGTAATAAATCCCAGAACACTCCCTGAAGTTATATGTTAGTCACCAAGTTTCAGAACTGTAGATGAAAATGTTAATAGCAATATTAAGTAATCTTTCTAATAAATGATAGACCTCTTAATACCATATCCACCAAAAATATATGTTTGTGTTTATATATATATATATATATATATATATATATATATATATATATATATATATATATATATATATATATATATCATTCAGTAAATAAAAGAGCATATGAGAACACTTAGCATGAATTCCAATATGTAATTATCTATCACCTGGTAGATCACTCATTCATGCACATACTAACATATATAATTAATTTATCATGTTATTAAACTATTTTTATTGTCTAACTTATTTGAGTTGTTAGAATTACCTTCTCTCCACTTCCACACATACAACCATGTATATGCCTATTTTAATGAAGTTATAATGTAATTAATATATGTCTCATTGTCTTCGTCACTCTGCTAGTGGGCCATACTTTAGAATAAACTCTTGTGTGCTATCATTATTGTTATTTATTAGGTATTTGATCTGGGGCTTAGGGAGTGGGTTTGAATCCAGATTGGTCCCTGATCTAAATCTCAGGCTTGAGTGGGTTTGAAGTACATTTTTTTAAGTTCCAGCTCATGTTAGATGGATCAACATGTTTTGATCAGTACAATATTAACTAATGAATTAATATATTAATTAACAACCTGATATCCTTTATAATGTAGAACAGGCAAGATAAACTTTATATAAAATAATATTGTAAATAGCAGAAAAAAACCTTTAATTATATAATATACTTATATAAATATCGTACTAAATGAAACACACAGGTGTATGATATTCCTGTGTCTATATACATAATATATAGGGTATATGAGCACAGACTTTCACACAACCCACCACTCTCCACACTAACTCATAACACTGATACACTTGAACACATATATGTTGAAAAGACAAATGATTACCAACACATGCATCCCATGCCAAACCAGCAATCATCAGTTGGTCCAGATTACCATCTCAACACATATATGCTATAAGTGCTGAGATATATATTAAGATAGCCAATCCTCACACTTTAATGAACAGGCTTCAATCTACTCCACACTCCAACTCTTCAACAATCCATCCAAATGAAAATCTGATGATGGAATGCTCAAAGTCCACCCTGAGGCTGAGATTCTTGTCACACCCATGTTGACCTAAAGTCAATCTGTCCCCTTATGTACAGGACATAATCCATTTAATACATATGCAAGGGATAGGCAGACATATCTACTATGTAATAACTGAAACCCATAGGCTTATTATATACCTGTGTCTATATATGTAATATATAGGGTATATGAGCACAGACTTTCACACAACCCACCATTCTCCACACTATCTCATAACACTGATATTGAACTGTAGATTTTACAATAATTTGTAAGCTTACAAATATTTTATTGGAGACATATAGTCCATTATACTAATCTTTGGTTTCAAAATTATCCAAGTTAAAAATACTTCAGGGTTTTGTCACTTTGGATCACTTCCTGGATTTCTTTGTAATTGGAAAGATAGTGTCAGATTATTTACAAAATCTTTTTTCAACCAGGCCATGTTGATTTATATAACAGGGTTTTTTAAAAGCCGCTGTTGTTATTTTCCAGATAATGAATTGCAAAGAGCAGAATACATAACCAGTATTATCTAGACAAGTGAAACTTTCTTCACAATTTTCAAGAGCACTTAAAATGTTTTAGCATGCTCTAGGAGAAAAAAAAAACAGCACAATATGAATCAAATTAATATTCAGGATAATCAAATTACATGTAGTACATTCACACAAAAATAATGTTATTCAGCCATACTATGCTTCAGTATTAAATTACTTACAAAGGCTTCTAGTAGTGACTGCTGAAATTTTGCTCACCCTTTTTACCCTGAGCTATTGACTGTAAAAGACTCATTAATACACTTTCTTCTTTTATTCATGCCCTTCTATATATGCCTTTTGTAACCCCTCCATATATAATTAACATTGCAGACTAAAAATAGAACTATTACAACTACAGACACTAATGGTCATCTCTATAACTTCCCTATTGAAGAATTTTTTCAGTTGTTGATGGATTTGAATCTTGGTGATGCAGTCATGAGGCTGTATCATCATTCTAATAAATGATACATGATATTGGAGTTTCATTAATGTCCTGGAAAAGGAAAAGTTTAGAAGACAGCATCTTTTATTGAATCATAAATTTTTGATTATTATTGACATGGATAGGCCTAGGTTAGCTTTTGGTCTTGTGAGAAATTGTTATCTTAATTTTGAGGCTAAGGATCTTCAGAGGCTATTTTCTAATTTAGATGAGATAACTCAATTTAAATATCTTACTGAGAAAAGGGCTGGTTAAGAGTTACCAATGAACACAGCTACTTTTACTTTAAAGTTGAATAAAGGTCTTGATTCCATCTACTTTAGAGGCAGATAAAGGTCCAATCTTTATCCCTATCAAAGGTTTACAATCTCAATATTTTGTTTGTAGGGAGAGGACTCATCTTGTTAAAGATTGTCCAAATAGGTTTTGTAATGTTTGTAAGATTAAGAATACATGTACTTATAGATGTAGCCTTAATGTTTTGCAAGAAAAGCATTTGAGTGAACATATTACTAAGGAACAGTCTGATATTATTCTATCATCTCAAGTACAAGTTTCTATTAATTTAAGCAAGAAGGTTGGTGAGTCTGTTGCTTCATTAATTATTAATAATAATTCTTCTGCTCAACATTATATTCTGAATAATATTACTCAATCAGCAATTGACTCCTCTTGTACAGTTCAAGATGGGAATATGTTATTGAAGGAGAGTAACTTATAGTACTCAGTCTACTCTTGGTTGCCCTTTGCAAGGTCAAATACTTATAGCTGATATCAGTTTTTCTAATAATAAAATAGAAGATTTATAATTCTTTTGGGTCACTGATGGATGACAGTAATTTTTCTAATCCAGATTCTAATACTGCATCCTCAGTCTTGAAAAGTAAGTCAACTAGATATTCAAAGAATTCTAAGAAGAAGGTTAATAAGAAAAATAAATGGTCGGAAGACAAAAATTCTCGGCAGTTAGTTATTTGGTTGCCCTATTCTTATTAAAATGATTCTATTGTTACTTTAAATAATTGTCCTTCATCTAAAATATATTGTACTTCTGATCTCAATTCACAAATTAACCTTATACCTAAATTTTTCACAGATGATTCACATTAATATTTTTTTATTTATATGTTTTTTATAATTAGGTTGCTTAATGTTACTGCTGTTAATGTTAGAGATTTGAATTCTATTTCTAGAGTTTATACTATAATGCATTGGCTTCAGGAATGTAATTTTTATATTGCTTGCTTTGGAGAAACAATGCTACATAATCATTCCAGACATCAAATTCGTGATTTAATGCAAAATCTTGGTTCATATCATTATGTTTCTAATATATGTGCTTCAGCTGGTATCACATTGCTTGTCAGTAAGCATCTTACTTATAATGATCTATGAATTATACACTTAGATCATGTTTTTTTAATGATTAATATTACATTTGGAAGTTTTACTCTGAATATCATTTATATATATGTTAAGAGTGAGTTCCTTTTTGTTCATTATACATTTAATAAAATTAATTCTCTTTTGTCTTCTACTTCTTATCCAACTATATTTCTTGGTGATTGTCTTACATGCATTTTAATAATAAATTGTGACATCTTTTTAATAGAGTATTTTTATCTGGTGGAGGCTGTTTTCCTCTTAATGCTTTTTCTTTTTATACTCATCACATTACTTCTTTAATTGATCTTCTTTACTATTTTCCTGTATTTATCTGTGAATTTCATGCTTGCATAGATAAGCAGTAGCATCAGTACACCAATTTCTTTAAGATTTTTCTTGGTAAGCTTGGTTTCTAGCCCATCAGAAAAAATATAATTCCAGGCTTGTTGTCATCATCAGGTAAAAGTATATAATTCATATAAAATCTTGGTCTGAAGTTGGTTTTCTTTCTGTCTAGGCTTGTTCCAGGCAAGCAGCTGTTTTGATTTAATAAATTTTGACAAGCAACTATCCTCTCTGTTTAAGGCTATGAATTACAGCACAAAGAGGTGGGTCATTTTCTCTAAGTGAATTCAAATTCCTGAGAAGGAAATATTAGTAGCTTCTAAATCTAATGTCCTGCCTTCAGCTGTATCAAATCATGGTAGCTATTCTGCCAACTTTCTGCTACAGCCAACAACATACTGCTCTCTTCAAAATCATTATCCAAAACTGTTCTCTTCAAAAATCACTCTCCAGACTAGCTGATATTTTTTATCAGCTCTTTTTATAAAATCATCTGAGGTGTTATAACAACACCTTGATTAAAAACAGAATTTTATTTTTATCTCTCTAATCCCTTGGAATCTATATACATGTTTTTACTTAGGGGATTTTTAATAGATAAAAAATTTGTTTAAATAATTAAAAAAATTCCAAAAATAAGTATGGTGTTTTTACATTTCAAAATAATAATAATAATAATAATAATAATAATAATAATAATAATAATAATAATAATAATAATAATAATAATAATAATAATAATAATAATAATAATAATAATAATAATAATAATAATAATAATAATAATAATAATAATAATAATAATAATAATAATAATAATAATAATAATAATAATACAATATTTATATTTATTCAGACCTTTTAAATGTTTAATTTATAAAACAATATTTTAAATCAGAGTTATTATTTATTTATTTCTATTTCAGTAAATGTAGAAAATGTCTACTATAATTTTTGTCTGTGTTTATTTCTACTTTTCCTTTATTTTACATATATAAATGCACATACACTATATTAGTGTATGCTATGTAAGCCAACTGGTTATAATATATATATATATATATACTTACACTAAATTGTTATATTTTGATATAGAAGTATCAAAGTTATTGCTTGACAATAATCCATTCTAGATAAATATAGTAAGGTTTATCACTAATCATTTTTTTATTTTAGAGATTATTCCAAGTATAGAGATAAACTTCAAATCTCTATTAATTTTTTTCTCTTGAGTTAACTATCATATAAAAGGAATTTACAAAGGACATCCATTTGCAAATATATATATATATAAAATTGCAAGCAACTTTACTTTGAAACAATATCCCTTACTGTTGTTTAGTCTCATTAATGAAATATGTACCAATGGGCAGACCCTTTTATTCTCTTTAAAATGATGCAAGAATGGTCCTTAAAATTCTTGCCACTCATCTGGAATTTGAACCCAGTATTATTATGGAAATGAATCTAAGAAACAATATTATCAATAAATGTTTTAATTTTTTATATATTACCAAATAAACTTATTACTTAAAAATGGGACATTAAACTAACTCAGGGTAAATTGCAATGACTTTTAGATAATGACACATTGCACATTTAAAATTCATAGGAAATTTAAATATATCATTTTTTTTTGTTTTATTTTTTTATATAATCAAATATACTTTTGCCTGATCTGTATTATAACATGGTAGACCAGAAAAATGTCTGCCAATGTATGTACAGTTTATCACTTTAAACATAACCCTAGTTCACTATAATCTCAAAATCTATATATCTAACCTAAACATATATCATAAATTAGTCATGGTGATGATGAATTGGTAAAGAATTATTGCTAAAATAACATATATATATATATGAGTTTTTATTTATATCATATTATAAATTGTTTACCATTGTTTGGAATATATTTAATTTCATTATTGTATTATTAATATTAGCGGACATTATATATATATATATATAATAGATGAAATACACAGGCTTATATATACCTGTGTCTATATATGTAATAGACAGGATATGAGCACAGACTTTCACATGACCCACCACTCTCCACACTTCATCTATATCACCCTATACACATATAAATTCCCAGGCACCAATTCTATATGAGATAGAATAAAATTTATAATTTAGGTTGAGTTTCTAATTATGGATAAGTCTCTTATTATAGCATTAATCTACAGCTTAGCTCATTTGGGGATTATAGTATCTCGTGGTCATCTAGAATGCAAATGGGACGAGAGAAGCATTTATAAACAATAATTATATAATGTTTATTTAGTTATACTATAGGTACGTACTTAAATTATCAAAAGAAAGCAATTTTTGGATTAAATCAAGAATTATGATATGTTCAATTCTCCCAACATCCAAGTACATGCTACACCGATCACACCTCTTATCTATTAGTAATATGTTTGGGGATCACTGTAACAATAATTAATCTACATACATTTGATTTAGATTGCACAGTGATACCAATGTTTATTTAATTGATGAAATAATCTCCAGGCTCTATTACATGAATAATAAGTCAGTCCTATTATAAGATAATAATTAAGTAATGAGGAACTATTGTGAAACTGACAATTATTGTAATGTAATAAAGGATAGACAATGATAGAGATCGGGTGCATTTTTATCACACATCATTATCTATTTTAAATACGGTAAAATCTATTCGCATTATACAATGTTTTGAACTGATAAGTATTATAATTAGATTATGTTGAACATATGTGTGTGTGGAAATGGTCAATCGAACGTATATGATAAAATAATTCAGAGGGAATCTTACTTCAGCAAACATTTATTACAAGACACATTCTTTTACAAACACATCGATGAGGATTAACATTAATTTCACACTAACTACAAACTTGACTAAACAACATTTAAATTACGTAAATCCTATACACTTAATATTTGGAGGCCCTTTCTTTTATCTGATATTTCAATAATATTTATAACTCTATCTCTTAAATTATTAGCAATACAAAATAATTTGTCAAGCGTCAGTGGTCGAGAGGTCAGCACAGCTGCCTTACAAGCAGTTGTCCTGGGTTAGTGGGTTTGCTTCCCGGCCGATACTATGACACATGAGAAAAAAACAACAAAATAATTATATATTCACATACCAATGTTTATATCATCTATTCCCATTCTGTGCTCTCAATGAACTAAGAAAACAGTATCAAATAATCAATCAATGCCATTGACATTATTTCCGTATGCATATAAATCTATATTTACAATATGAAATTAAGTGATAATTTTATTAAAATTAGCATTAAATAAAGTAAAATTTTGTAATCCGATATTACATTCATACCGATAGGGCGAATTGCCAGTAATAATAAAAAATGAAATATTGATAATGTGGGTGATATGATTTGACAAACAACTTAGAACTTACAATTTCAGTGATGGTCTCCTTCCATATCTTTAAATTTATCATATCTCCAAATGTGTGCACATTTATAAATTTACAATCATAACGCATTTATTGATTACATTTCTATTGGTTTACTTGCAAAATGAATAAACTTCACAATACGGAGGGCACGATGAGCCAATCATTAATTATAAATCCGACTTCAAGTATATTACAGAAATCACTAAAACATTTATCTGAAATAACTAACATATACTACATAACGATAAATACATGGAATGAAGAGGAAGAGCAAAATGCTAACAAATAAATATTAACATACGGCACATGAGGGTCAACAAGACTTCAAACATCAACTTAATTCATCAACTTAGTAACTACTGACTTTTCTGCCACAAATGGTGCGGAAACCAAACAACTTATCATGAATAAATGGGGTATCTATGACTTCACTTTAAGAAATATAGTTATCACATCATATACTATCAAATAAAAAAATATACTATGGCCACGGCTCAATAGATAAATAAGTAAAATGAGCATTACTCAATCTGAATAGCATGATCATCCTTTCAATCACCTCTCCACTCAAAAGGCATCTAAAGCATTTATTTTATAGGACAAATCCATAACAGACAAACTCTTAAATTTTCACAATCTTTAGCGCATAGCACCAGCCGCAACCGATAGAAAACAAATAAGCATAAATTCAACTCTTATAAAATAGCTTCTGACAGCGAACACACAAGCGAATATATGATCATGGATGAAATATTTTTGGAATCACATCAAACAATAAAATGTTATATTAGCATTAATTAAATTATAAATGAATCTAATATCTATGAAAAATTATGATAATCGAATTTCAAATTAGCGTACATACTATCAAGCAAGCCTAACCATTCGGCAATACTGACATAAATATTTTCATGTATCTATTTATTATTACCAACTACTGAATAATGATAAAGCATTCAATTTGCACCAATAATATGAGCATGGAAATATACAATATGTTTACATACAACAGCAAAAGAAAATATTACCGGCTTGGTATATCTTATACCAAACTCTCCGAGAAGTTCTAGAGGAGATAAGCATATAAATATATAATAATAGTAAACCAAATTAATATCAAATTAAACATAAAAGAAAATAAATAAATACATCTATATATCTATCATAGGTAATGGAAGAAATGCATATCAAACCTTCTGTCATTAAAATAAACGTTCCCTTTTTATTTATTTATTTTTTTTTAGTTCATACTTGAAATTTTAAAGCAAAATGTAAGCGTAGCTCACAATGATAAGACAAATAATCAAACATTAAAACATATAAACATTACTCCTGCAGGGTAAACATGAATTTGGCAAAATGACAATAATCTTCAATGTTTTTAGGATTCCTAATAGAAACTACAAGTAGCTTTTGCACATATTTGAATCATTTTTTTTTTTATAAACTTTACACAGCTCAACAAGATCATTCAAATAAATGTTGATGATTCACACTATTTCAACTTTGTTTTGTCTAAAATTTTCAACATTTAATAAATTTAAGATGATTAAGATTAGGGTTACTTGGTTATCCATGCTTATGCACATTTCTGATAAATAATTATCAAATATCATTAAGTCACGCATTCTATCACTCATGTATAAGTGTGAATGGTAAGGTAATTTAGTATACATAGCTTTTCTAATAATGTAAAGAATTAGAATGAATAATTTCTCCTTTTCAGCTCTCCTTTATACAATAAAAATAGAAAACTTATTAAATGGGAGTCAATAAAATATTTCATTATATAGTTCAGCATAGCTTTTCCAATTATTATCATTATTGTTAATTTACATAATTCCAGTATTACACTATTTATTATAAATAAGTTATAGCAAAATTGTATTAGCAACTTTTTTATATAATATCCATGCATTATGAACAAAAGCAAATTCAAATTGTTAGTCGATAAAAGTTGGAACTGGTGTACCTTTAAAGGTTTAGCCTTCCATATTGGACAATTCTACCCTGTGTCCTTCACAATTACACATTGGCATTTATGCTTGAGTAGTATGAGATAAGTTTTCTTAATAAAAGGAAATAGTAAAGAATTCAATGAAAATATTAAGTTTACTTGTTTTATTATATATATATTTTCAGAAAAATATTTCACTTTCTCTAAAACTTTTCTGAAGTCTTCTGTCTACTTACCCATGCCTCTTTTTTTTAGTTATAATGAGGCCAACAATATGCAAGAATTTATTACTTGTAAAAAAAATATGTTATAAATAGAATATTGAGGGAAAAAAAATTAAATTACAAATACCAACTAATAATAAATAAAATAAATAACTTTTACATTTTCAAAGGAAAGATTTTATAAAATAAATAATTAATTAAAAAAAATCATATTACCTGATGGTGTGTGTGTGCATCTGTCTTTTCATTAATCCAGAGGTCTATTAATGACTGATCTATTAACAATATCTATGGCAAAATAAATAGTTATTGCAAGATTAATATTCTGAGTGATAATTAAAAATATGAATGAGGTGTGAAGTGTGAGATGATATGAATGGACATGCACCCACATATACAAGTTAGATCTTGGAATGGCAATAAACAATAAATTAGAAAATTAATGAATAAGCACTCATCATGGCCTTACAGACAAACAATACTTATTCCCACTGGTTGAGCTTTAACACCAACAATTCCTGATACAATCCATTCCCCTCTCCCATTATTAGATATACATAAAAATTTTTAATGATTGGTACACTCCAACTAACATCCTAAGAACTTTTCAACTGAATTATACATTAAGTTATGTCACATTTTTTTTTTTTATTAGGCACCCCTGATCACTATTGGCACAATGTGAACATCTTACATTCCTTCATGGTGCTAATCGGGAAGGTCACTATATATATATATATATATATATATAACGATATATAAATATGTCGTTACATTAATTTAAAATAAAAACTTAAAAATTCGCAAATAAAAGTAAAAAACTAAACGCTAAAATTAAAACATTGTTAAACGTGTATACATTCGCACAGATGTTAAACTTTAAAAAATTTTTTTTCATAAACAAAAAAAAAGTATTTGAATGTATTTTTTAAATAAAAAAATACAAGATTGAAATATAAAAATATTTTAATAAAAAATAACGTAAGTTAAAATAAAAACAGGTATTAATTAATTCCTGTAATCTATAAAAGGAAATGATTGTTTATTAATTATCTAAAAGCTATTTAATTAAAAAGTCATATGGAAAGTTAGATAAGAGAAGAAAGAGATTTTAGCTTGACAAATGGAAGCACTAAGCCTTGGCCCAGACCATAACGAAAAAACAGATTAGTGACGTTTTGTTGTTTGAATCCGTGTGGATAATATAAAAAGGAGAAATATTGAGTATTGGGCAGTTCCAGCTGTTTGTTTTGAGAGTGGTGATAGAGACGCAATATCACACACTCTCTCTCTATTTTAAAAAAAGAACTGATTGTGATACCGAAAGGAATCAGCTAATGCTACCTCCGGAACATCTGACCGGGTTTCAAACAAGGACTCTGTGGAAAAACAAGAACCTGGACTCTTCTTCCGTAAGCTGTTAACAATGAACTTAAAAAATTTTAAATAATTAAGAACTTTCGTGAAAGCAATTTAAATGTTAAAATGGAGTTTCTATTTGACCTTTAAGTTTAAAATCAATTGATGTTTAATTTTATATGTTTGTTATTGATAAAAAAAAATCATTTCCATTTATTTTAATTGTATAAATTATTTATTGTTTAAATTTTAAATGTATGAAATTTAAGTTGTTTATAGACGCTTGCATGGATTCGTTTGCGGTTAATTATATTTTGGTTTTCATATTTGATCAAAATATATAGACATTCGATAAATAATGATACCTTACGGAGAGTATCTAAAATGTATTTATTCGGATGTCTTTTAAGTTATTGGTGACAACGCAAGTATCTTATGGTGAATACTATTGGGTTACTTATAAGTTTCCCTCTGCGATTGTCGGTATCAATAATTTTGTATTTTGATCGTTTATGTTTATTTTGAAATGTTTTTGACCGTGGAATCTGTGTAGTCGATCTATACCCAACATTTTTAAACAAATCTGTGCGAACGTATATAAATGTTAAAATTAAGTCGGGCACGAATGGCTATATAGTTTTGTAAAGTTGTATTAAGGGAGGGTAATCTTAGGTTATTCATTTCGTAGTTGAATTGGTTCAATGGATTGGATATATTTGTGTAATTAGTAAATGTAGTATGAGATCCGCTATGGGCAGGATTATAGATATACGCCACACACCCTCTGTTTGCCTATGGATGGGTTTGTAAGTTGACAAAGAGAGTCCATTCCTATGGAGTTTTTAGTTTATTGATCTATTAATTCATTCTGTTGGTGGAGAGTAATGTCTTCTCTATTTCTACTTATTGTTCAGATGTACATTCCTGAAATATAGTATTTTGTGTTGTCGATCATGTACATGAATACATGAATGTATCAGATGGATTGGGCAGTTGATTAAATTTGTTGCCTAAGGTTAAATCAGGGAAGAATATTTTCCTTTCAAATGCAGACCTATGTAGTCCATTCATACTCGACCCTCTAAATAAAATATTAAACATTATAGCAAGCTATTTTAAATGTAAAATTAAAAATTAAGATAAAAATCTAAATGTTAAACTTATTTCGAGTTTAGATGATTTTATATGTGGTAAATAAATATTTTTCTGTGTTAATTTCTGGCAGTGGCTTTTATTATTTTATTCTTTTATATTTAAGATATAAAATTTATAGATTTTTATCTCGGCGTCTCCGCTGAGCTAGTGCATGGGCTAAGTCTAAATATGTAAATAAAGTGGAATCCTAACAGCGTATCTGCCTACTTTAAAATTTTTCTAGGCTCAAATGCCTAGATGGCGCCCTTGGTAGTGCGGTGGATCGATCTACACGTTGCATAATATATATATATATAAGTTAATAATTGCCTAATGATGGTAATAAAAATATAATAGAAAATCATATAGTATTAAAATATACATTTAGAAAATGATAAACTTATACAAAATTCTTCCATAACTATGGTTTAACATTTTAAAAAATAAACCTTTTCAAGTAAAAATTATATAAAATACCTATATATGCAAAAAATTAGCTATTCTGGATAATATATTTTAAATTTCATCTAACTTAAGTATCAAATGAGGTTTTTATAAAATTATTGGTCTCAGAATCAAAAAGACTAATCATTAAAGTTGCTTTATTTTTTTTATTTTAATTCACTTTTTTCATAAAAGGTAATATTTAAACTGTCAAATAATAAGTACATGAATATTCAAAGCACAGTTATAATATCTATTTTTATTTTACTATTATAAATTTTAGCTCTTTCATTAAATTTACTTGGACCTGTATAAATTTTATGACAATTACAAAGAATTTTATAAACTATACAGGAATATATTCACCAACATTAAATCGTTTTGAACTATTTACTAATGATTTTAAATCAAGTTTCTTCTTTTAATAAACTCTCATATCACCAATAAATGATTATTATTAATAATTAATCTATAAAATGAAGCCTTAAAAGATAAAAAAATAAAATCTTTTTTCTCTTCTTTAAGTTCAAAATTTTTAAAATCAGACTTGTAAATATTGTTATTAAATATAATATTCTTAAGAAAATCATTTTTATAATTTAAATCAATATAATTCAAAGCAAATTATCTATGAAAATAGGCATCAATTTCAAAAATTATTTAATTTTTTATTCCTACAACAAAAATTTAACAAAACAGTTTTCTTATGATTGAAAGATTGATAATTTTTGGTCTGATTTTTTTTTTCTTTTAATAAAATGATTACAAAACAAATTATTATTAACTTTATCAACATTCATATCTAAAAATTTTAATTAACAAAATCAAAAGTAGCCCTTTCTTCAATAATACATTTGATATTAGAATCAAAATTATTCAATATATTAAATAGTCATCCAAATTATTATTATAAATGACAAAAAATCATCAATATATCTAACAAATTATTTTCAAAAACAATTAAAATCATTAATTAATAAAATCTAAAAAATAATATATATAGAACATATGAAAGATGAAATAACATAATCAATTATCCATCCATTTTTAATCGACTAAAAGATATTATTACATCAAAAATACATTGAATTATCTAGTAATGAATACAAATTATGAATATGGATATAACTGCATTTTAGTATAAATTTTACTAATATTTTAATCTTATATGATTATATATATATGTTATTTTTAAAATAATTCTTTGCTACTTTATCTTCCTCAAAACTGACTCAAACCAAGAGTTTATTCTTATTTTAGTGTATTAATATTAATCACATCTTGTTTTTTTTCTCATGTGTCATAGCATTAGCCGGGAAGCAAACCCGCTAACCTGGGACAACTGCTTGTAAAGCAGTTCTCGCTGACTTCTCGACCACCAATGCTTTACGAATCTTGTTTTTAATGACACTTCTGCTGCTTTTGTTATTAACCCTTACATGGCCAAGTAATGTAATTAAATCAAAGCTAACTTTGACAAGTTAATTTATGTGGCTTTCAGTTTAAATAGTATTTAAAAACAATAGATCTATTTTCTTTTAACAAAATTATTTAATTAATTGCAAATACAATTAACAAATGGTAAATATTAAAAATTATAAATTTGTAGTTATAGAATTATAAAAATAAACATATTTTATATCTATCAAACAAAAACATTTCCAAATATTTATATATTATCTTGAATCAAAAAAACAACAACATTAGAATCATTTTTACTTGACAAATAAAGCGTAAACAAAATCAACCATTTTATGCCATTTTGTTTCTGCAACTTCATCTTAACTATAAAGATTTATTTTTGGTGATATTTCCTGCAATTTGATAATAGAAATGAAAAGTTTTTTATATAAATTACATAATCTATAGAGATTCATTTACTTCGAAATTTCAATACAATTATCACTTATAGTGGTCATTCAAATACCATATGGCTCACATGATGGCCAATTGACAGCATCACTCCAAGATACTAAAAAAATTGATAACAAAGGATTAAATACTCATTAAATTTATTATTTTTATTTTCTATTTTTTGATTTATTTAAGCACAAGTCATATTCTAAATATTATAACACACACATATATGCACGTACAATTATATATATATATATACATACACACACACATGCAAAATAGACAGATATATCTTATAAAATGACATAGTACACTGAAAATATTAAACATGAATTAATATACCTATTTTTCTTAGAAAATTAATAAAATTATATTAAGTTATATATAGATGTATACCTTTAATATTGTGGAAGGAACTATTTTTCATACATATGTGACAACATTAACTTATATATATATATATATATATAGTAAAAATCAGTCATATATCATAGATAAAGGCTTCATGTATTTTCTCTTGTAGCATTTATCATAAAATAATAATAATAATAATAATAATAATAATAATAATAATAATAATAATAATAATAATAATAATAATAATAATAATAATAATAATAATAATAATAATAATAATAATAATAATAATAATAATAATAATAATAATAATAATAATAATAATAATAATAATAATAATAATAATAATAATAATAGTAGTAGTAAGCTTGTTTAGAGCTAGTAGCAGGCTCTTTATATATATATATATATATAACATTACATCACAAAAAATATTTAAAAAATTGTATTATGAAAACTCAAAAATTAAATTCATATAAAAAATAAATGAAAAGTAATCGTAAAAACATTTTGACTTTTCAAATAAAAAAATAAACAGAAATAAACAATCAAGCAAAAGAATTAATTTGTAACATTATTTTTAATAAAGTAAAATGATTCTTAATGAAGTTTCTAACAGTTGATAAGAATACATTCATGCACAAAAAATATTTTTTAGAATATTTAAATTCTGCTTATAATTGCAAAAAAATGATAAAAGAATAAAATTGAGATGGGCTTCTCTTATAACAGTAAGTGCTTCTTATTTTAATAATAAGTTCTCATTCACTTAAAAGATTACTTCTTTATTAAAAAAATATTTTCAAATAAAAGCTGAATGAATATATCACTTTTTTTTTGAGAAACAAATAATGAAATTAAAATTTATATTCTCCAATTTCATGAAATCCGTGGCACAGTCTAGTCATTCATAAATTTTTAATGAAATAATTCTCTGTTAAAAACAACTGTATTAAGTAAAATTACTTTTCCATCTACCTATAAATATTTAATTTAATTTTAAGTAAAAATATTTAATGAAACATAATGTACAAGTGCAGTTTTCATTAATCAGAAATTAATCAGCCTTCAGCATACTCTGTTTAATTATGTTACTAACTCACCAATTTTATAGTAAATATGCAGAACAATCTCAAACCCAAATAAAAACTATAAACTTTTAAAAAATAAGAACAGTGTTTTATCTTTGTATCTAAATATATTTTATTAGTCCAATCTAAAGAATTTTGGAATGAGAATGTATAAGGTGACTTTCTTTAATTTCTCAACAACAGAAGACAATATCAGCAAAAAGGTTTGTCATGCTTATTGAATATATTTTGCCTTTTTAAAGATATCCTCATTAATCTTTCTGAATTGACTTTCCATTGGAAAATCATGACATTTATATATTTTAGTTAGAACTACTATTAATCAAAACATATTAGTTGAAAAACATTGCTATTATATGTACAGAAATCTATTAAACAAACGCTGTAGAATATCTACATATGAGCCCACTCTATACATCAATTCCCTGAAAATGTAATATCAGTCTATCGACTATCTTAGCCTTATTAAACATTGGAGAGGTTAGTATAAATTTAATTGTTCCTTGAGTATGATAAATTGTCATCCAAATGCATTTTCAAAAATGTTTATCAAGTATTAACAAATTAAATAAATATATATCTATATAGTATTTCATATGCAAATTAATAATTCCAAAATTAAATTTATTCAGTATTGGTAAAATGTTGGGTCTTAAAATATTTTCAAAGTACTAATTGCGTATATTTTAGAACTGGTTTGGAATGAAAATTGGATAAAAATGAATTAATTAGAAATAGGTTTTATATAAAAACAGAAAAATTTCAATGATAAATTTCAATGAAATTTAATAACAGAAACAGTAAAAGTGCAAATAATATATATATATAATATTTTATTGAATAAATTATGATTTTCTGCTTGTATGAAAATATAAATAAATTATAAACTTCATTAGTAAATAAAACGTATTCAATTATTTAATTTATATAAATATATCAAAACCAAAGATTGGCTAGTAAATTCCTTTCATATTTTTTAAATCATATAAATGAATATTAATTTCCAGGTCTATAAAATGTATACCTTCTGACAATAATATATATATATATATATATGAATGTATATATATATATATATATATATATATATATATATATATGAATGTGTTGTGGGTGCGTTACATATTTATTTCTATAATTTATTTCTTATTTATAATAATTTATTTATCAAGTAGGGTGACTTTTAAATATCTACCTGAAAACAAGTAATTAAAATTTTTAGTATGATTCTGCATCAAAATAGGAGAATTATCCTGATTACATTCATTTTTTATTGATAGAAAGGCTTGTTAGTATTAGTCATTAACATATTAGCATACAACAATAGTTACTTTCATCTTGAAATACACACACAGCTCTATACAATCTAGGCAAATGTATTATATGTTATCAATGGATTCAAGAAGATTTATGAATAATATCCTTATCTATTGTCTACTCATTCAATATCTGCAGACAAGTTTCTAGTTAATAACTTTTATCAGTGAAAAGTCTTGGATCTGGGATCACTGCACCTAGATCTTAGAATCTAATGGAAACCTCCAGTAGTCAGCTTTTATGAATTTAGTCCAATATAAAACTGTTAAGTCCAAAATGGAAACAGAGTAATGCTTCCAATTCAAGCTCATTCATTTATATAGTCAAATAGATCTCAATCCAGTTCAGTATCTAGACATATTGGTATCTAGTTTTTGTAATAACTATAATCTCCATCATCCCATTGGGCAGGACTGATATTAAGCCACTAAACATCTCCATACAGTGGTGCAATCAAATGTACAGATGTTGAAATGGGTTCTTATCTTGGATTGAAAGCATTACAGTGTTTTAATTTTGGATTCATAAATTTTAGAGTTGACTAAATAAATTAAAGGTAACTGCTGGAGTGTTGAATTAAATACTAAGATCTAGGTACAATGCTCTCAGATTCAAGATTTTCACTGAAGAAAGCCACAAGCTAAAAAGTAGTCTGGGGCTACTGGATGAGTAGGTTTTAGAAAATAATTTTAGGCATAAACTTTTTTGCACCTATTGATTATTATGGCTTACACTAGGTGGCACTACATTATGAAGCATTTTGTCAGTTTAATTGTTTGAGGTGGCAAAGAAAATGGTGATCACATGATGCTTAGTAGTTCAATACCAATTCCAGCCAAATGGGATGAAGGTGACTATGGTTATTAAAGAACCTGACACAAATTATTATAGGTGTGAACTGGGTTTAGATCTATGTGATTATACAAGTAATAATCTTGGATTGAAAGCATTATTTTGTTTTCATTTTGGACTCATTGCTTTATAATTGGCTAAATATGCAAAAGGTAGCTGCTAGAGGGTTGCATTAGATCCTAAAATTTAGGTTCTGTGCTGTCAGGTTCAGGGCTTTTTATTGATGAAAACCACAAAATAAAAACTTGTCTGGAATATTGGATATGTCACCATTAGATAGGGATTTTATGCATAAACATTCTTGCATCCATTCATTACTCCAGCATGCATTGGGTGGCATTACTGTATGGAGAGTTTTGCTTATTTTAAAATAATTCTTCTCATTCAACACAATTTTAAATAGAGAATTAATTTTTTTTTATCCAATCAATTTTATAATAACGATTTTCAATAATTTTTAAAAAATGAAAGTAGATCAAAGATTCAGTATCTGTAAAAGTATGACATATCTTTCATTTTAAAAATAAAAGTTATATCTTATGATAGTCATAATTTTTTAGTTTTTTTACTCCCAGTTTATATGGATTTCCAGTGCACAAATTCTAATTAATTTGCCTTTATTCTATGGCTAATATTTTAATCCTACCATTGATTCATTATTCTAGAAAGAATAATAGAATAATATAGTACTTTTCCATATTTTTCTTGTCACAGAAACAATGAACATCTGTCATTATCACTTTACACTTAATCAGATGTCAACCTTTTTGGTCATGAGAGCCACTACACTATCAAAGTGCACTTTGACTAAAATAAAATCACATAAATTTTCCATTTTTCATTAGTACTATCTTTATTCTTTGTAGCTTTCTAGAATTATTTTTATTAGTGACAATCCACTTGCCTTTGATAATTCTGAGTCTTATTGGTTTGAGGCTACTCATTATTTGAAATTCCCATTCATTTTGCCAGTAATCTCTTATTCAAAGATCATTTCTCTATATACTCTTTTAGAAGTTATCCAGTGGCAGTCAGATTTGCTTTGGATCTTATTAATAAATAATGTTAAATAATAATTTATTGTTCAATAATGATGGATTGTTGCAATGTCTATGGTCCAACAAATGTATTCTATGCCTGTTATGATCTGAAAAATATTCAATCATAATTTTATATATACAAAAATGATTGTTAGAAAACTGAATGATATCAAGAATTGACAACATAAATACTTATATTAAGCACATGTTTTTTTATTGTTATTAAAAAAAATTTGGAAAAAATAAATAAATTTTATTTTATGACATTATGTTTTAAAAATTTTAAAATAATTTTACTAACCAACAGAATTAACAAATTTGGTAAATATTTGGAGAAAACAATTTCACTATAATGGTCAAACTTTTAATGCATGAAAAACACATTCCATTATTGTTCTTAAATATAATATAATAATAGTAAAAATAGTGGAACAGTACTTACATAAAAAGTCTGAATATAATTTTGATTTTCTGGTATAAATTTAGAACTTCTTAAAAATAGTTTTCTCTGCAATTTAGATCCTAGGAAAATATGCAGTTAAATTCAATGTATTTAGAGTAGTATTATCAGTAATCAGATACACATGAGAAAAGTAGTTCCAATGCTATGCATTTATAAAAAATGTAGGGGGGGAATTTACATTTTAAAAATATCTTATTTGCAAGTATAGTTACAATTAGTGTAAAACAAGTCAAGAATTATTCTCTTCATTAAAAATTTTACTTATTTTGAATAAGAATTTTCTAAAAAAATATTCAAGAAAATAAAATATAATCTTTTTGCATTATATGTACACTTGGGTCTCGTTTTATGCGGATTATTTTAATGCAATTTTGAAGTTATGCAATTCATGTTTCTTCTTAATATATTTCATATTTCACTATATTTATTAGATATCAAGAAATTTAAATTATTAATAACTTATTTTGACTTGAAATACTTTTTTTTCTTTCAAAAATATAACGTTATATTAGCAGATAACAGAAATAAATAATGTAGATTTTTTTAAAAATAAATAACGAAGATTTTATTGATTTTATAAACTGAAAATAATATTTCTAATGATAATGTATAATCTTTTTGTTTTGATTGCAATATCATTTTTTTAAATATAGAAACAAAATGTGAACTTTTAAAATTTATTTCAGTAGTAAAAATCAGTTGTCAAACACAAAACCATTAGCACAGCCCAAGACTGAAATTGGCACTAGTTGTGTAAATGGGATGGAGCAGAATATGGTAAAAATTAGATGGGAAATGGAAAATAAAGTTTTTCTGGGCATAATTGCTGAGAGATTCTTGACTTCATTCAAGAAGAAGCTACATCACATCATATCAATGAATCTGATTTCTTACCAGTTTACAAATGAACCGCACATTTGAAAATAGTGATAATCATTAAAATACATATGAAAAAATGTCAAATTAAATATTGTAGTTAATAAAAAAAAAAGGTAAAAAAAGTTTGTCTTGTACCATTTTTTTCAAATATTTGATATTTTTTATTCATCATACTTTATTTTCTTACTTTTTTAATGCAAATTTTAAAGTAATTTTTCATTGTTGCTTTGCTTTTATGCAAATTCTGGAAATTACAGACTCCTATGCCCCCTTTTTCAAGGTAAGTTAAGTCTATGTGTGATTTTTTTAATGCAGGTTTTCTGTGGAATGTAACTACCACATAAAACGAGACCCAAGTATAATTTATTTTGGTTACTTATGACTATTCTGGTTTATTCTTAAAAATTGAACTCATCATGTAAATTTAGTGAACAGAATATGACTATCATTGGATAATATATATTGAACTGGATGGGAGTAAATCGCTCTGATCACATTTTTTTAGATCTCTATTTTTACTCTGGCTGCACTCTCATTATTGCAGCAGATTAATCCTTCAAGCAGAGAAGTACAATACCACAGATGAATGAAACACCAGTGGTACCTATAATCACACTGAGGCTATACAAAATATAACCTATGATCACATTTCCAAGCTATAGCACTTCTCAGCACCTAGATTCAAACCCCTGCCATCCAAAGCAGTTTATTTGTTTTGAGGCTTAACCACAGGCACCAGCTAACCATAGGTTATATAGTCAGCATTCCCAGATGACAGGTATATATACTCCAGTGCTTGATATACCCCCAAGTTAGCTCCTTTTCTCAATTGTGAGAGAAAATCTTTGACTCACTTGCCCAATATTTATAATTAACTATAATTTAAACTATTAGTGATACAGTTATAAGAGAGAGAATCAATAAGACAACAATTAAGTAAACAAATATATTTATTTGCACATACTCATCATTATAACATAGTATAATAAAAATTTACATATATGCACACACACATTTAAAACACAATATGATAAAAATTTGTGGAGACAATATTAAAGATTACATTGGGTCTAGCTATTAAAGTTCAATAAAATCTTTTATTCACATAAATGTTCAAATCCTTAGAATAGGATAATAAAGATTATATTTACTTAGGATTTTCAATAGCACAACACACTTTCATAGATACTGCTCATTGCTTGTTTTTTGATTTGTCGATTACCAACTGTTTGGCCTTTTTTCATTGATGGCTTTGTTTCTTATTGATTTTCCAGTTTACAATAGAAAGATTTTCAATAATTCACAGATCATGAGATGGGTAGGAGTTTCAGGTGGAAAGCATCTGATGGTACTAAGAACTGGGATCAAAGGCTAGCAACCCACTTCAGTTGTTGTTTAGCATTGCATGCTGTTATGTCAGCCATCAGTTAATATTCATAGATGCACACATATGCTGGAAACATTGATGGCTTTTGGCTTTCTTCTCTTTTTTAAAAAACTTTCTAAAACAGCTATGTTGAATGATAATTTTGCTGCATCTGAAATAATATGACTGGCAATAATAATTATAATGAATGAATAAATCACTTGCTCCTTGTATATGCTTCTTTCTCATTGTTTTTATTTATCATTCTTCGATCTGATTTAATTAATTTTATATTTCCTTAATTAATTTTGTATTTAGTTTTAATCTAATTTTTTGTTTAGATTAATCTAATGTTTCAATAAGATAATGTTTATAGTTCTTTCCTTTGTTTTTTTAATTAGTACAAATGAGAGTTATTATTTCTTTTTTTCCCTATTCTTTATCAGCCAAGTAATTGTTAATGAATTGCAAATTTGAAAGTTTTTCTTTTATAAATTACATTTTTAATTCAATTTCTTTTTTACATTTTTGTCTCTTTTTTTTAGATTTATAAAAAAGAAGAGCTAGTTTCAACTTTTTACATAGAATCCCCTCCCCCTCCTACTCAATTTTTAATATTAAAACTTTTTTATTTTTTTAAACAATAAGATGATGCAATACTTAATTTTTGCAAGTTTGCATATAAAAAAAACCTCTTTAAAACATTATAATTTGTGTTTCATTATTATCACTTTTCTTTTCTTTTAAAATTAATTTGATCATTTATATTAATAAATGATTTCATACATAATGCAAAATATATGTGTTTTAAGCCCATATATTTGTTGGTGGCACAATATAAACAAAACAGTGAAAATAACAGATGAATTAATATATTTTTCTTAGTGTTTCTTTTCTTTTGCTTTTTAAAAAAAGCAAGCTTTGCTTTGGTTTTTTTACCTGGAGATATGGCTCTTTATAGGCTTAAGAAATGGTATGCAGTTAAAAAAAACACATTTTTGTTAATACCTTCTAAACCTATGTATATGTTGTGAATAAACTCCATAATTGTTATATGAGATTATCTTTCATTCATGTATGTTATAATTATATAATAAAACACTCTAAACATTAATTCAGATTTACTGCACTACACACAATTAAATGAGATGAGCATGTGATTTGTACAGATACATGATGTGTTATGACAAGCGATGAAATGCTAATGAATTGAAAAAGAAAATATTTATCAAAGCTTTGTTTTGGACTTTTTTTGATAATGGCTGGAATGAAGTCCCTTGAAAAATTTTGATTGAATTTTCCTAAAGTGGAGCTATTCCAGATATTCTCATCTTGCATGCTAAGAAATTTAATCTGATGAGTGCCTATAGTTTTAAACTTCAATTATATGTGTAGAAGTAAAAAAAACCACATGTTGATGCACTTAATAAAATACTAGATAAAAGTAAAAACACAAGAAAAAACAATTAGTAAATATGGTTTATTCAGAAAATAAGAACCAAATAAAAAGTAAAGTGATAGCTCACTGGACACAGAATGACCAATGGTATTAGCTACTGGGTAAATAAATATACATAAAATATGTAATTGATAAATTTCAAAATATTTATAAAAGTCTTTTCAATAAGAAGGCATAAGCTATCTATTAAAAATGAATGAATTGTTATATTACCCAGAGGTTGCAAATAGATCTTAAACTTATTGCATAATTCTTACTTTGGAATAATAAGAACAAAGCATGAGCTATACTTATGTCTGATTTCCTAATATATATATATATATATATATATATATATATATATATATATATATATATATATATATATATATATATATATATAATATTCACTTTCAGATATACCAGTGACCACATGAATCAAACTAGGCCAGCTAAAACAAGAGACACTCTTGGTTACAGACAGCTGGGCATTGTAAAAGAATCCAATTAGATCCTGCTAGACTAGGAAAGGACAAAACCTTTCCATTATTATTGATGTTTAAATGTTAGAAGGAGTTATTCTATCCAATTTTAACATATAAATCAGAATGCTAGAAGTAGTTATTCTATCTAATTTTAACACCTAAATCAGAATTGTCTCTTTGAGAAAATTTTTTGTCACTATAGTTATTCTTTGTTATCAATAAAAGGGCAAATCTGTACAAATAATATTTCACTTACATACTGACACTGCCATTTCTCTTAAAAAGCAATGGATATGCTAAATTCACAAGATGTTAAAAACATCTCCAGAAGGGAACAACAAATTAGTAGAGGATGTGCATACCTAGAGGGCTGCTAATCCAACACATAACACCATTATTAGATAAAATGTTAATAAATAATAGTATGAGAATAAATTATTCAAATTCAAGCTTAAACATTTCACCATAAAAAACTAAAGCAGTAAATTATGGCCACTTCAAGATAATTACAACAGTTTTAATTTCATATGTACCCAGACAATACTAGATTCCAGATACAATTGATTCAGAAAAGGTTAACAATTTAGTAAAATAAAAAAAATTCTTGAAGGTCAACATCATCAATGGAATAAGAACCAACTTTATGTCAACTTCAATTTGTCAAAAATATTTAGTGAAGCAGTGATACAACCACACCCCATGAAGCAGCAAACAGTAATCTTATCAGATAGTGGCAAACAAATGGCAGCTCATAATATCAAAGCTTTATCAACACTATGTTTAGAGATAATAACTAGCCAAAGCAACAAGAAAAAGGAAGAAGCAACAAAAAAATAGAAAATTACATAAGCAGTTTACACATTCCATGCATCAGTAATCACCAATCTTGTCAATGTGGTAACCAAGAAATAACTCAACCATAGCATTGCCAACACTATGTTTATAGATAATATTTAACCATATCATCAAGAAAAAAAAAGAAGCAACAAAAGAAATAGAAATTTGCTTATGAAATTCACTTTTGAAAAAATAAACTTCTTATATGGGTTTAGTGAATAATAAATGATTATAATTGGTCAAAATATATAAATAAGCAAACCAATAGAAATAATGGATATATTAACATATTTTCCTATGTGGTGCAATTCTTTTACTCTTTTTTTCCATGTGTCATAGCATCGGCCGGGACGCGAACCCACAACCGTCTGCAACCAACTACTTGCTTGCATGGCAGCTGCGTTACCTCTCGGCTAACAACGCAAGACTTCTTTTACTTTTTTAAACTGGAAATATACCTGTTTGGAAATTTAAAGAATGATGTGTAGTTTAAATGATGATGATGATGATGATGATGATTACTACTACTACTACTACTACTACTACTACTACTACTACTACTACTACTACTACTACTACTACTATTGGTAAAAGCCTGAAATCCAGGCAAAGCAGCTTAAAGCGTTGATGCTAGACAAAATCAATGAAATATAATGTAACCGGGCCACTGCAACCTTTTCTTTTCTTAGACAACAAGGTTTTTTTTTTCTAATATTGATTAAACGAATAATTTTTATTTCATTTAGAACATGATTTCTTTATTATTAAACAAATTTTGATATTCATATTCGTTACTTTTTGTGGGTTTTTTTTCTTTTTATCATTTGAAAAATTTGGACCGTTTTACGGACGTCAAAAAATTTGTTTGGATTCCACCGCTGAAAAAATAGAATACAATTATTTGCAAGTTGTTTAGAACTTAATTCTACCTTTCTTTTTTTTTTGGCTTGGCTAAATGGTTTTTCTTATTATTATTAATTATTTATTTTTTTAAAAAACACAACTTGTTTTCACTTTGATTTAGATTATGGTTGTATTCGCCTTTTTTTTGGGCTACTACAAGAAACAGCTTTTTGAGTGGGAAACGGGGGGGGGGGATTCGTACTGTTATTATTAACAAAAAGGCAACAAAAATAGTCAATTATTTTAACAGCTCTGTAAAAAGAGAAGCAACTTTGGGACTTGTTTCGAATTTTGATTTCTTTTTGGTTGACGTAATTGTTTTTTTAATATTAAATCAAAATTTACTTTTGTGTTTTTGCCGATTAAAAAATTGTTTTCAAACACCCACCCCAACACACTCGAAAAGGAATTGTAACCAAAAAGTCAAGAATTTAACTTTTTTTTTTTTTAAACAACTTTTTACTTTGATTTCTATTTCATTCAAATTACCTTTTTTTTTTAACCTTCTACAATAAACTGCTTGTGGGGGTATTTCATAATTTATTATTCTTAACAAAAAGTCAAACAAAGTCATCATTTATTTTAACCCCCGCTGCAAAAAATTGAATCCAAATACTTGGAAATTTCTAATGAAATAAAAAACAACAAAAAAGGACACAAACTTTTGGACTTTTTACAATTACTTATTCGATTTTATTGCTGTAATAAAAAGTGGACATTACATGTGCCTGACAAAAAAAAAAACACAATCTCACACACTTTCTGTACTCAGCAATTCTGAAGAAAAGTTTCAAAATTGCCTGTTCGTCTCAGACCTTTTAGTGGTCTTGAATATGTTCCCCACACTGAAACGTGACTTAGCACATGAGCTTTGTCAAAGCCTGTTCGAACATACAGATTGCCAATTTTTTACATATTAACCTTTTTTTCGGGAAGGGTCGGGACCATATGACAATTATGAATAATTAACAACATTTTTTAAATCAAAATGACATTACTCTATTACAGAGATTTGAAAAAGTCGTACTGCCTTGAAATTTAAACACCCTCAAGCGATATGGTAATAAGCTAAGAATGAATACTCATAAATAGTTTCGAAGCACAAAACAGGTCATAATATTTTTGTGCAATGTCATGTAAAGCGGCCTAGCTCAATGGGTTAATACAATACGTAAATGTTGTATTAGTCTGTAGGGCCGTGGTCGCTGAAACGGCATTTTTATGTGTTTTGACATGTAAACAATGCCCCAAGCAGCCGTGCCCGGATTTCAGGCTTTTACCTTATTATTATTATTATTATTATTATTATTATTATTATTATTATTATTATTATTATTATTATTATTATTATTATTATTATTATTATTATTATTATTATTATTATTATTATTATTATTATTATTATTATTATTATTATTATTATTATTATTATTATTATTATTATTATTATTATTATTATTATTATTATTATTATTATTATTATTATTGTTGTTATTATTATTATTATTATTATTATTATTATTATTATTATTATTATTATGTTTCAAAGAATTTTATTAAACAAATGTTACATAGATTCTTTACAACAAACAATTGTATTCTGTTACATAGGCAATCATAGGACTTTGGAACAAGTTCTAAATTTTAAAATCAATTGTATTTTACAATTTAAATAATCTGTTTGATGGTTATTCTGTTATAGGTTTGATGGCTGTCTTATGAGTGACCATGTTGCTGCTGCAATGTCTGGAGTGCTAATTTTGTAATCCCGCTCTTTTATTTGTTGAAGTTTTTTTTGTAAATGTTGCTGGATGTCTTCTTGTATTGTTACCAAATGTAAATGAGCATCTTGTGCACCAGTATGCATATAGTAAAAAAGTTATTGCTCGTATTGTTGGGGTAGAGTTTTTTTTAAAAGATTGTAATATGTTTATTAATGATGTATTTTTCATTTGGTAAGTTTCTATTAACAATTTGCATATATTGGATAAACTTGTGCATGAGTAGAATATATGCTGTTGTATCTCTTTTGCTGTGTGGCAAAGATTGCAAAAAGGATCAATGTTTTTATATAGACATCTGTATCGAAGGAAATATGATGTTGGTAGTGCATAAAGATTTATTTTTAATATAAAATCAAAAAATTTTGGTTCTAATGACCATTTTTTGAATTTTTTTAATAATTGATAATTGCTAATTCCAAGCATTGTTGTTTGTGTGTCTCCAGGATTTTCTGGGTATAGTAGCTTGTAAATTTGCCAGTATGAATATTTATATTTATTATTATTATTATTTTTTATTATTATTATTATTATTATTATTATTATTATTATTATTATTATTATTATTATTATTATTATTATTATTATTATTATTATTATTATTATTATTATTATTATTATTATTATTATTATTATTATTATTATTATTATTATTATTATTATTATTATTATTATTATTATTATTATTATTATTATTATTATTATTACGTTTCAATAAAGGCTTTATTGATCTCAATGGTTTACAAAAGTTTACATCTAGAAAATTTCAACTTTTACATACAATGAGTAATATTACGGTAAACATATATATAAAGGAAATTTAATGGTTACACTTTGTGGTTAATGGACTATAACAATATGAAGGATAAAAAAACAAAAATAATTAGAGTTCTAAAGTTTGATGAGCTTAGTTTTGTGGACATGTCTTTTTGAATGTTAGTTGTATGATAGTTTTTTTGCAGCATTCACAGCATTGTTGGTTGCCTTAACAATGACCATGTTGCTGCATATAAGTGAGGGTTGGTTATTATTCTATCTCTATTTCTAATGTATAACAGTTTGTTGCTAAATGTAGCTGGGTGTCGTCTGGTATTATTGCCAATTAAGAAAGTACATCTGGTGCACCAGTATTCGTATAGTACAAACATGGCCTCCCTAATGCTAGGTATTGATCTTTCCTGAAAAGCAACCATTATGTGATTAATGATTGTACCTGGTTTTCTGTAGGTGTTACACATCATCTGTCGTAATAAATAATGGGCCTCTTTAAATGGAAGCAAAAAAAGAAAAAATTTTATTTTTTAAAAAAAGGGGGGTTGGGGGAGGGAAGAGAATATTTTTTAAATAAAAAAAAAAAATTTTGGGCTCTAGAGCCCATTTTTTATATTCCTTGAGTAGTCTCTTGTTGTTAATTCCTAGCATAGATTGTATAGCATTAGTATCTGTTTCTCTGTTCATTAAACCATAAATATCCCAGTATGAATACTTATGCAAATACTGTTCTGGAATCTTGTCTGTGGTTTTGCATTGGTATATAATGTTACTGAAAAAAGAACCTTTTGGAGGTGGTCTATCTGTTGGAGTAACTTCTAGCAAGTGGTTAATTTTTGGATATTTGGCAAGGATTGTAATTATTGAGTTCCTTAACTTTTGTAGATGAAAACGTTGTGCAAGCCAAGTCCATTCTTTATTAGGGATTGGCTAAGTTTTTTTTGTGGAGATTGCTACTGTTTTTCTGGCTCAAAGTAGTTTATTACATATGGTTTTAATTTTTGAAATAAATGCCTTCAAGAATGAAATAACCGTTACATAGTATGTTATTTTGGTTGTGATAAGCTGGTTAATTTACTGTACTTTGGAATACAGTGAAAGATATGCCTTGGACAAGGAGTTCATAATTTTTGTGGCTTTTTCTTTTAGTTTATTTTGGATGTGGCATTTCATTCCCATAATTTCCATATGAAATGGGAACCCAAGGAATGAGTTTGGTTTTGATTTGTAAATTGATGTACAAGGTTTACCAGTGTATAGTGACCAGGCTGTGGTTTTTGCCAGATTAAACTTTAATTCGTATTTCTATGAACATTCTTTTAATATTTTTTGGAGTTGCGGTATTTGTTTTTTTGATGTTAGAAATATGGTAACATCATCCATATAGGCAATGCATGTAGTGCGCTGTGTTGTGTCTGGTATCTTGATCCCAATAAATGTGTTTTGTATGCTTTTGATAAGGGGATTGATGTAAAATATAAACAATAGTGAACTAAGAGGGGATCTTTGGGATATAGATTGGGTGGGTGTGAAAGATGGGGAGTTTCTTCCAGTTAAAGTTATATGGATGTCTCTGTTCAGAAGCAGGTTAGCAATTATATATAGGTGTGTTCTAGGAATTTCTGTGTCTTTTAGCATTTTCAGAAGTGTGTATATATTGACTGAGTCAAATGCAGCTTCTATGTCAAGTTGCACAACAATGGGTCTGTCTTTTTTTTGCTGTTTTACTGTGGCTAGAATTGCTTTGAAGAATAAGGCTGCTTCTGTTGTTAAATAGTTTTTCTTTGCATATTGTGCTTTAGAGATAAGTGGCATCATATATGGTTCAATTTCATCTTTAATAATTTTCTTCATAATTTTGATTGGCAAAGGTCCCATAGATATTGGCCTGAGGTCTGTAATAGGTGGGATAATTGCTTTCTTTTTATTATAGGGTACTATGGCTATTGGATAGACACCCTCCATGGGTTAAATTTGTTGCACTAGATGGTTTGCTAACTGACACAAATATTCTGTTGTGAATTTACTTAGATGCTTTAATACAAACAGTGGGACTCCAGGACTACCTGGATGGTAAGCGCTTTGAATCATATTCAGTTTTGTTGTGAATAGATCTTTTGTGAATGGGGTTTTTGTCTCTGGTGGGCCAAACAGATTATGTGGTATTTTATATGGTTGTTTTTCTTGTAATTTCTCTTTAAAATATTCAAAAATTAGCATAATCATATTGTGTCCTGCATATGTTCCACTATTTGTATATAATGCCATTGGCACTTTTACATTCCCCAGTGCCCATCTTATATAATATCTTGTCCAAGTGTGTGGCCTGGCTAGGCATACCTTGCTTTTCTTTATCTTCAGATAGCTTTTGAGTTCACCACATGCTTTATTGTATGCATGTGTAAGCTTGAATATATACTGCTGGGCGCAGTGTGATGGGTTAATCATGATTATTTTCTGCTGCAACTGATCTGCCAGAGACAAAAGTCTTGATGGTGGAGGTTGCTTTTTTGTTATATGGTTGATGTTAAAGGACAACATTCCCATAAATGCTACATATTTCTGGACCCGGTTCAAAGTCATATCTTTGATTTTGTTTAGCATTATGTAGATCTCAGAGAACAGAAATTCAGGGGTTGTTTCTGGGAGTAAAACTCTTATTGTTCTTGTAATTGGAAAGGGTGATATTTGAATTTGGGCACAGTCAATTGTGACTATTTGAGCTGAGTGATCAGAAAAAGATGAGGGAGTTAGTTTTATTTCAATAAGGTGGTGAAGCATTGGAGAATAAAAGCACAGATCAATAAGTGAAGAGAAGCGATTATTGTGGAAAGAGATGGCATCATCTGGCAAAAAACCTTGGCCACTCATTAGTGGTATGTTTATTCTGTGAAGCCAACATTGGCTAAATTCCTGATATTTTAAATTAAAATGTCCAATTAAGAAAGGTGGGTTTGAAGTTGTAGCTTACCTTGAATTAATGTTTGCAATTATGGTATCTATATTTTTATCCTGTAAAGGCATATATACAAAAACCAGATTTATTGTTATGCTTTTTTGGTTGAAGGTTGCAATTAATAAGTTCATGTCAATGTGAATTATTTTGAATATTGTGAATGGGCAATTTCTAGCAATTATGAGTCCAGTGCCAGCTGAGGGAGAGGAAGGGTCTCTGGCGCATGCACAAAAACCTTCCATATTTAAATGTTTGGCTGGCTCAGTTTGTGATCCAGCATAAATTTTTATCTCAAGTATACCAAGCAAGTGTGGTTGTATATCATTGATCCAATGTTTTAACTTATTAATTTTTGAGGTTGAGTTCAAATCACTGACATTGATTGCCACAATTTTTACTTTCATTATATGTTGTTTTTTGGTTGAAATTTAAATATTAGGGTTGATCTGGTGTTTCTTCCCATTCATTCTCATATTCCATTTCCAGATCTTCATCTGTTTCCACTGTAGTTGTATTGTTGTGATCAGCAAAGCTAAGGTTGGATTCTGTTTTGATTTTTTTGGGCCCTAATTTTCTTTGGTGGGCAGCCTGGTCTTCTTCTTTGTTTTGTATCAACTTTGGTGATTTGAGGCATATTTGGGGTGATAGCTTCCATAATATCCATTGTTGTATTATTTTTAATATTGGGTGTTTGGTATGTTATATATATATATATATATATATATATATATCACATAGTAATAGTGTTCAAGAATATATATATATATATATATATATATATATATTCTTGAACACTATTACTGTGTGAGTTTATTTGTTCTTTTATTATCTCTTTTTCATCAGTATCTTTGGTAGGCTGAATTAGATTGTGCGCTGTTTTTCCATTGCAGCCTCTTGAGGCTGTTGACTTTCTGTTTTTTTATCAGTGGGGGTTTGAATCCTATTGTTTGATTTTGTTGATAAATCCAGAATTTCAGGTGCTGGCAATGTGTGTGCTGTTTTTTTATTATTCAATTGCTGTTGATCTGTGGATTTTAATTAATTCTTTCTTGTTTATTAGTTGTTTTCATTATCTGTTTCGTACTGTTTGATTCCTGCTCTTGGTTGATCTTCAGAGTTTGGTTGGTTTTTCTGGTGTTGCAATCGATTGCTAAGTGTCCGGTTTCACCGCATGCAAACCATCTTGGCCTTAATCCTTTTATGTGAATTGTCAGTATTGCATTTTGGTCAATTATTTGTGTTGGAATATCCTCCGGGTTTACACTGTCATTCAGCTTTATTTTGAAATGAAAGTTGTTGCTGAAAACCAGGATGGGGGTGTCGGATAGGTAGATCTGTTTTATATAAATAGCTTTGCCAAAAGACTGTATTAATTTTTGAAAATTGTGAATGGTATATCGGAAGTAAGTGTTTTTAATTATTCTGTTACAATAGTTTTGCAAGCTTTGATCGACTATTATTAGCACGTAGCTTCCCAATGATTTTACTTTAGTTTGAAATCTTGCACGCTGATGTTCATCGAAAAACTGAATTGCAATGTATTGTGAGTTTGGATGCTCTCCAATTCTAGAGACTGTATCCCACATTGCTGTTGCTGTCAGCTCTTCATAAAGAAGCTCTCTGGGGAATTTATAGAGTGTTAAATTCCTATCGGTGACAGCTAACACTAATGATCTTGGTGAAAAAAATTTTTGGAAAGTTGCAAATAATTTTTTTGGGATGGTGCTGTTGAAATTAACATTTATTTTTTGCAGTTCATCTTGATTCCATATCATTGGGGAGGGCTCTTCATTATTGTTTTCTATGAGGTTTAAATTATTTATGTCGGCTTGATTTACCTTCCTAAATCTTCATGTCTGTGGTGATGCTGGACTTTTTTTGGTGCTGTAAGGCTGCTGTTTTATTTTTGTTACGTTCGCGTATGTTTTTGCGTTAGTCACAGTTTTCATTTTATCGCCATTTGTTTGAGCGCAATTTATGTCGCTCACTTCTTGACATGATGCCATGCTTGTTTATGACATTAGAATTTATTTTTGGTTATAAATGACCGTATTACTTACTTTTTTCTAGAAAACAACTGTTCAGTAATCAGCCATTGCTGTCTTTATCTATCACATTTATATATCACAGTTTTTAAGTGAGAAAACGATTAGAATATGGAAAAAAAAGATCATTAATAAGACCTTCATTCTTGATGACTTAGGCATACATGCACACATTATTATTATTATTATTATTATTATTATTATTATTACTATTACTACTACTACAACTATTACTACTACTACTACTACTACTACTACTGCTACTATTATTATTATTATTATTATTATTATTATACAGACCTATGTATGTGTTGAGGAATTCTTCCATAATGGTTATGGCAAGTTATATTTCATTTGTATATGTTATTGTAACAAAAAAATAAATTTGAGTTTAACTTCACTATACATAACTTTATTCAAACATTGATTCAATAAATTTGCATAAATTAGTGTTTATAACTATTAATAATTATTTATTTATTATTTATAAATTATAAATGTGGCTTTGTGCAGTTTTATTAAATTAATACGTGGGAAAACTAAAATACATATAATGAAACAAAGTATATATAATTTCTTGACTGTTTTATTGTAAATCTAAATAACATCATCGTAATTTTTTTTGTGTGAATTTAGACTCAGTAGATAAAATTTCTAATAAAGAAAATCATTGTTAACCTATGATGCTTTCATATTAGCTTGATCAAAACATCATTAAACATTTAGGTATCCATATTGTACTTAGCTGAAAAACCTCCACCATCACAGAACTAGTGTTTTTATACGTATACTATTTCACAAATGCTTGTTATTGTAGTGCCTACAAATTACAGAGTGATAAATTGTATTCTTTGACTTTCACAAAAGATATAGTTCATGCAGGCCAAGGGGTCTTAATAAATTGCGAGGCCTTGTGCCATTGCATCATTCACCCTACCATTCATTACCTTGGCTTTGTCAGTAGTTATATATATTATACTTTATTTTGCATATATTTTATAAATAAAAAATGTTTCAATAACAGCAACGACCAAATGAACATAGAAATAAAATTATTAGATTAGAATTTTAAATATATATAACGGCAGCTATATAAGGGGTTTGGAATATTTTTTTCTATTTTCGTATTAAAAAAAATGTTTTAACACTATTTTTTTTTACTATCGTTTTTTTTTTTTTTAAAGTTTAAAAAGAAAAAAGCATCATTTCGAGTTCAGTGCATTTCAGCAACAAATTTCTTTAGGCAAACAAATCGTGACCTGATGACAATGTTATGAGGTATTTTATGTTTTGGTTTTTACAATTTTTTAAAAATATTAATAAATAAACAAAAGCATAACCTAAAATTAGATTTTTTCAAATTACATATCAAATGGGGGAGGGGGGGGGTCGGGGTAAATATAAAAATGATGCTTTAAATTATCAAAAATTTTGTCTTCTTTTGGTTTTTCAAGTAGTATATAAAGCAAATATATATACTGAACCCGATATTTATAAAAATATATAATTTACTGTGGCGAAGTTTATTTTTATTAGTGACAGATTGTCTTTTGATATTTTGAACTCTCTGTATTATCATATTAGGAAAATGTATAATAAATCCATAGTACATTATTAATATATATGTTGTTAAGCTCTATATCTAAAGCCAGGTATCTATGTAATAAGAGATTATAAATAAGAAATAATACAATGGTAGTTTGCCATTGGTTGATATATTCTTAATAAAATTTTATAAAAAAATGATACGATTAGTTGTTGAATCATATGATGTTTGAGCACTAGAAAAGGGAAATTTGAGTGTTTATTCAGAAGTTGTTAGGATTTAGATCGGTAATTATATCACACTGCTACACCAAGAAGAATACCCTTTATCATTACATCACTATATTTAGAATTTTTTACAGACTTTAATTTTGTCTTTTAAATCTCTTGGAAGTTAATTTAAAGTTTTATGATACACTTGATAACTATCATAGATATTTAAATATGATAAATATATAATTAGAACAATTTATTAAATAATATTTAATTAAGTTATTCAGTAACAAATGTTATTTGAAGATCAAATATTTTACTTTAGTAAGACAATGCAAGTATATGTATTAATATATGTGTTTAGTATTGCATATAGTGACAGGTATTATTTTTTAATTATATTTCATATATAACTAGATAGATTCCAACATGAATAAAGTTTTATATATATATATAATTTTATGGGGAATGAAAAGCATATATAACTAGATAGATTCCAACATGAATAAAGTTTTATATATATATATAATTTTATGGGGAATGAAAAGCATAGGTATATTTGTTTTATCATAAATGTATGTAATTATATAAATATTGTATGTATAACCAAACTAGGGTATGATCAAGCCATCACAACAGTCTGAACATCATGTGATATGACATGAGTGTATATCAAAAATATGCAAATAACAACTAAATAGTAATATTACTAAAGTAATAAAATTTATATTCCTTTCTGCAGATGAATCGTTTTTCATTATGTCTTTATTCAATGCTTTATACAATATATTTTGGATTACACAGTTACAACACTAATAAAGTTGTTCAAATCATTTGTAGAGTTATAATTTATTTGGTTTGATTTGTGAATAAAATAAGAAATTTATTAGACTGTATCCTACCATATATATATATATAGTCTTTAATGAATTTTTTTAAATTAAAATAAAGAGCATAAAAATATTAAATTAAAATATCAATCTTTCCCAATAAAATATATAAATCTTATTTGCAATCCTACACCTCCCTATGTGTTGGTTTCAACAAATTAGCACTAAATATGACTTATTCATTTATAAATATTAATTGTAATCATTCTCCACATGATAATCCTATTGGTTCTGCTCTATCATCAATTTTATATTTGTAAAAAAAAAATCAGAAAAATAAATGCATTACTATTATTATTAATGTTATATTATCATGGGTTTTCTATCCATGCCATTATAAATTCAATGGTGAAATGGATTAGAACAACATTTCTTCATTGCACTCACGTAACCTATTTTACACATTTTTAAACATTTTAATTGAAATGAGAAATTTTGTAATCGATTATTAATATTTAAATTTTATTTGAACTTAAATTTAATATAATGTTGATTAACAAAATATGGTAATTTTATATAAACTACTTTTTTATTTATAATGATATGCACACATTTTTAAATTTATAAATGTATTCTAATGCTAAAAAATTTATATCACTTATATAAATGAAATTATAATAGCCTTCTGCACAATCATATTTGTTTCAAAATCAGTATATTTACCCCATCAGGGTATGTCTTAATATTCTATTTTTATCAGTAATAAAATAACTTACTTATTTCAGAACTTTATTCCATAATAATAATTAATTAATAATGACTTTAATCTACATTTTTAAGCACATACACAGACAGTCACTGATGGTATATTTTATTAATGAATAGTGCAATCATTTTGCTTCTGATTTTAATCTTTTGATTTCTTAAAACCCAAAAGATTTAATGGAAAATAGTTTTAGAATTTTATTATAAACTACCTCAATAAAAAAATGGAATAATGATTATTTAGAAAATCTTGGAAATAATAATTTTTTTCCTGAATACAGTAATTTATTTACTAATTTGAGATATATTTTATTAAAATAATCATTAACTTCATTTATAAACAAAACATAAAATATTATTACAAATACATGAATATTGCAAATAACTTAATTTCATAAAAGTTTATCTTAGATGAAATGTTGAGAAATTTATTTTATTTTATATATATAACAAAAGCTCTGGAATAAATTCCATAATATTCAAAATACCAATATATAAAAATAAGTAATAGCAATATGTAGCTTATAATATGTCTGCCATCCTGAATAACATTTTACTTAAAATTAAAATAAATATCTCATTAAAGTCACACATCATTATTGTTACCACATGAATAGTGAATTTTTCACAACTTATATAAATTAACACAACTATATTATTTATTTAATTAATTAGTTATCATATTTACAAAATATGTCTTTTTGAAATTGTCTTTTCTTCAAACCATTTTCTACATATGAAATAAAAATACTGCTAAAACAAAAATAATTTACTGAATGCTCTATAAATGAAGATTTAAATCTATTAAAGGAATATTTTCAATTTATTATACAAAAATTAATGTTTTTGAATTCTTTTTTTAATACTTTATGCATAGTATTATTACATTTGTTGATTTTATTAACAACATACTTTTTTTTCATAATAATTAATTTACTAGTATTTACTTTAACATTAAATGCATCACTAAAATGAAAAAGAACCCATGATATAATCATATTGCACATTCTTATCTATATAGATTAATGAAATCCATCTTTTCTTTTCAATATTTTTCTTCCTTCAATTATGTGTAACCTTATATAATCAATATAAAAAATCAGAAAAATGGAATAACACATTCTACATGTGAATGTATTTGTGGTTCACAGATTGATCTGTTAAGAGATCACAAAATTCATTTCTAGAATAGTTTTTCTTCTCTCTCTCTTCTTTCATTATTTCTTCTCTTTTAGTGTCAGGGTGACTATATTGATTTGTACAAATGGAACAGTAGCATATATGAATGCCTAGTTAAAGATATGCAGAGTTTCAAAGAAAAGGGGAAGAGAATAATAGGTAGAGAGTATATGAATGGCATATTGAAGAAAATGATGATGTAGATAACAAAAAAATGAACAGCTTTTGAAGAATTTTTGTCAGAAGTGAATTTAAGCATTGAAAATTTGTCAAATATTTTGAGGGATGATACACACACATGCTCTAGAAATAATATATTTCATTCAATAGATTATGTATTAGTAGAGAAAGAGAGAATAAATAAAGCATGGAAAATTAAGGTGTTTGATAATGAAAAGAGCATATGCAATAGTGATCATAATTTCTTTATAATAAAAATGGTTAATAATGTGATGAAAAATAATAATAAAAGTAGAATAGATAGTGAAAAATGAAGATGGAGAATTGATGATAAAAATAAGTTAGAAGAATATAAAATAAAAGTTGGAGAATCCATGACAAAGTTGGTTGGGGGTGAATATAAGAACTGGTATGGTAAAGTAGAAAAAGTGGTAAATAGGGTTTTATGTGAGAATATTCAAAAGAATAAAAGTAATAAAAAAGTGAGAGTTAGTAATAGTGTAAAAGATAGAAAAAAATCTTGCAGAGAATATAATTTTCCTATTAAGAACAAAAATGTAAAAGATGTTAATGTTAAATGGGAAAAGTATTTAAAGAAAAGAAGTTAGAGAGATAATAAAATTGAATAGTAAATTGTTGGAGGATATTAATGAAATTGGAAGATATTGGAGTAAAAAAAATTGGAAATACATTTAAAAAAGGAATGTAGGGGAGAGAGAAATAGTATTACTAAATAATGAGGAAATAGAGTGTAGCTCTAGAGAAGAATTAGAGACAATTTTAAATAAGTATGTAATGGATATAGAAAAGATCATAGATGTGAAGAACAGAGTGATAACAAACATGAAGGCATATAGTAATAGAAATATTCGGTTTACAGAAAATGAAATGAATGATGCAGGAAAAAAAATGAAAAGTGAAAAGGCAAGAGGTTTGGATAGATGAGCAGTAGAAATGATAATGAATTTAGAATCTAGGACAAAATTAAAACTATTATCATGTTTTAATAAGATGGCCCAGAAGATGAGTTTTCCAGATAGTTGGAGTAATACAAGAGTAAGGGTAGTATTTAGAGGAAAGGGTAAGGATCATAGAATATTAAGAAATTATAGATCAATAGTGGTAATGTCAGTATTATATAAAGTTTTTACATATATGGCAGCTGAAAGGGTCACATAATGAATGGAAAAAAATAATATAGTGAGAGAATTGCAAGGAGGTTTTCAATCAAATAAGTATAGGAGATAGTTTATTTGTAGATACCAACTTATAGATATGAGTAGAAATATGGGTAGACAGTTGTATATGATTTTTATAGATAAGGCATGTGCTAGAGTAAATAGAAATATATTATGAGTAAGTTTAGTAAAATTAGGAATGGATGGTGCTTTAGTGAATATTATTAAGAGATTATATAATAATTACTATACATATCAATTAGGAAATATAGAATCAGTGAACATTAAAAATGGGTGAGACTGAGGCAAGGATGCCCTATGTTACCTATTTTGTTTTTGTTGTATTTGAGAAAAATAGAAAGAGCAATAGAAAAACTAGGAAGAGAGATAGAGATACCATTAATAAATGGCAAGGGATATATATATTACCAGATTTTTTATTTGCAGATGATAAATTCTTGTGCACAGAAATATGGGAAGATATGGAAGTTATTCTGAGAACATGCACAAGGGTGGGTAAAAAAATGGGGATTATTAGTTAAGAAAAATCAAAAGTAATGATGATTAATATTGGGGAAAGAGAAGATAAAAAATATTTTTTATTGGGTGATATAAAGTTAAGTGTGATAAATAAGTATAATTATTTGGGAATTTTATTAGGTAATTAGAAAAATTGCTTGGATAAATGGGAGAAAAAATTGATATATGAAGCAAAGAAAAAAAAAGGGACTGATAAAGAACTTAACTGTGTTTTCATATAATAAATATGATGTAGCTAAAATTGTATGGAATGAAAATGGCAGTAACAGGGTTAGCATATGGTAAAAATACATTATGTGTTAGTAAAGGGTTATTAGATAACTTAGAAAAAGTGCAAAGAGAAGTAAGAAAACATGCATTAGATTCAGATGTATGGATGGTAAACAAGTTAGTTCAAGAAGAAATGGGATGGTTAAGGTTTCATATGAGATATATAAAAAGCAAAGTGGATTTGTTCAGTATATTGCAGTTCATGGATAAAAAGAGAATAACAAAAATGGTATTTAATAGGGCAGACAACAAAATGGATGAAAAAGGTTGTATGGTATGTAGAAGATTTGGATAAAAAATTTATGTCAATGTAATGTGGTATGATTGTTATAGTGGTAAGGAATGGGATAGAAGAGTAGATGCAGTATGGAGAGTAATAATGGTTTATTATATATATATATATATATATATATATATATATAAATAAACAGAATATCGGGTGTGAGTTAATTTATGATAATAGCAAAAAAAGTAGTTTACTATTTAAGGCTCGAGCAGGATCTTTAGCAACAAGAAAATATACACATCAATAAAAAATGTGGATGATTTAGTTGCAAGTTGTGTAAGGAAGGCATAGAAATTATTAGGCATCTATTAATTGGATGTAAATGCCTGAAAGAAGAAAGAGTACAAATAATGAAGTTCTGGAAAAATAAATATAAACAAAGTGATTAAACAGAAAATGGGTTATTGGTTTTTATGCTGGGTTTAAGAAAAGATAAAGAGAATCTAGATATAAAGGCTATGTTTCACAAAGATTATGTTGTGGAAATGGGACGAAGCAGGATAGAGAAAAATATGGGAAAACTTAAGGTGGGGAGTGAAAAGAGAAAGTAAAGTCACTAACAGGGTTCTCTGGGCATAATGGCTGAGAGATTCCTGACTCTGTATAAGAAGTCACAGTTCATCACAGCATATCACTTCACATGGTAATATTAGTAAGAATTAAATATAAAAATAGAGATAATTATATAAAAAATAAAAAGATGGAGCTACTAATTATAACGGTAAAATTTTAAAGTTTGAATAGTAAGAAGTTAAAATTTGAAAATATAAGTAGAAGATAGGTATAAAATATGTTAAAAATCATGTTATAGATCAGGGGTGAGCAATTATTTTGGTTCAGGGGTCATTTTGTAAAAACGGAGGTTAGCAGAGGACCACATCTTTTAAAATGATTGCATTCATTAATTAACTTTGCATTTCAGAAAAGATATAAATTGTACAATAAAAATCAATAAGTATAAATGAAATAAAATAGTGACAGTTTTATTCCATTAATTTATCGTGCTCATTTCATATCATTTATATCTGCAAGCACATTTAATTTTAGAATCACTTTAACAAGACAAATGTATACACTAACACACTTTTCTACAATTGTTTTGAAATAAAGAATGAGATTGATTGCTCGATAAGATTCTTATCACAGCCTGCAAGTTAATGTCATTCAATGAGCATCTATATTTACTCTTGTTGATCTTCAAGCAAAAAAAAAAAAACTTTGCTCACAAATATATAGAGACCCAAATATAGAGAACATTTTTCTCAGCAAATTTCTTCATACATGGATATTTTTCAGCAAAGAAAGATTTGTAAAGTCAACTAATGTCACATCATTAAACATTCCTTTCACAGTGTGATCTGACTGCATGTCAATAAGTTCAAGCTGCAGCTCATGCCATGTCAATGTCAGAAGTGATGGGATAAAAGAGAAAATTGGAATTTAGGCTCAATTTTCTTAAAGTCTATCTTCTTGTGACCTCATCCTCCAATCTCTGCATATGATCCCTTATCTTAGCAGAAACACTTTCAGGCACTTTCTGTTTTCCTAATAAAGGGAAATAACAAAAATTGCTTTCACCTGCTTGCCTTGAGATAGGCTTAATTTTGCTTTGAATGATTTTTACACACTTCCATATTTTATGTGCAAACAATCCCTTATCAATGTCACATTCAGTTTATTCAATTTCTCAAATACATCAGATGCAAATATCATCTCATATTTTGACTCTTCACATCCTATTTTTGTTACAAAATCATGAGATATCTTCTTCATGTCCCAAAATATAAGGATTTTATTCTATAATGCCCAAACTCTTTTTATCACTTTTCCCAGGCTCAACCACCTCACACTGTTGTGGTAAATTATGTTTTCATACTCTGTCTTCCTATCTTCAAGAAAATATTTGAACTGTCAATGGTGGAGTGCTCCTGCTCTGATTGCATTCACCACACTAACAATAGGATCTACCACATACTTTATGTTCAGTGCAGTTTTATAAAGGCACTCCTGATGCAAAATACAATGAAAAGACAAGCTATCACTGTCAGTGTCCTGTTATTGTAAATTGTTTTTTAAAAGCTTAAACATATCTATATTTTTTCCACAGAAAGCTCTGGCCCCATCTGTTGTAATGCTTGCCATTTTGTTCCCAGAACAAGTCACTTTTCTCCACACAATTCACATCACACTTAAGCAAGTTCTGACCAATGGTTCTATCTTTCATTGATTTTAGGCTAAGTAATTCCTCTATTATGATGAAATTGACATTAATTCCATGGATAAAAATGAGTAATTAGTGTCTTCATTATCTGTGCTATCATCCAATGCCAAAGCAAAACAAGCTGTTCTGTGAGTTCATTACTAATTGAGTCAATATGACACACTAAAGTATTTTTTGACTATGAAATGTTTTCAAATTTGCTTCTTACATCAGGACACAATATACTTGCACACTCTGCCATACACTGCTTAATAAACTTGCCATCTAAAAAAGGCTTGTTGGGTTTAGTAAAGTTGTAGGCTACCATGAAATTTGCTTCTGTATCTCATTTTGAAGTGTTGATTGCTTTGTAAATAATGTTTGTTACTTCTTCAGCCTTTTCCAGACTCCACAGCTCTTATTTTTCATTCTTCCTTGGAAAGTGCACAGCCAAATTTGCTATGTTTTGTTTTGTGGTCTTGCTTCAGATTGTACTTCTTAAATACAGCTATCATTTTGTGACACAATAAACATACTGCTTTATTGCCTGTATTACCAAAGATATATTTGTTTGTTCATTCTTATTACTGATTTTACATTTTTTTGGAGGTTCATGGTTTCATTAAAGTTGGAAATTTACATATTTACTGTTGCAAAAACAAAATTAAAATTAACCAGATCAATTGAAAAAGTATTGTGCATAGTGTTTACACTGTTCTTGCATATTGACATAGACATTCTAGTAGAAAATATGTGAAGAATCTTCAATCATGCATGGGAAAAAAATCTCACTTCAAGGCAGATTTATTTCACTGTCTTAGTGGGCCATGAAAATTCTTACCAGACTGCATGTGTCTCATGAGCCATTCTTTACCCACCCGTTATAGGTTAAAGAATCATACATATAGAATGTTAATACAATAAATAATAATAATGTAAAATATAAAAGTATAATTATATAACATTAGAGTTAAAAATTAAAAAAAATTAATAAGAATAAAAGAATAAAAAATAAATGAAATAAAAATAAAATATATATACAATTATAGAAAATATTGATTGATAAATATAAAATATAAAAGGGGTTAAAATGTATAATATATATAAAAAGATAATAATTATCAAGAGATATATAAAGATATACATGGGTATATGAATAATGATTATAAGATAGAATATATGCATATATGTAAAATGTAAAATTATATGTTCATGTATATTTGTATTTATATGTTTGTATTGTGTTTGTTCTAATTCTGAAGAAGATTGCTGGGGAAATCAAAACCATCAATAGTGGATTGTAATTATATGAAGCATTGTAAAAGTAATAAAGAATGTAAATGATATTAATATTATATGGATTTGGCAATGCAACAAGAAAGATTTGTAGCTTATCCTAGTAAAGTTATTTAACGTCAAATAGATTAAGCATATAATTTATATTTTCTTTTGTTCACACTCATAGTCCTTAGGATCCTTGTGACCTCAACTAGTTTATGAGTTATAATGTTTAATGTATTTTATGGATATATCTTTGGGTTTGGACAACTAGATAATTTTTTGGATAGCACAATGTTAAATATCACTTTTAAAGTCTAGTCACTGCATTTAATGATGGTCAGCAAATATTAGGATTCGAGCATTTTTTTATTATGATAGATATTTTTAGTCTCATATTTCTGTGCTCAATTGCAATATTGTTAATTGCTTTGATGATATTGTCCATAGATGTATTATTTCATTACTGTATCTCTTTTAGATCCTGTCATAAATAAGAACGTTTGATTAGTAAGGATTTTAACGCTTGTGATGCTGTTATGTTTTTCCCTCATAGAATTAATTATATTTACTAGTACTGGTGATTTTGCTCATATCCATCATTGATTGTATTCTTTGGTAATGATTTGCCATCTACCCACACATTAATACCTTACATTTTATTCCATAATATATATATATATGCTAACCTACCAATTGCACCCTCACTTCCGGGAAATATATTATTAACATAAAATGGGTCTAGCTCAGTTAATGATTACGCTCGGTTAAATGCAAATAATTGATAAATAAAATATTCAGCATTAATATTAATTATTCTACTAGCTCAAATTAATAAAATAATAATAATACTGGTTTGGTTTATACAATAAATAAATAATATTTATTTAAATCATGAGACTTGGAAGTGTAATACAGGTGTCAAGAAAGAACACATTGAGCCAATATCCCACAGATACTACCTCAGTGGCATAAGAACACTATCCCCTCCATTACTATCCCAAGTAATAATAATATATAGTATTCTTATGACTTTAGTAATAACCAATCATTAAGATTATACTAATAAATAAATCTTAATCTTCTTATCTACAGTAATCTAGCTAAATAAAATTTCAGGTTCATAAAACTACTTTAAGTTAATCAAAATTACTGTAGTAAAGCATGATAAGGGATTTAATATCATACTCAACCACACCTAACTAGTAATAATAATAATAAATAATAATACTATTCTTCATTATATGATCTAATTTCTACATAACTTTTCATCCACTATAATTCTTATTTGCCATAATCATAATAAGGGAATAATATAATATAATCTTTTATCTTTCATATAATAAAGTAATAAATATGTGGTAGTATTTGTATAATCTGAAATACACATGTGTGGCAATTGTTAACACAATAATTCTTTATAATATTCTAATAATTAACTTATGACCATAAAGATAATATAAAATGTAATTTCTTAATAAATAAATTTCAAGAAAATATTAGAATTCTTAAATAATACTTCATTTATTTCTTTGCAAATGTTATGTTTGGTTCAAATCCTCTGTGTTTCAACATGTTGTGTAATGTGGGAGAGAAAACGATCTTAACACACAAATTTTGAAAAAGCCAATTTAACAGAAATTTTATTATAACAAATAAATAAACAATAATCTATTTACAATATTTACAATTTGTATACTAAGTCTTGCACCATTATACATCTAATACTCATTGTAACTACTAATACAATAAAACCTAAAATTAAGTCTTCACTCGACTTAAAGGAAAAGATAATACAGTTTTTTTTATTTCCTTCTTTGTTAAATTTTATAATAAAATATAATCACTTTACATTACTTCCAAAAATATTATCTCTTTAAAATATTATATTAATGCTTCCTTCAAGCATACATTGAAGCATAAAGCGGAAAATACAAAAATAGCAATCTCAAATATGGATCTTATTACTAAATAATTTCTCATTTTGCAATGTTATTAGTATTATACACAAAATATCCAATGTTGATTTATTAATGCAATACATGGACATCATTACTAATCATATTATTATTATTATTATTATTATGATGATGATGATGATGATGATGATGATGATGATGTTTCAAAAAAGGAAGTTTATTAATCAAAGAAATACAGTTTTTTACATTGATTTTACATTGATTTTTTACAGTGATTTTTCCATTGGTTTTATATACAAGCATTTTTATAGTCTTCAGTTACATGTTTTCAATAAAAAGTTATCTAATTTTTACATAAAAAATTATTTATTGTAGAGAGAGGAAAAAATTGTTTTTTATTTCCATATTTATTGTTATTGAATTTTCAGTGTTCTTGAATTTTTGGTGCTTATAGCATTGATTGTTGTTTGATAAGAGACCATGTAGCTGCATAAATATGGGGATTTGCTATTGTCTTGTCTCTATTCCATATTTGGTTTAGTTTATTGTAGAAGGTGGATGAATGCCTTCTGTGGTTGTTGCCCATTAGATAGGTACACCTGGTACACCAAAAAGCATATAATACAAAGGTTGCTGCCCTAATGCTGGATATTGATCTGCCTTGAAAAACCTTAATTATTTGACAAATGGTCATGTTTTGCTGGTGGTATATTGCACTCATCATTGTTCTTACATTGTGTAATGCAGTACATTGAGACAATAGGTGTTGTAGGGTGTCTCTTCAGCCTTGTGGCATAGTCCACAAAAGGGGTCTATTGAAACATACATCCTTTTATGGTGTAAGAAGTATGTTGTTGGCATTGCGATGAGATTTACTTTTAGAATGAAATCAAAAAATTTGGGTTCTAGTGACCACTTTTTGTATTCATGTAGTAATTTTCTGTTGTTTATTCTGAGTATTGTGTTATCATCGTTTAGGTCTCTTTCCTGTTGAATTTGTTCATGAATGTTCCAATATGAATATTTGTGTGTATATTGATCTGTTCTGTTAAAAGTTGTTTTATATTGATGGATGATTGATGATATATATATATAGCCCTGTTGGGGGTGGTTTGTTAGTTGGAGTAATTTTAATTAAGCAGTTAAGTTGTGGAAATTGATTCATAATGGAAATTACTGCATTACTTAATTTTTGTGTATAAAAAATGTCAATATTGTGCAAACCTAGACCATTTTTAATAAGGGGTTGATTTAGTCTTTTTGTTGATATTGCAACCACTTTTCTTGACCATAAAAGTTGGTTACACCTGGTTTTAATTTTTGCTTTGAAGGCTTTTAAGAATTTTATTATTGGTAAATAGTATGTTATTTTTGTCATTATAAGTTGATTTATTAGCTGGACCTTAGAATATATAGAGAGATATGTTTTTGATAGGGAGGTAACAATGTGTTGTGCTTCTTCTTTTAATCTATTTTGTATTAAACACCTCATTCCGGTTATTCCCAGATGAAACGGGAATCCTAAAAAAACATGTTGGTTTTGCTTTGTAAATGGACGTGCATGGTTTCCAGTAAACATAGACCAAGCAGTAGGCTTTTCTGGAGTAAACTTCAATTTGTATTGTTGCGTATATTCTTTAAGCATTTTTTGTAATTGTGGTAATTGTTTTTTTGAATTGAGAAAAACAGTGATGTCATCCATATAAGCCAAGCAAGCTATATATTGTGTAGTGCCAGGTACTTGAATGCCGGTAAATGTTTTTTGGATTTTTTTCTATTAAAGGGTTAATATATAGAATAAATAACAGTGAACTGAGAGGAGAGCCTTGGGATATGGATTGGGTGGGAACAAATGATGGAGAATTTTTTCCATTTAATGTTATGTGTATTTCTCTGTTGAGAAGTAGATTTGCAATGATGTACAGATGTGTCTTGGGGATAGATGTATTTCCAAGCATTTCTAGCAATATGGAAATGTCTACTCCATAAAAAGCTCCCTCGATATCTAGTTGAATTGCTATTGGACTATATATGTTTTTCTGTCTTGTTGAATCCAGGATTGCTTTGAATAATGCTGCCGCTTGAATTGTGGATGAGTTTTTTTTGGCAAATTGAACTTCTGATATCAGTGGCATTATATGTGGTTCTATTGTTTCTTTTATTATTTTTTCAAGAATTTTTATTGGCAAAGATTCCATGGAAATTGGTCTGAGTTCTGTGAGGGATGGGGTAGTTTTAGCTTTTTTGTTGAATGGCACTATTGCAATGGGATGAACTTCCTCCACATCCTGAATTTCTTGAGATAAGTGGTTTGCTAGGTTGCACAAATATTGTGCCGTGTATTTACTTAGGTGTTTTAGTATGAATAATGGTATTCCAGGACTTCCTGGATGGCATGCATTTGGTATTGTATTTAGTTTTGCCAAGAAGTCATTTGTTTTTATGAAAGGTTTTTGTGTTTCTGCTTGTCCAAATAGCTTGGAGTGTAATTTAAGTGGTGTTTTAGATTGGAGTTTGGTTTTAAAATGCTCAAAAATAGAAAGGATCATATTGTGTCCTGTATATGTGCCATCTTTTGTTTCTATTGCCATTGGAACTTTGATGATTGGTGGGTTTCCCAGTGCCCATTTAATGTAATCTCTGGTCCATGTATGTGGTTGGGTTATGCATATTTTGATTTTTTTGATTCTCAAATATTCTTTTAGTGTTTCACGTTTTGTTGTATGTACTTGTTAGACCATGTATATACTGCTGTGTTTGATGTGATGGCGTAATCATGGTTATTCATTTATGAATTTCATTTGCAAGTGTCAACAATTTGGATGGTGGTAGTTGATTTTTTGTCACATGTGAGATATTGAATGATAAAATGTTTATATGCCAGATATTGTTGTATGGGGTTGAGATTCATATCTTTTATTTTGTTTAGCATTATGTATGTTTCTGAGAAAACAAATTCTGGTGTGGTTGTTGGAAGTAGTACTCTGATTGTTTTTGTTAGTGGGAGAAGTGATGTCTGCATTTGCATAAGGTTTAGTAATACTATTTGTGCTGAATGGTCTGAGAAAGCTGAGGGGGTTAATTTTATTGCTATCTGGTGGTGCAGCATCGGGGAGTAGAAGCATAGATCGATGAGTGATGAATGATGACCATTGTGAAAAGATATTGTATTCATTGGTAGGAAGCCTTCACCACTCATCAGTGGTATGGATATTCGGTGAAGCCATTTTTCTATGAATTTCTGATACGACATGTTGCAATCACCAATCAATATTGTTGGGTTTTCTATACTTGCAAGTATGGAGTTTAAGTTCATTATTATAGTGTTAATTCGGCTATCTTGAATAAGCAGGTAAACCAAAATTATATTGAGGTTTATAGTTTTATGTTGAAAAGTTGTAATTAGTAAGTTAGCATCTATGAATATAATTTTGAAAGCTGGGAAAGGGCAGTTTGTTGATATAAGAATGCCTGTACCTGCAGAAGGTGATGAAGAGTCTCTGTAACAGGCACAGAAACCTTCTTTGGTTAAATGTTTTGCTGGGTCAATTTGTGATCCAGCATAGATTTTTGTCTCCGTTAATTCGAGTATATGTGGTTGTGTAAGTGAAAACCATTGTTTAAGCTTTGTAATTTTTTGGGTCGAGTTTAAACCCCTAACATTCAATGCGCCAATTTTTAACTTCATTAAATTGGTGTTTGGTGGTTACATTTATTTTCAGGTTTTGAATTGAGAAAAAGTTGTTCTATAGTGTCTTCATAATTTTGTTCTGTTTCTTCATCTATTGAGTTATTTGACTGATTATCTTGTATTGTGTCACTATCATTTTCTTCAGTTTTAGCCCTCTTGGTTGTCCTATTCTTTTTTGGTGGCTGGCCTGGTTTTTTATTTGGAGGTGTGGTATTTTTTGGTATTTGTGGAAGGCATGGTGTAGTTAAGTCCATAATAGCCTCAGATGTTTTATTTATAATTCTTGTTCTTTGTATGTGCTGTGTTTGTGCTGTTTCCTCATTGCTATTGCTATCTATTTCATTGGTGTTTTCTATTGATTCCATTGTATAATTTTGTTGTCTTTCTTGATTCAGTTCTTTATCATTTATTTTTGTTTTAACAGTTAAATCCAAAATGTGATCATCTCCAGTTATGTTTTTGTTGTTTAGTTCCTCTAATTGTTGGTTTTTTATGCTCTCTGGTGTTTCCATTTTTCCTTGAATAGATGTTTGGATCACTTGATTGTTGTTTGTAGTTAATTGGGGTTTGCTTTTGTCTGTGTTATTTTTTTGTTTTTTCTTTTTGCTACAGTTTGCTGCAAAGTGACCATGCTTTCCACAGATGAAGCATTGTGGTCCTAAGCCTTTTATATATATATATTTAGAATTGCTTCTTGGTCTATGACTTGTGTGGGGATATTCTCTGGCGCTATTGCTTCATTGAGCTTCATTTTAAAAGTAAAACGATTACTGCACACTGGAATAGGTGTATCAGTAAGTAAAATAGGTTTTAAATATAATACTTTGCCAAATGCTTTCATCATATTTTGAAAGTCATTTATATTATAGCCAAAATAAGTATTTTTAATAGTGCCTGTAATAAAGTTTTTAAGGTTTGGATCTACAACTATTAAAGCATAATTCCCTATTGTTTTGATCTGAGTTAAAAATTTATTTTTTGATAATCTTCAAAGAATTATAATGCCAAATATCTAGAGTTGGGGTGTTCCCCTATGCTTGAAATTGTTTCCCAACTCCCATTTGCTCTTATAGCTTCATATAACATTTCTCTTGGGAATTTGTAAAGCGTTAGGTTTTTATCAGTCGCAGCCAGGACAATCGATCTGTTTGAAAAAAAAATTTTTAAATGTGTTGAAAAGCTTATTTGGTATTGTATTGTTAAATTCAGTGTTTATTGTTATTAATTCTTCCTGAGACCAAATAGTCGATGGGGGCTCAGAGTTGTTTTCATAAACTAGATTTAGTTCATTCATATCATCGTTGGTTACTCTTCGAAATCTACTAGCTGCAATCGAGTTTGAGTGAGTTGTTATAACTTTATTTTGAAAAGTAGCTTTTGTTACATTAGCATAAGTTTTTAAACTATTATTGGTGTTTCCTTCATTGGAGTTTATATTGGCACCATTCACATTTGAATTTTTTAGCTGTGCCGCCGCCATGTTTGATATATATTTGACGATTTTCAGTTTGTGTATTTACGTTGTTTTTTTTTTATTCTTAATATTTTCTTTTTAAATACAATTTCTTTTTAAAACTTATGTTTAAAATATTTTCGGTTAAAAGTGTAAAAAAACGAATTAACTTTGAGTTTTCCGAATTTTTAAAAGTTTTTTTGTTTAGAGGTTCGTTGGCATGTTGTACTCGCTGCACAGCAGGACCGCAGATTGTTTTATTATTATTATTATTATTATTATTATTATTATTATTATTATTATTATTATTATTATTATTATTATTATTATATAATAATACCCAATATCTTCTACTTAATATTACTTTAATATGGATAGTTGCAATTATTGATGCACTTCTTAATTATTAAAATAAATACAAAATTGTACCTATGCTTATCTTGAATTATTTTGTTTTACTACATTATCTACCTTGAAAAATATGCAATACTTATAAAATAAAATAAAATATTTGAAGTTATTTAAAATTTCAGAGCAATTTTACTTCATTTATTTATTCATGAAATTTATTTTATTTCCAAATAAATATAGAACATATTCTATGATTCTTTATCATTAAATTCTGTTTGATTCTTAATTCCATTTTTTATTAACTCTACTCCTCCTTATAAGTAAATAAACCTATCTTATTCATCCAATAACAGTCCTTAAATATTTAATTATTTATCATTTCTTTTCAAAAAATATGATACTGTGCGATGTAATTACTATGGAAAATCGAGATAGCGAATAGATGTGTAAGCATAAGGAAGAAACTAGAGCATATTCTCTTATTCTTCTCCTTCACTTTCTTTGCATATCTTCATATAATTATATATATTTTTTATAACACACCATTCATATACACATTAATGCAACAAATTTTCTTAAAACTTTCTTTATTTTCTTATGGTTTCGACTGTCCAGCAGTCTCCATCAGAGCTCTATCTTCTTCACTGCCTTAAAGAAAATTTGTTGCATTAATGTGTATATGAATAGAGTGTTATAAGCAATATATATATATATATATATAAGAAACTAGAGTCTTACTCAATAGTACATATTTGATAAAACATCATGGTACAGTGCATCAATAAAATAGAGGCATGACCTATTTGACTAATGTCCTCCGCTACCATCAACGATGTCAAAGCTATTATTTCAGCTTTTTAAAACATCAATATTCAATATAAAATAAACACTGCCCACAAATAAAATATACCAGCTACAGGGCTTTGTTAACTATACCTGTATACTTAATAAGATTACAAAATTTTATTCCTATTCCCATAATAAATCTTACATTAATAACATCTCATTGGTTTCATGTGTTTAAACTTACTACCAAGTCACTATCTTATAAAATTTTCTATAGATTTATCAAATCTACACCGACAAATGAAACTAACTAACATAATCAAAATATCAAATAAAATTCAATCGTAATTAGAACAATCTCAACTAATCTAGAATAAAAAGGTTACTTTACTTTCCTATCCAATATTCTTGACCAAAATACAAAATAATCATTTATCCATACTTTAAATATCTAATAATATTAAAGTCCTTTGTAAAAGAATCATATAATTATTCATCATCATGTTATATTATACTAGTAATATGAATTTAAAGTATGCATATCCTTAGAATAAATAAATTCTAATCTTAATATCTTAATGTGTTGTATAAATGCATTCACATATAATCAAACATTCATACTTCAACATTATATAATTCATTGATAATCTGCAAAAGAAAAAAAATAATGCATCATAAAATATCAATATCCACAATTATTACCTAAGTGATATCAACTTGTTAATCACATATGAGATCTTCTTGTTCATCAATTAAAATAAACATTGCATAATATAATATACATTCATACTATCACACTTAGAAATATTAACTTAATTAAAATTATCAAACTATTTATTATAAACTATAATATCATTAGTAACTAAATTAATATTTATGTACCTATTCTAAAAATTAAATAATATTACACTTAAAACTAAAGTTAATAAAAAATAATCAAGACAATAATTATGTATGTTCTTTGTAAAATAAAATGTTTTTATTTTCCTTGAGTTTTTTTTATTTTTAAATTCTCTTGAAGAGCAATTAAAACCACTAATTTTGGTTGCTAAGTTCTCTTGTTCTAGAGCTTGATGACCCAACAACAAAATAAAACTCCCCCAAAATTGGGGCATGCCCAGTACTTCTTCCAACATGACTGAAGTTTTAAAATAAATGATAAAAAAAAATAAAGAAAGTAGATGTCTAAAAATCTAAATTATTGATGAAAATAGTCACTGATCTACTCTGGAAAACATTGAAAAATAATACATCGAAGTTTCTCTTTCTTAGGATCCTGTATCAGCTTAGAAATGCATTATACACGGCGACTTGACTTCGGACATCCGGATAAGACTTTGCGCAATTTTTAAAATTATTTCCATGAATTCATTAATTATTTATTTATAATTCCTTCATCTATAGGTTTCATTTGTCAGGATATCTATCATTTTTTCTATCCAAGTATGATTATTTCCATTATTATTCAAATTATCATTTTTTTAAAATAAATTATTGCAATGCGTATAAATCTTATAAAAATTTAGATTTATTACATACACTTTAGAATACATTCATTTAGCTATTATTTTTGACAGCTTTTCCCTTAAAATTATTAATAATGTTTTCCTTCAAAAAGATAAAACATTTCACTTCCACAATATTATTTTTCACATAAAATTTATCATGAGTTTGTCATATTATTTATCAATTTTGGATACGACTATCTTGCTACTAGGAAATGCATTATAAATTTAAATTTCTGAGTATCTTTTCTGTTAAGCTTTCTATATAATGTCCAATATAAATCCTCATTTAATAAAATAGTTCTCCTTGATAAAACCATCAAAACTATATTAATTCTTAGGAATTTTACCTTTAAAATCTTTTTAAATAAGTACGTATTACTTTTTGGTATTTCTATATTTTAATTTGAAATTGAATTAAGCTTTGATGAAAATTCTGGCAAGGGAATTTAGCTTTTAACAATGCATCTTTTAGATAAAATTTATTATAATTTATTTATAATATGCTCTTTTTAAATACTTAAAATTGGTATTCTTATCAGTTGCAAATAAATTATGAGAGAGCACTAAATTGACTAAAAAAATTTTTTAAAAGAAGTATAAAATTTTAGAAATTACTAGCACCAACTACACACCACTGATCTAACTGTGCAGCAGTATTTATACCCAATGAACTACATCATATTATTGGTGGATTTTGCTTTTCATCTAATACTTAATTTGCATATGACTTTAATATTGCACAATTAATTTTAAAAAATAAAATATGACTCATTTTTTATTTAAACTATTACAAAAAAATATTAATTTTAAATCAATTTTATATTTTATTTAAAATTAACTAAATATTTTAAAATGACTTTTAAAAACAATATTTTATCAATTTATTCCACCTTTTATTTTTAATGTATCTATTTTATTTAAAACAAAATATTTAGTTTTAACTAACTACATCCGTTTTATAATTCTATTTTAAACATTTTACTACCACTAATTTTAATCATTTCTCTTGTGATAGATAAATAAATATATTCAATTCTATAGTGTAATTCTTAAATTATTTTGAAACATTGTTAACACAAATACTAGTAAGCATGTGTGCATGACTGCATTATACAGGTCACATGATTTATAACTGAGACAGACTGTATCAAACTTCTGTCTGAAAAATATTAAATGTTAATTGCAACAATTATTATATTAAATAAATAATATAAAAATAAAATTTGGAATAATAATTTTGAAAACATAGCTTAATTATAAATTTTCCTACCACAAAGATTACTTTTAAAACACATAATATTAAATATAATTATTAGATATAATTTATACATTAATTAAAATATAGCATTTATTTAATTACAAGTTTTAGCTATTAAAATTTAACTTTTAAAACATATTTCAACATTTATTGCTACATTATTTATTATGGCCAGCTTTTCCAACCATATGCAATCAATACTTTTAGTTTTATTTAACTGTTTTAATGTTATTTATCAGAATTTTAAGCATTACATATGTTTATTTGGCTTTATATTGAACTATTGAAAGATTATCAATATAATATAATTATTGTACAAAGAGAACATATCCTAAATTTAAAATTTTGTAATAAATTGCTATGATGAATAAATTCTGTCCTATAGAAAAGGGCACTATATATATATGTGTGTGTGTGTGTGTTTGCGCATGTGTGTGTGTGTGTGTTCAATTGAATGTTTGTGTATGAATGAAGTTGCATATTTATTTTTAATGGAAAATCATACATTGATGCATCAAAAATATAATGGGATTCAGAAGGTATGAACATGCACTATTATATTGAAATGCCAAAAGACAAGAGTATATCAAAAAAGTATTTCAACTGATAACATTCATGTTCATGCATGCATAAATGAATAGTAAAGCAATCAAAATATTTTAACTTTATACTTTTTATTAAAGAGAAGAAGCACTTATTTTTTTGGGCACTATCTATCTTTACATATAGTAGCAAGACATGCATATTTTTATATTTTCTATAACCATACTACAAAAATGAATGAAAATATTGACTACTTTTAGTTTATAAAAATGTGAATTGAAAATATTAATCAAACAAAGTATGCCTATGTAGAAATTAAAAAAAAAACAACTAAAATTGTTATCAAATATCACAATATTTAATTACTAGACAGATTTGAAATATTCAACAGTGCAAACACATATATTTTATTGACTTTAATATTTTTATTAATTTTATTATAGCCAAATTATATAATTAAATGAAAGCTAACTTTTCAAAATTTAATATTTTGTATATACAACTTTCTGTTTGATTAAATTTTGCAGTATAAAAATTATTTTTATCATAATTATTATAAAATGAAATTTAAATGTAAAAAAAAACCCAACAAACTTATGAATTTATTTAGAAAGAGAACTTTTATGTTAGTTAAAAGATCTCTATTTCTCATTCTTATTTTCATGAATGTAAAATTAAATCCTTCTAAACTTTGTATAATATAAAATATGAATTTGTTATATATTTGCTCTGCATTGCTTGGTGCAGTAGTAGGACTCATGCCTGAAATTTGAAATTCATAAGTTTCACCCAGATAAATTATTTTTGGTGTTTAAGCATTTTTATTGGTTTATATAGTTATCACAAAACTCATACCTATATATTTTTTTCTTTTGTTTTTTTTTTGAGGGGGGGGTTGAACTAGATATATTTGTTTATAAGTGGCTGTTTATTATTTTAGTATTATTTTTTATATTTATTAAATATGAATATATTTCAATTGAGTAAAAACAACATTGAAACAATAAAATTATTTTTTGAACATTTTCTATTATGCCTATAAAGTGATAAAGTGCTGCCATTTTGAACAATTTGAGTTCTGCAACTTAACTTTCAATTTTTCAAGTTTTATTTTTTTGATAATTCTTGCCATCAGGTAATAGAAATCAAAACTAAAATAAATAGTAATATTTACTATTCATTTAAAACTATTTTTTATACAGTTATCAACACAATGAGTATTCAAATGTTGTCAAAGTTATATCATGACCCATAAATTTTTTGCTGAAAAAGAGTCACTTGACAGAATTAATAAAGAAAATCAACTTTACAAAAATATGACTGTATATTTCAGGAATATTAAATACAGTTTATTTATTGATGATCACCATTAAAAGTAATCAAAATTTAAACAAAGTAGTTTAAAGAATAAAAAAATACCAAAATGCTTTCTATTAATATATATTATTACTATAAAAAACATTTATTGTAATGGTTGGCCAATTTCTTTTTAACAGTTTCTTTAGTTGTTTCTATAAAAAGAAAAATGAGATTAATTACTAACACAATCTATGTCAGTGTTAATTTGTTTCTAAGAAAACAGGTAAACCATTTAGGTATCAAATTGTTGCTTGTCAGGCAGTTTTTCTAAGCTTGAAATATAGACTTCATTATTTAGCAGCTTTATTTAAATAATTTTTTAAATTGGATTTGAGGATTTTTCTGGACACCTTTTTGCATTACTTGACAGAATAGTTGATAGAATATTAAAAATAATTTAGTTTATTATTATTTCTGAGATGGCTACTCTCTTAAAAATAGGAAAGTATAAGCTTTAAATTAATGAAATTTATTATAAGGACTTTTTAAAATAGTACTCTGTGGATTAATTTCTCTCATAAAGCCACTAGTTTTTCAGTGCAAATGTGTATTAAATATTGTTTACTTTCAAAAAGAAAATAATTAGAGAATTATGAGATTGTTGTTAAAATAATAAAATTATTTAATTAACAATCCTTCACAAATTTAGTAAATAATTAAAAATTTATAAGATTTTATGAGATGAACGATAAGTTTTCCCAAAGTTCACCTTACAAGTTCTACACATTATTATGAAAATCAATACTCTCTATATGCATTTCCAACTAGACTACTTTTGATTAAAACAACAAATTATAAAATTACAAATAAAACTATTAACATGAACTATATCAATATTACAAAGGATAGTCATAAAAGGACTACAAAAATGAAGACCTTAGCCTATTGAAATAAAAAATGACTAACTAATATTGATAAATATGGAACACTTCAAGTGCCAGGTATACTTTCTAATCAGTGATGTCTTCATCTAGGAAGCACAAAAATTACATTATCTCAACATTGAAGTTATATTACGATAAAAAATGATGGTTCACTACAAATTAATTGTTCTGCATAATGTTGTTATAATTTAGGATATTCATCATTCTTTTAATAATGCATACATTTTTAAATTTTACATGTTTACATTGTTTATTCATAGACTGCATTATAGACAATATATAACTACTGTTGTTTCAAATCATTTTATAAAGCAAACAACTTGCATTGAAGATAGTTCAAATGACATTACAAATCAAATTTTAATAGACAGTTTTTATAAACACAATATTTACAAATGCCATAGTACAAATTGACTCTACCCTTGCAAATATTTCTACACCTGTATTATAGAAGATTTCAATTCTCATAATAATCTTTGGGTATATTTACATGAGGATTAAGCAGGTTGAAAATTTAGAATGGATGAATTTATACTATATACACTTTATTTTAGAATCCCAAGCAAGAAGAAACATTTAATTGAAATAAATAAGAAATATAGTAGCAATTCCTAATCTGTTTGTTTCATCAAAAATAATTTATCATTAGCCCCTGATCTGTTTGTATTAGATCATTTCTTCATAGTTAACATAAAACAGGTTTTTAGAATCCACATTAATATAATTAAAGATTATTTTACTTTTAAGATGAAATTAAAAAAAAAAAAAAAACTAACTGTGGTTGATATTCTAATAGCTTGAAAATAATATTGAATCTCTCAAATTCTCTCAGGCTATGGTAGGTTTGACCAACTTCATAATAACTTCCATCCAGTCTATTTATGTAATAAAACTTGTCTGGATGATGTCAATAAGGAAATGTTGCAGAGATAACAAACAATCAAAACATTCCAAGATCTATACATAAGATCTCTGAAGTAAAATTTTCAGAATTGATATTTACCTTAGTATTATATTTTAAAAAAAAAGAACTTGATTTGGGTAACTGAATGGAGCAATCAAATGATCAAATTGTCACTAGGGTATTCTAACTTTATATGATTTTTGAAAAGAAGCTTTTCTTTTGCTGTAATTTCATGTATCCACACAATAACAAAATCTTAGAAGTGTTTGGTCTGTTTTTTTTTTTTTTTTAATAATGCAGCGACATTACATTTTACAGAGGTTTCTTCTTGATTTTGATTTATTATGAGTAAATTTATTTAGATTCGTTTTTTTTTTTTCTTTTTTGCTTACACATAAACATAAAAATGTATGTTAACACTCTCATGTTGATTTCGTAGAATATTTTGCATACATGTGTGTATATATATTATATACACACAATATTTGAAAAATTTGATCAATATAGATAATTTTTGCATGCGTATTTTAGACGTGATTCTCAATTTCTAAAAAAAATATGCTTATAATTTATATAAAAATTTTATTCTTCATTGGTTGACTAAAAACTGAACTCAATAAGTATTTTGTGGTATTTTGCCTAGCAGCAGTATTGTTTTTAATTCTACTCATATTTAATTTTTTTTTCCGCGTAATAAATTCTATTGGAATATATCCGTGGCATTCTTTGACTTTTAAGGCATTTTTTCTTTTTTTATATATATAGAATTTATTATTTTAAAAATGACATGAATCTACCATTTTAAAAAGTGATTACAAACCTGCGGGTTCATCACGCTATCTTTTTATAATTTCATTTATCATCATCTTTTTATTCATTAACCATTTATCAAAAAAATTAAAATATTCTTCACAGATCATATCCTTTATGAATTATTAATTTTTCAATTTAAATCTCTATTAAGACTTTTTTTAAAAAATATTTTTCATTTTAGTTTTTAATTTGTTTATTTATTTTTAAAATAAGACTTTATTTAAATATGATTTATTTTTTACTTCGTCGGAACTTTTTCGAATTTCTAATCCATATTTCTTTTGTGATAGTAGATTAATATTTTTTATTGAAAAAATTAAATGGCTTTAATTATTTATTTATTTTAAAAAACATCCTTATATAGTTAAGGAAATATGCCTAATTTTATAATCACTCACACGCAAGACCACCAAGAAGATTTTATGTATGCAATAATTTAAATTAAAAACTTGTAATGAAAAATTAAAATAAAGTAATAAATTCATTGTAAAATTATTTGTAGTAATAAACTCTACATTGTTTAATACAGTCGTAAAGTAAAATAACTTTTTTTTATGTGTCAAAGGGTCGACCTGGAAGCTAACCCCAGGGCAACTGCTTGTAAAGCACCTGTGCTAACCACTCAGCCACCAACACTTGAAGAAAGATTGATGCTATTTATATCAATTGATGTTTCAATATCACATATCATTTTACCAACAATCGACTATTTATTATTTATGTATGGGTCTGCGCTGTTTAGCTGCAGTAGTATTCTTTTCATGTCACTTTCTGTGCCATTGTACAAATGATTAATCATCGATTATTTATGTATAAATATCAACTTAATAGTTATTTTACTCATTAAATAACCATATACATCAAGGTGATAATATAAAATTCCAAATTAGGATTCAATAATTACAATTGAATGTAACTCTAAATTAATGTGTGGGTTTGACATAGCTCCATTAAAAAGTCTTCCATATTCTGATCATTCATGCACCATGTGGATATTAGCATTAATGTCCACTGTATTTGTCAAGTGGTTGCATTTTTATTAGGCAGGAATTAAATCACTCTGTGTGTTTTTGAACATTAACTTTGCAGCCAAAGACTTCTGAATAAACCTGTCATTCTAGTGCCCTTTTATCATATAAACCTTCAAGAAATTTATTATATTTTAGAAGCTAGATTGAGTGAAAATCAGATTCTACTGTTACTAATTATAAAAATAACATTAGCAATACCTAAGCATAAATAATTGTGATCTTTATGGTCATGATACAACTCTGAGAATGTTACAAGCCAATTCTTTATTTATTACCAAAAACCTCATAAAAGATCTAAAGTAAATATATAAGTAAATTATAGTAGATAATATTTTACATTTGGAATTATAATGAAGCAAACTGATATTTATAATTAAAAAAAGATATATAAAAGTATATTTATGAATGCATTAAGTCTTATGACTGCTACAAAATTGAATAAGGCTTTAAAGTAGTTAGAAATTTGGATGTCAAATTTGCACTTTCTGTTCTCATTATTTATAGATTTACCATAGATTCCTAATTTTTATAAATGACTGAAGGGTTTTTATTTGCAGTAAAAGAAAATTATATAAGAATTAATTTAAAGTACTAGTATAGTATAAGAAATCAAATAATTTTTGACAATATTTAGACTGGAGCTTATCTTTTTTTTAAATTTGGAAACAGTTTAATAACTAAAATAAAAATTGTATTTCTTGTCACTTGGACTGAACATTTATTTTTTTGTTTGTTAAATAATTATAGGGGATTTGAATACAGACTTTAAAGCTCCCTTCAGTCATCCACTTTATCTTATACAACCGATACACATGACCACACACATGAAAAAATAAATGACCTGCAATATACATATTTCATGTTGATTCATCAATCATAAGTTGGTCTGGATCATATATATATATATATATATATATATAATCACTGCTCCATTTATATTAAGATAGCAAATCTTCAACTTTAATGAACAGGTCTCAATTCTGCCCAATCCATTTCATTGAAAACCTGAAAGATGGAATACTCAAATCTCTTATGACTTTGTTTTTTTGGTATGTATTATTGCATAATTTATTATAAAGCTATTTTATATATTTCATGATATCATCTCTCATTTTAGTATTAATTCCATCTTTTCTTCTTACTGCAAAAACAATATTTATTCCAATGCCAAGAAGTTGTTTTATATTTTTGAAATTATTTTCATCTTCTATAATTTTTTTTGCCAATTCACATTTATATTTTTTATATTATTATTAATCCATTTTATATCATTTTATAAAACTTGAAATATTAAAGTTTTTTAATGAATTATTTAAAAAAAAAAAACAAATATTCCTTTTCTTTCTTCAAATATTCTATTATCCCAAAAGAATATTAAGTAGTAATTTATTGTTTTTTGTAAAAGTTTCTAATAGTTATCTCTGTTGCAGTTCTTAATAGAGTTTTAATTATTTTCTCATTAATTATAGCAAAATCTAAACCGTTTTAAAAGTCTATTAATATTTTTAAATGATTTCAAGTTCTAATTTAAATTCATTGTAGAAATATTGATTCTTAATATTATTTTTCTTAACAGTTTTTATCTCTCTAGTCTGCATTACAAATATCGAGTATTTAATTACCTGCTGGTAACAGGAAATATACTGAATGTATTAAGAATAATAAATTTTTAATATGTAGTTACTGTTAATAAAAATACAATCTAATTTTGACTTTCATTTGGATACTTGCATGTATATTTCTGGCTAGTCTTTTTCTGCAAGTCCTATAAGGGCGCATTCTTTCATTACTATCACCACAACCAAATTTATATAAAGCACCCTCCTTTTTTAATCAATTAACATTTGAAGCATTAAAGTCTCTATATAATTTTAAAATGTTGTTTGGTCTGATCAAAATTATTTTACATATTAATATAAACATTCTCTACTTACTGATAACATTGATAATTTGTTAGGGTATGAACTGAATCTCTGAATTTGGCATTTTTCATTAATTTTAATATCTGGTGTCACCACTTTGTCTAATACACCCTCAATATTCAAAATTTATTTTTCTCACATTTTACTTATAATGAATTCCATTCTAATTGTATTTCTAATATTCATATGTTTACAAAAGGTCAACAGTGTCCATTTCTAATTTGTATAATCTTCCTTCATTTGAAAATGATCTTCAGTTGTAGGTACTTAAATAAAGTGACACTATCAAATATCAGTCTGTGTTTACATTTATATTATTATTAGCATTATGCTTTTTCTATCACCAACTTCTTTCTTGACTGATGATTGGACAGTTTCCTGGAAATAAAAGTCATTATTTATTTTTGTTTGTTGCAATTGTAAATATCTATAAAAACCATAAAAAAAAAAAGGTTATTCTCAGACATATTTATTCTACTTCAAGAAATCTCAACTAATATTTTAGTTAAGAAGTATCAGTTATATGAGAATAAAACCATGGTATTTCTGGATTTTAAACTCAAAGAAAAAATCCAGTAAACTCACCACAATAGTTAGTCAGCAGCCCATCCATATTCATGAGTAATCATATAGTATTAATTGCGGGAATGACAAATATATATTAAAGTAAATATTAAGAATTTTCCATGACTGTCTCTTTTAAGGCCTCAAACAGAAATCGAAGGATCTTCTTTCAATTAACTTCATTTTTTGCAGCTACATATGTGTGCGTGTGGTGTGTGCGCGCAATACAATATCAATTATATTGTAATCCATATAAAAACTTCGAATGCCATGGTGGATATAGCGACGAACCTCTGTATCATAAAATTCATATATATACATGTGTATTTTGTAACTTTAATTTATATTGTTAACTTATATGAAATTTTAATTAATAGACTTTGTATATACACATAAGTATGTATATATATAGTATATTCATGAGTTTACATTTCTAAACATTAGAGAACATTTTCTTAACAAAAAGAAGATATTCGTGATTTTTTTTGTTGTGTGTCATATATAGAAAAGAGAAAATAAAATTTCTTTTTCTAGAATTTAGACCGACTACATTTTCAAGTGGAAGATTACTTTGATCTTTGCCGAGAAAATCAATAAGAGGATACCTTAGAAATGAGATTGAAAGTAAATTGTAAGTCGCATTACCTGCGTTTAGAATGGGCTAAGCAAGTTTAAGTATTTTTATATACAATCGATTCAAATATAAATAAACATCAAACCATCCAAGAGATAGAGTATAACAAATGTAACAAAAGGAAAAGATTTCTGTAATATATATACACGCGCGCATAATGAAACTTAAAAGCCAAATAGAAAAAAAAAATCGTTAGAGAACAACAATATCTTAATAATGTCAATTATATTAAGAACTTTTTTATTATCCGTTGTGTTTATAAACAATCATTTACAAAAATTTCATTTATATATATGTTTATTTATTTAAAAAAGATTGGATGAACACAGCACTGTTAATTTCGAAAATATTACGTAAAAAACGTTACAAATTATAAGAGAGAAGATAATCTGATGTAGTGAATAAAACATTTGTGTGACTATGTCTGAAACTAGGGTTTTAATTTTGCAAGTAATTGGCTATTAGTCAATCTTGTACATATACAATTATTGATTGTTAAATAGGTATATGGCTATCTTTATCAAGAGAATAAAACAGAGATCAGCATTTTATCAGCTAGATAATCGTTTTTTTTTTCACTGTTTTTATGTGAAATGGTGTTGGCTATATCCTGAGAGTATTCATATACAAGCCAGATAGAAATAAAATAAATAACAAATATGCACAATAATTATATAACTATTGCCCAGGTTTACCACTGCAATAACACATTTCACCTTTTTTTCTCTCTATTGGCGTCTGGGGAATTTTTTGCACGGTAAGAGATATTTTCTCTAATTGTTATGGTGATGCATATTCTTAAAAGTCATTCAGAATAGTCTCTTATATGACACATTTACCCATGGTTCATTTATAATGTATGTTGAAAATCACTCAAAAACACTTTCCTAAAATTCTCACCCATCATTCCATAGAGAAATTGTTCTAATAACATGCCATTGATTATAGGGTCAAACTTGTAGTCCTTAGATAAATTTCTTAATGCTAAGCAATTGCTTTCTATTTTGCAACCTCAACTGCACTACTCATTTTGACATTCCTGAAGTAAAATATTAATTCAATCCTTTTTATATGATAGTTCCTCCACCCTTTTAGGATCAGTGAGTTTATATGCTAGGTATATGACCTCCTGACCTGCAAAAAATAAAAGCATAGACACTTTCAGACACTTATCATCTATTTGGTTTATGAATATGTAATATTGTACATGTTTGACATAAATTCTTCCATATAGAAATGCCAATAAAGTTGAATTTCTGAATAATACTGTATAATACCACCATTTGGTATTTCTAAACAGATTCTTCATAATTGTATTTATTGTGTGGACTATCTCCATCATCTAATATGAATATTGAATATCTTTGAAAAACTTAACTTTATTTAAATATTCCAAATACATTCAAGTGTTAGATATAGCACATAAAACAGGTGAATATATGTGTAACATTTTGAGAGGTATTATTCTTCCCTCTTCTTCAGTTGTTACTGGCCTGAGCAGTAGTACTAGCATGGGAATTGAACCAGAACCCTTAGATTCTTGAGTATTGAATATTAATGTAACACTCTAACCCACTGAGCTATCCTTCCAAAGGCAACAGTCAGTAGAAATTTCATATACTTATCTATGAGATTCCTCCTGATTTATCCACTTTTTCTTCTTAAGAGCAAAGTTGATTAGTGGTTTCCATATATTATGTATAGTCACACTAGGTTGACTTATGAGATTGATTGCCATTGTCAAGTGAGCAGTTTTCTTAAATTTTTTTTTCTTTGTACCTTTTCTTCTTTATCCAATATTTTGGGTTTTTCCAATTGAACTTATGTTCATTGGTACATACATGGTCTAGTATCTTAGACACATCTGTTTTCTCTCTTCTAATCATCAGTTTGTTTTCTTGAATGTGCTTTTCAATGGGATGACTGGCCCCACTAATATATGTTCTTTCACATTCAGATGATATTTCATAGATGCAGTTTTTCTTTTCAGCATTTTAAGTTGAGGCTTTGTAGATGTTAGAATTCCTCATAGTGTGGTGTGTCTCTGGAAGGCTGTTCTGATAATATACTGATTATAGTTTTTCTTTAATTTGTCTGCTATTTTTGGTATATATGGATACACTACAGTACCAACAATTGTTTTTCTTCTTTTGATGACATCCATTGATTACTCTAGCTTGTAGTGAGTGGCAATATGTATAGTGAGTTTTGCCTGTTTTAATAACAGTTATAATGAAGCATAAAAATGATGATCATGTGATGTTTATTGGCTTAAAACCAATCCTGCCTAATAGGATAGTGGTGGCTATGGTTATTAAAGAACCAAAGACACCAAAATGTATGAGTACTGAAATGAATTCAGACCTTATGACTATATAAGTTGATGAGCTTGGATTAAAAATATTAAGGTGTTTTCAGTTTAAGACTCATAGTTTTGTAGTTAAGTAGAAATAAAAGATGGCTACTGGAGAGTTGCATTAAAACCTGAGATCTAGGTGCAGTGATCTCAGATCCAAGGCTCCTTACTGACAAAGGCCTCAAGCCAGAAACTATTCTGGGGATATTGGATGAGTAAGCATTAGATGGGGGGTTTTATGCACAAGCCTCTTGGTATTCATTGATTACTCTTGCTTGCAATGAGTGACAATACATATAGTGAGTTTTGCCTGTTTTAATAGTATTCTCATAATGAGTACAGTACACAGGAATACCTTTTTAGTTAATAATTAGCAATAAGGTATTTATTTATGAGATATATCTTTATTTTTTTTATTCATGAAATCACACAATTTGAAATTATGCTACTAATATATTATTGAGCCCAAACCAGCAACTACTATTAATACATTTTAACCCAATCACAACAATTATTCTTTGTAGCATATTATGTAAAATAACTAACAGTAACAAAATACAAACAAATAGCCATTAATCAACAATAAATATTTTAATTACAAATGGAAATTTTATATAGTATTTGAAAAAATAAACATTAATGTGTAATGATGTAGGAAATGTATTAATTTGTTAGATAGTTCTAATGTTGAGTTTCTAAAGGTTGTTTATGTATCCCAATGTAACTTTGGTACCAAAACACAACAAGCATAAAGTTAACATAATGAAATTTTATTCTTGTAATAAAACATTAAGCATATTTGTCTTAATGTTTTGGTTATATTTGAATTTATTATTAATGATATATTTGATGTATTTACATATTTATATTGACAATTAGCATGTAACACCAGAAATACTAGCAGGATTACAAATTGTTTTAAGGAATTATTATTTTAATTTTCAAAGTGTAATTGGTTACCTAAGGTATATAAACTAGATTATATATATATATATAAAGGTAAATGATATTTTTGGAACATTTATATTAGTCAATGTGCAAATTTAATTTCCATAATATCCACTTCCTAAAATTTTAATCCAGAAAGGTGAAAACATGGATTTTTTTAGATCCAAGATAGGCTTAAGATTTTTTCTTTGTTAAAGATCTTACATTATTACAGATTAATTAAATAAGCATTAAAACTGAGAGAGCATAAAAAGAGTAATTAAAATACATTCTACATCATTACTGATGGAAATGTTGCACTCATATGAGCATAAATATTATAGTTATTTTATAAAAAACACTTTATAACTGAAACACAAAGGCTTATTTTATACCTGTGTCTATATAGGTAATATATAGGGTATAAGAACACAGAATTTTACATGACCCACCACTCTCCACACTATCTAATAACACTGATACACTTGAACACATATAAGTTGAAAAGATAAATAATCACCAATATACATATTTCATGCTAAACCAACAATCATCAGTTGGTCCAAATTACCATTTCTACACAAATATGCTATAAGTGCTCAGATATATATTAAGATAGCCAAACCTCATAATTTAATGGACAGGCTTCAATACTCCACACTCCAACTCATCAACCATCCATCCAATTGAAAATCTGATGATGGAATGCTCAAAGGCTACCCTGAGGCTGAGATTCTTGTCACACCCATGTTGACCTAATGTCAATCTGACCCCTTATGTACAGGACATAATCCATTTAATACATATACAGGGGATGGGCAGCCCCCTCTTCTCTATTAACTCAAACCCCCACATTATTTTTCTCTGCCTGTGTCTATATTTATATTTTGGGGGGTTTGAAAAGAACTACCTCCCCCCCCCCCCCCCTCCCCCCCTCCCCCTTTCTCCTAATACCCTTACACATTAATATTTAAATAAATAAATAATCAAAAATATATATCTTTCATCCCTTAACCACCAACCCACACCTGGCCCCCCTCCCCACTCCCCCCTTTTTCCCTTATTCCCCATAAATTTATTTAAATAAACACAAACCCTAATTTATATGAATAGCTTCAATATACTCCCCCCCCCCCCCCCTCAAACCCTCCCCCTCCATCCAATAAAAATAAAATTGAGTATGGGAAGGCCATAAAAAATCATATCCTTATTTTTTTAATCTTTACCTTTTCTCTTTCCTCTTCCATCTTGTGTTAGATGGTTTGTAATTTTAAAAAATAATTTCTGATAATGAATGGTAGATATTGTGTTCATACAATTAACCAGTTGAAATATTGAGTTTCTAATGTTGACCTATAACTTGTAAATTATGTAATCAATCACTTGATTGTTTTAAAGCATTTATACATTTCAATCTTTAACTCTTATATATATGTTATATATAGAGTTCTACAACACAAACTTTGTTTGTATTTAGTTTTTATATTAACCCAATGGTAGATAATTTGGAATGCTATAGATATATTCTGGAAACTTAACTGAATTGCATAATCATATACTTTTTATATAGATGCTATTATATTGATTTATAAACATATAAACTGGGTTGAATAGTCATATCACTTCCTTATATAGATGATATAATATTGATTTTTAAACATAAAATAGTTCAACAAGCTTTAGATTCTCTAATATTTCTAATAAATCATTCTTTTTGCAGTTGTTATCAGGAAAGAAACTTCTGTTTATTTATGTAGTTGTTATCAGGAAAGAAACTTCTGTTTATTTATCTATACATCCTTTAAGTTCTTTATGGAGGAATGAGAACCATTTACTTTTACTCAGTGAATCAACATGTATAAATCAGTAATACAACTTGATAATGATTTCTGATCTATGATTAGTTTAATAAGATAAAAATAATCATGGGTAATGTATCCTTAGTGACATTTCTTCTACCATTAATGAAGGTTATATTATATTATGGATATAATTTTTGCCTTTACAGTCAACTCATTAGCATTATCAGTTCACTCAAGATTATTTAAAATATTTATTATATTGACTAGTTAGATAGTTTGAATACTCTGAAGCAACAATACTAGGGCTTTCTTGCAATCTGATAAAATATTTAAGGCTCACTGAGTTTGGACTAAAATGTCTAGAGCATATGTGTAGCAGACAAAAAAAACTAACTACTGCTCTTTTGTTATAAAAAGGTTCTCATGTGCATAAATTTTAACCCAGGCTGCAACAATGAGAGTTGTAAATACAGATAAATTTAATAGACATAGAATATCTATTTTTTATGATAAGTATATCTCTGATGTACTTAGAAGAATTACAGATTACTTTCATTTCATACAAAAATGTTGATTTAAACAAAATAAATATTTAAATAAAATCAGTACAATTTAAAAAAAAATGTTTGGAAATATTTTTGTGTTTATCTGCAATGTAAATGTCTATAGAAGTTAGAATATGGAAACCCTTTTGCTTATAGGTGTGTTCTAAGTTTCTACAAAAGAGATATTTTCTGCTTTTGTAGTGTAACCCATTTTTAATATCAAAATTTTCCTTTTACCAGTTTGAAGTAGTACATAACTGAATTATGCATTTTAATAATGTAAGGTACATTAAACATTATTATGCAGCCCTAAAACAGAAATACTATAATGTAAAACCATCAGTGATGATGATTGAGTATTACTTCTTTGGTAATTAAATGCTATCTATTTATTTAATTTGCATGTAATCAGATTATCAGGAAGGCATGTTGAATACTTCACATTCAAATACTCTTTTTAAATAAACTATAACACTTAATAATACTAATACTTCTAATCAAATTTCCAACAAAGCCTTAATTAATAATTTTATTAAGAGTTGGGATACATAATTAATGCATTTTTTTTTGTAATGAACAACCTGAAAACAATAATTCTTTTTTTATAGAGAGCAGAAAGGAATATCCATTTACGTATAATATTTTTGATGTTTAATCTTTAAACTTTTTACAACTAACTATATCTATTTTGATTCTAATCATTTCTCATAAAGCTAAAACATCACTATATGAAGTAAAAACTACTTGATCTACATGAAGCAATTTGAATAACCTATTGAAGACAAAGATCTCTTCAATAACACAGAGGAAATTATTCAGCAGACTTTTTAATTATTGGATTACCCTTTAGATAAAGTTTTAGATAAACACCCATTTAATGACCAATAACAGATAGCTTTTTGGGTTGACTATTTAATCTGCATTTATTTGTTCATCTGTGCAATGAAGTGTTTTTTTCCAGTCATGTAATTATGGAGAATATACACTCAGCTCTAGGTTATAAAGAAGAAACAAATCACTTTGGTATGGAGACCAATAAATGGATACAAATTTGAATTATGAATACAAGTATGGGAAAAAATAATACTACCACTATTTAAGTATATTTATTATCATAATATTTTGCATATTATAAAGTATCTTTATTCTGCAGTTTCCCAGATATGTATCAGAAAAAGATATGTTCAATCTTGGAACTTGAGTATGTAAATTTATTTATTGAAATGAATAGCATAACTATCATTATCTATTTATATACTTTCAGTTTTGTGTTTTAATGAAACTTAAATATCTTGACAAAAAATATCACAATTAATAAGTAACTTTGATTTTTATTATTTACCCTCTTGAAATAATTTATTCTAATATTTAATTATTTAGATTAACATTAAATATACTTTCTATCAGGACACTTTACACATTATAAAATATTCTTCTGTAATTTTTCAGGTATGCATTAGAGAAATAAATATGAAATTATGAAAATTGAAAAATGCAAAATTATTTATCTAAATGAATAGCATGACTATGATTATTTTTTATTGGCTTAGTTGATGTCTATTGAGATAATTTAATGGATTTAAATATTGTGAGATATTGTTATACAAAATACAGAAGAGAATATTGCATTCATCAAAAATGATAACATACATTGGTAAATAAATCTGAATAAATTTTAATCATTTGGAATAGAAAAATTATTTACAATTTTTATTTTTAAAATATTATTCAATAAGTAAAAAAAAGACTTTAAATACTTCATTATAAGACAGAGGATTTCTCAACTGCACTTTCTTCTTTAAAAACTATAAAAAAAATATTATTAACTAGGTTTAGAAATTTCCAAGTGGCAAATATATAAGTAATATTCCATTCAAGTTTTAATCTCTAAAATTATTTAAATAACCATTAATTGACCAATAGGGTGATTCCTAAGGCTCATTGAAATCAATTTTATCCAGTATGTGTGCATGCATATTTTTGGTAATTTGAAGTATTCATATATAGGGTATATCTTTTACATACCCAACCACTCTCCACACTATCTCATAACACTGATACACTTGAACACACATATGTTGAAAAGATAAATAATTACCAATATACATATTTCATACTAAACCAGCAATCATCAGTTGGTCCAGATTATCATCTCTACACATATATGCTATAAGTGCTCAGATATATATTAAGATAGCCAATCCTCATACTTTAATGGACAGGCTTCAATCTACTCCACATTCCAACTCTTCAAATGTCCATCCAATTGAAAAATCTGATAATGAAATGCTCAAAGGCCACCCTGAAGCTGATATTCTTGTCACACCCATGTTGACCCAAGGTCAATCTGACCCCTCAGTGTACAGGACATAATCCATTTAATACATATACAAGGGTTGGGCAGACATCTCTATTATGTAATAACTAAAACACACAGGCTTATTATATACCTATGTCTATATATGTAATATATAGGGTATATGGGCATGTGAAAGTCTGTGCTCATATACCCTATATATTACATATATAGACATAGGTATATAATAAGCCTGTGTGTTTCAGTTGAAGTATTCATATATATTAAACTCTTATATGTTCTCCTCATATACACCTTAATGCAACTTTTATATGGATTTACTCCTTTATTTTTCTTTATAGTTTTGACTGTCTTGCAGTCTTCATCAGAGCTACAACATTTAAACATATAATCACATAATCATTATTTTATATAATATTTACATACATATTATACATTATTATTCATAATCATATTTAATTTAATTAATATACTTTTGTATTTTTTAATTCATACCTATTATTTATTATCATTTTTATCCCATTCTATTTTATTTTACCCATATTTATTCATTAATATATCAATATCACATTTCTATTTTACTTTTTATTATTTATTTATTTTACCCTAATTTCTTTTTCTATTATTGCTTTATAATAGCCTATATCTTTATTCATCTTTTTATATACTTTATTCTTTTTATTAATAATTTTTATTTTATTTTTATTCATACCTTTTTATTTTTATTACTATTTCATATTATTTAACTAAGCCATGAGTTCTTCAATTTTGTATATAACAAATCTAATTATCCTGAACTTAACTTAAGCATTTAAAAACTTAAATAAAATGTAAAAATCTGACATTGAAACAATAATTTCATTTATTTCCTTAGTATAACGGAATATTTTGAATAGTAAAATAATGCTTGTTGTGACATATTTACATTTAAAACATATTATCTTTATGTCAAATAACGATTTATAATCTATTATTGATTAGCTAAAGAATGAAAAAAACACGTGAGCTGATCTTTAAGTTTAAAATCTGTAGAAAAATAACAAAACACAAAATTTTATACACTTCATTAAGTAAATATAAAATCTTTAACAGCACTTAAATGACAATAAAAATAAATTTACCAATAATTTATGTTCTTTCTAAGTAATCACATGCAAAATTATTATTAATATTAATGCAAATATTTATTAATAATAAATATCAAGCAAAATGAAATTATAAAAAAAATTAAAATAAATTTGTGTGTTTATTACATAGCGATTTCCTAAAAGAATTTAAATCTTAATATGCTGAAAAAAATATTTTTAGAAAAATTTAGTTTCATATATATACTTATTCAAATATTTTTAACTCTTTTAAATAAATTAATGGAGAATACTTTCATTTCTTCACGTATTTCTGATCTCATTCGTTAGAGAATAGCATGTTTATTGAACTGGTGATATTTAATGACTTATAACTTAATGAAAACTAAGATTAGAGTGACACTCTGATCAAGCAGGCTACTGTGCCACAGATAACTTTCAATAGCAATTTTATATACTTATCTGTGAGAGTTCTCTGATTTTTCCAATTTCCCCCCTCTTTTAACGGCAAAATCAGTGAGTGAGTTTTAAAAATCATGCTTACATTAAATTGATTTGTAGAGGGATTTGTCATTCAAACTGTTGTATTCTATACTAATCTGGGTGTTATTATTATTAGTTGCACATGTTTGGAAAAATATCAATAAAATTTGAATTTTTCTAAAAAGATTTGACAATTCAATCAAATAATGGAAATATCTCAAGTATAGCTACTAATGAAATGCCATGAACATAAACTATTAAAATGCTATAATCATAACACACAATCAAAAATTTACTGAGTTTTAACATTTTTATGTTTGTAGATATCTATTTTATTTTAATGAGATACACTATTGTTTCTAGAACACGAATAAATATTTTAATGAATAAATATCATTTATAAAAATTTTTAATGCATGTAAGTTAATGATCTCTTTACCTTCAACATGCATGTAATAATATTAATAATATTAGTCTTTGTTTGATGTGGATCATACGGCATTTACTTTGACAATACTTGTAGATGAGGGAGGGTTAAGACTTAACATAAATATATTTATTCTTATTGAAAATTATCGAGCCAAAAATTGAATGTAAGGTTATATATATATTAAAGCAATTCATTTAATGAAAAAAAAAACACTATGGAATTAGCTTTTTAAGAAATTTAATTTGGTACTATATATTCTTTAAACTTTTAGAGTATTAATGAATATGTGATATTTAAAAAAAGTTATACAAACCTGCCTATCTTATTAGTTCTTATACTCCAATATTAGATTCAAAACTTCAGAGAAAAAATAAAATTTCTTGTTGCATAGTATTCTAAAGGATATACATCTTAAATCAGAATTTTTTTATTAAGAAAGTTTTTTTCTAATTTTTGTCAATAAAACTGATGATAAATGACACGATTAATAAATAGAAAACATTTTTCCCTTTTTGGGCGACTAATAAAAATGAACCAGAGCTTCATATACAATATAGAGATTTAAAGACAGAAGTTTCACGACTGCTTTTAGAAATCTTAAAAATGATGGTGCATCAAAACTATAAATGAAATTCAGTTATTTATTCATTGTGAATTTCATTAGATTAGTTGATGGTATTTTTATGACATAATAAAATTTTGAATAAAATAAGTATTCTGAAATTTTTTTAAATAATACTATTAAAATTAAAATGACTTATATATATATGTCATTCACACATTCAATGCTAAAATATCCAGCTCAAGGTTGTTAAAATATATTTTTACTATTTTACAAGCAGAATAATTGCATATTTTAATGGGATGCATGGAAAGTTTTTAAATATAGTAGTAATATATTATCTTGAAAATTATGTGACTTAATGGAATGACCTGGGATTTAAGAATACCATCTGATTTAAAAATGCTTCTATTGTTTTAATTTATGCAAATTGAAAGAGATATAAAATATGACAATAATTATTTTAGAATACCATTGTTCTTTATCACAGTAAAATAACATTAAATATTTTTAATAGATTACTTTAGCCACAGTTGAGTTGCAACCAAAAACATATCGAAGTTGAGAAAATCAAAAATATTTTTGTTGCCATTCAAATGCAAAAAACATGCTATGAGTAAATGGGTGAATTAGATATTGCATTTTCAGTTTGATCAAAACATGCACATGATATCTGATGAAATTAGTGCAAACATTATTACTGGCAATAAAAAACCTGTAGCATTTCAAATAAAAACTGGGATTATTAAACGAGTAGATGAATTAATTCCAAATTGATTCCTGCATTATTGTACCAGGGATCTTTGGAATAGATTATATATGATTTCATAAGTCAGACATCAAAATAAAACATTGATTTAATGAAATAGTTGTAATTTAAAAGCAAATGCTAAAACTACAACTTCTTGGTTTCTGGATTTAAAGTACATTAATGTTTATAATAAGTTGACAATTCAGCTGATGTGGTGCAAAATGTTTTTAATGTTGTGAATTATACTTTTTAAAAATTTTCATTTACTCAATATTGTTAAAAACGTTTTTGAGACTTTACCAACAAGTGATTGAAAAAACATCTTCAGAAACTTTTATTTTATTTTTGTAAGTCTAAGCATCTTTATCTATTTAAATATCATAATAGCATTTTAGATAGATATTTCAATATTAAGATGCACCACTGATTTAAATATGATGCTGTTACATTACCAAGTTAGATGATGGGATCCTACACATAGCAATATAAATATTTTAATGAGATTTATTGTTTGGAAAAGATATCTAATACCCAATAAATAAAATATAAATACAGCAAAAAAATTATATAGAAGAAAATATATTATTTTGAAAAAGTAATGACAAAATTGTAAGATCAATCAGTAATACTTTAGTTAATATTTGCTTTAGTCTGCTATTGTAAGAATACATTTTATTGGACACACATTATTTTTATGGCAGAGTCACACTTTGACAAGGTGTAACATTGTTTTATTTTATTGAGGGTATATGGATGAAAATGAAAATATATTGGAGAATATTAAGATGCTTTTTACAGAAAGAAAATTTTAATACAGAAAACTCAAATGCCAGTACAGTTTATTGCTCTGGAGTTCATAAAATGTTTGAGCACCAAAAGTGATACAATTAGACCAACATAGTATTAAACCATGCAGAACATGTCAGTATTTTATAATGTCAAAGAAACAACTGTACATATTGATGCATTTGTGATTTATGTCTTGAGTTGTATACTCATCACAAAACATACCATTTTTTATGTTTTCTGACTTCTAAATCTTTTATTGTCATATTCATTTGTGAGTATTGGTTTATCATCATTTTCCTCAACTATTGATTTAATGAAGGATGAAAATCTTTACAAGTTTAATACAATGCTCTGATCTGTAGCCACTTTGTCCCACATTACACAAGCAAACTTTCTCAATTCATCAATGCACCTCATAAGTGATCACTTTTTAGGTCTTTTACAATCTTTTGGAATTCAGTTTAAGACTTCAACTGTTTATCTATTGTAACCTTTTTTAGAAATACATCCAGTCCAGCTCCATTTCAGTCTCTTAATTCTTTCAATGATATTAGTAACACCTGTTTGTTCTCTCACCCATCCATCTATGATTTCTTGTTAATACTCTTAAAAACCATCTCTCCATAGTTCATTCAGTAGTCTGAAGTCTCTGTATTGCTTTTCTGTAAGGTGTCCAAATCTCAAATTTATTAGTAAGAAATAGTTTTAAACACAGAGGTATATTTATTTTTAAATATTAAATTATTTCTACCAAAAGCACCACAGCCAAGTTTAATTCTATGATTAAATTTATCTATTGTTTTCAACTATACTAATAATCTGACAAAGATATTTATAGTTAACTTTTTTACATTTAACATTATTAATTTTTCTTTTCAGAAAATCCACTGAACATTACTTTAGTCTTTTTAGAATTTATCTTTAGTCCTACTTTTTAATGTTCTTCTAATAATCTTGCAACATTTATTGAAGCTCTAGAGCATTATTTGAAAGAGTAACCACATTAACTTCAACATCTAGATGACTATAGTAATCTTCATTTACTTTTATTCTCTTAGTTTCTTATTTAAACCATAAAATATTTCCTGTAAAATTGCTGTAAAAAGTTTTGGAGATATAGAATCACCCTATTGTACTCCCTTTTCAATGTTAGTTTTTTTAGTACCACTATGTAATCTAGTTGTTGCTGTTGCATTTTGATAAATATTTTTCAGAATATGAAAATATTCTGGATCATTTTCTTGATGATATAATGCTTCAATTACTATAATTTTTTTTTTTTTATAAAATCAACTGCTTTTTCATAATCTCCAAATATAAAGCATAATGGAATTAATTTTAATTACTTTTTCAATAACATCTCTGAATATTTGAATGTAATCCTCTGTGCTAAGATGACTGTTAAATCCAGTTTGTTCTTGGTTGGTTAAATTCTAAAGTTTGCTGTAGACAAGTTGAAATTTTATTGGTTTTTAAAATTTATATTTAGAACTGGTAAAATCTTCTTTATCAACTACTCTAAGTATCAATATTATTTATTAAATCTTCCAATCAACTGGGACATCTTTTTTATTTAAACATTTCAGGTAGACTCTTTACAGAAATGTTTTATTTTTTCATAGGATTCTTTTATGATATTGCTGTTAATTCCATCTCTTTCTGGAGACTTTCCCTTTTTCATAGATTTAATTGCATGCTATTTTTTCATTTGAAATTTGGAAAATTCAGAAGTTAAAACAGGCAAAACTCACTATACATATTTCCACACACAGCAAGCTAGAGTAATCAATGAATGCCAGAAGGATTGTGCATAAAATCCCCATCTAGTGCCTGCTCAACCAATATTCCCAGACTAGTTTCTGGCTTGTGGCCTTCATCAGTGAGGAGCCTTGAATCTGAGAGCACTGCACCTAGATCTTAGGATCTAGTGCAATCTTCCAGCAGCCACCTTTTATCTCCACTTAATTACAAAACTATGAGTCTTAAACTGAAAACACCTTAATGTTTTCAATCCAAGCTGGATCTAGGTGCAGTGCTCTCAAATCTAAGGCTCCTCACTGACAAAGGCCACAACCAGAAACTAGTCTGGGGATATTGGATGAGTAGGCACTAGAAGGGAATTTTGTGCACAAGCCTTCTGGCATCCATAGATTACCCTAGCTTGCTGTGTGTGGCAATACATATAGTGAGTTTTGACTGTTTTAACAACAGTTATACACAAGCATAAGAGGTAGTGGTCATGTGATGTTTATTGACTTAAAATTCAGAAGACATAGTAATTGCCGGAGATAATCTACTATTTTGTTATTTATCACTAATATAATTTTTATATAACTCTTCAACACATTAAAATTAACAAACCAGCTAATAAATTTATTGATAACAATACTTACCATCTCAGACATTGTACTAAAGCAACAAACTAATTACCTCTTATAATATACATATTTTCTAGTCTTAACTTCATTCAGTTGTTGCCAAATGAATCTACTTCTAACATTTTAATCTAATATCCAACAATCTTTTATTATCATAAATTTCATACTAAAATAAAAACAATTTAAATTTTAAAGTCTGGAATATTTATGGCTTGACCTTTAAATCCTATACTAAACATTCATATGTTATAGTAAATTTATTTAAGGCAGAGTTAAAAGGAACTCCAAATCATAATGCTTTAGTATAAAATTAATTAATAATTTAATATATCATAAATGAAATATTCATAATGATAAACTGAAAAAAATATTTTAACTACATCTGATGAAATTTAACTAATAAACCAATAAATTGACTAGTAGTAACACTTATCAACTATAACATATATAGGTCAGTTCTTGTAGTAGTTATTTTTTAGTCACAATAGTGTTCCTCATCTGCCACATGTTATTTATAATACTCTATTAATGAATTATTATTGTAGTTTATTTCAATCTTATTTTAATCTAATTTATCATAATGTTTAAATGTTTAATATTTAAAGACTGAATCATCATTGTTTCATACTTTAAAATCTAATTAGTAAGTAGTTTGAAGATTATAAACAAAGGATTTGTACATCATATTGGAATACCAGCAATAATTGCAGTTGCCATTTGTTGAATTGTGTTGAGGCTGGAAAACAATTGTACTATGAGAACTGATTGGCTGATTATCTTAGCACCTTGTCATTGTTAATAAGTGTTATTATTAGTAAGTTTGTTGCATGATTAGGTATAATGTAACATTATGTGCAATTTATTTATATATCTCTCTTTTTATTATGGGTGACAAGTAAAATATTTTGAAAAACACTTATTCTAATTTTTTTTTTTTTGTAATTGTTTTCAAAACACGTATTCTAAAACAATTAATTTAACAATTTATATTTAAAACTGGAATTTTAATATTTCTTTTATTTTTAAAAAGAATTATCATTTTTCAATAAAAAGCTTACTCGTTATTATTTATCATTTTTGAATAAATATTATCATTTATTATTACTGAAAAACAAATAATAAATTTAAAAAAAAAAGTTAAAAATAATAAAGTAAACCAGTTTGGGAGATATAAATTATATCCCTTCATATCTAAAACATACTGATATTTTAGTCTGTATGACACTTCCTGGTACTATTTTTTTAATAATTTCTGCAAAAAAACTTTTCATTTATCTTCTACGCTCAATCATAATCACAATTTCTTAAAAAAAAAAAAAATTCTGAGGCTGATTTTTTTCATGAAAATTATATTCAAGCTCATTATAAATAACTTTTTTTAAGACTATGCTATTTTTCACATGTTTCATGTGACCAATAGCAAGATGTTTTACTATTCTATATTCAGTATCATCATGTCCAGCAACATAAAATACCTACTAATTGGTTATTTCAGAATATTATAAAGCATTCATATAATTTTTTCAATCCTTTCTTAACAGAGATTAATTTTTAAAATTTTATACAACCAATGTGTTAGAATAACAGACTAATAAACTAAATTTTTTTCAAAAGAATTGTATCATCATGATAATATACTCCAACTTTTGACTTATTAAAAATATCAGTAGTACATTAAAATTTTTGAAATACACAAACATATAAGTCTGACTTTGACCTAAAGAAGTAAAGATAGTTTTAATTGATATATATACTAAATGATAACTATTCAAATTAAAATTTGCTCAAAATTTTTTTCATCACTGGATCAGAACTTCGGCATTAATTCTGTAAATAATTCTTTGTACTAGCAAAATAGCACATTCATACTACAAAATTAAAATATGTGGAGTGTCTGTTTGGAATTTGTTTAACTAAAAATGCATCATATCTATAATCTTGACAATGACTATTTTAAAGAGGATTGACATAAAAATGAAGACTAATTGGAGTTATACATAGTTCTTTAATACCATTTTTATTTCAAATATCTTCTCATATTATCACATATATGGTGGAAACTTTTATGAGCAAATGCTATTTTTTAACATTGCACAAATCCTTTCAATTATTTATTAGATTTTTTTAAATTATTTTTTTTTGCAATTTTTAAATGTCAAAGAACTTATCTTTAGTGCATCATATTTATATTTATTCGTTATAATAATAATAATAATAATCAGAAAACATTTAAAAATCATTACAATCATTTTAATTCCAAAATACTTCACTAGAGTAAGTTTTGCTATGACTATAAAATAAACAACATACTGGCTCATCAGTCCATTTATTTTTTGAGGTGCCATCTTTAATTGTCCACAGAAAACATTTCTTTCTAAAATACTTCAGTACTATGTCTAATTGTAGCTCTCCAATATATTTTATTCTTTATCATATCTTACCAGTAAAAACAATCAATGTTGTAATTTTTTACAATGTGTTTGAGATAATCCATATGACATAAATGTGATTTATTTTTCATATGAAAATCAAGCTCAAGTTTATCATAAAACATTCTTGTAAAAAGTCTAGTATTGTTATTTGTTTCACATATCCAATATATTAAACGTGATTTTACAATAGTAGTCTCCATAATATACTCAGCAAGCTGAGATAAAAATTATAATAGATTACAAACAAATACTCGTTTAAATGAATAGAGTTTTTATTAAGGCATTTTTTAAAACTAAGTTCTTACGAACATAATTATATTTTTATAATTATTAAATATCCAGTTGATGTTTAATATAAATTGTAGGTTTCATATAAAATGCTTATGAATGTCAAGACCATTTGTTATTTAATTTTATTTTTCTATATTTTTTGTTTAGATACCTTTTTTTTAAAGAAAAAAACCTCCATTTTTAAGCAATTTTTAAAAATCAAAAATAATATTTATCTTAGGTAAATTATTTTATTTTAGTAGTTCAATTTCAAGACATTATAATTTTGCATTAAAGAAGAAGAAAAACTTCTTTTAATTAACACTTTCAATATATATATATTTGCAAAGAGTATTCTAAAATCTGATTTGCTGTGCAAGTTTACAGAGCGACAAAAAAAAAAAAAACAACAACCAAAAAGGACTAGGTCATCGTCATCACTGCGTCTCATCTTTAGCTAAGAGCTTTCTTACAAAAATAAAAAAAATTGAAGAGGAAGACAACTGGTCAAGTGATGGCAGGAACTTTAGAACAAACAACTTTAAATTCTTTAAACTTTAAAAATCTAATAATTGATGGATTCTTTAAAATAATTTGTTAATTTAATTTAAATTAAATAAGCAAAATATAAACTATTAAAGTATTATATTAAATTTTTGGATTGAAGTATAATTATAAAATCGGTTTAATTTTTAGAGAATTAAAGATAGGAGATAAAAATACGATTACTTGGGCGTACGTCTTCATCTGTTTATCATTATGGTTTACAATATATGTAGAAAGAAAAAAAAAGTTAAATCACAGTTTAAAGAAAGCAATAACTTATAAATAATAAAGTTGAATTTTAGTTCTAAAAATGACTAAAAGATGTCATTAGTTGTTATATTATCTTGAGAGTATATTTCATTTGAATTTATTTTGATTTGCATTATTATAGTGTACTTCTCTACCATATGGGGAAAATAATTAATATCATATTCTGTAAATGAACATTTAGTTATTTATAAGTTGCAAAATGTACTTTAAAATCATTTTGATTTTAAATTAAAATCAAGTAGAAGTATTTGTAACTTTTAGTAGCTAATTTTAAAATCAAATTGCATATGTTGTTTTTCTCTTATATGTTAAAGATACTCTCATAGAAATCGCATTAATTTAAAAGAAAAAAAAATAAATGCGTTTAAAAGTGAGTGGTAAACATAAAAATATGTTTTAACAATTTTGTCAATCAATAATTAAGAGCAATATATATATTTTTTGGATAATGATTTACGTAACAAAAGAAAAAGATAAATATTTATAGTGGTTGAAGTAATTTTGCTTCTTTAATTACAAAACAGACTCCATAATAATTAACATAAAATTTTATTTATTTTCCTGAATTTATGATGGTTAATTGGCTAAGATAGTTAATTTTATCATACTTCTTCATAATGTTATTTGAATTAAAAATTAAATTGGTAACAAATAAAATGTAGTAATTATGTAACTTTTATGGAAGCTTAATGTAGCGATTAGATTACAACACTATATAATTAATACTGTTTAATTACTGTATTTACTGAAAGTTGTTGATTGTCACTTTGTTCATCTGCCTGCTGACTTCAGATTATTTTTTCAGGCATATTGGTCGCTTTTTTTTTTTTTTTTATAGAACGTGTTTTATTTTGAAATGTGAACGTTTTGCCTATGTTATTTTCAAATTATCAACATCATCATCTTTAATAATTATTTATCTACTGCAAAAAAAAAAAATCTATAAATTTAATCTATTACACTTGAGTCTAACCTACTTTCCTTAAACTTAATCTCAGAATAGTGTTGCTTTTAACTACAGGAATATGAATTCTAAGAGTGATTAGACATGGTTTATTTGCCTGTAGGGAAAATGATACAATATCAATCGATCATCAGGATAATGGTAAACTATTTTTTGTTTAAATAAAATATAAATCAGAAGTAGTTTTTATTTTTCATCTTCCTGAATAAAATATTGCTCTTTGTTTGGGATCATAGAGTAAATGCATATTTGCCTGAAGGTTTATGATGATGATATTTTAGATATGATAATATGCTGGACTATTTCCATCATCTATAAGTAAATATTGAATGTACAGAAAATTTTAAACTTTATTTGGACTTTTCAAAATACAAACAACTTGTTAGTAGTAATAACACACAAATAGACAACACAGGCTAGTAAATACATAGTGGTTCAAATAGTAGTATTCTCCATTCTTCTTCAGGTGATGCTGGTCTGATGATTAAAATTTACACATTTAGATTTTAAAATATTAAATTTTAAGCAAACCCTCTAACCAACTGAGCTATTCTATAGGCAACATGGTTCAAATTCACATGAATCCTTTATTTTTTTAAAGTAATACCTTTTTCTAAGAGCAAGGTAAATTAGAGGCTTCAATACATTGTGTATTGCCACACTGAGTTGATTTATAGGATTTTTTGCCATTGTCATATGAGTAGCTTTCTTGAATTTTTCCTTGCACCTTTTCCTTTCTATTCAATATTTTTGTATTTTTCCAATTGAACATATGGTCATTAGTACATACATATTCTGATAATGTAGCCACATCTATTTTTTTCTTTTTTAACTAGTAGTTTATGTTCTTTTAATTGTTCAACAGGGTGACAGGTCTCACCATGTACTTCCTTCCACATTCATATAGTTTTTTATAGATGGATATTTTGTTTTTCAGCATTTCCAGTTTGAGCTTGGTAGAAGATAGAATTCTTCAAAGTGTGGTATGGCTTTAAAAGCTGTTCTAATGTTACATTGACTGTATATTTTATTTAATTTGTCTGTCAATCCTAGTATGTATTGTAACAGGAGAAAGCTTTTTGAGATTCACATATACTGACCACGGGGGCACCACTAGTCCGAAAATAGGAACTAGACATTTATTTTAAGGGTGGACAGGGTATGCGAATCAAAATGCACCGAACTAAACTCAGGGAGGAACAAGATATCTTAACTATTGTTTAGACAGTTGAGAAATCAAAGCACAAAGACAAACGTCAGCCAAATTAAGTTTAAACAATTTATTAATTTTATTAAAAGTTGGGCAATAGAGTGAAGACATCTATCCCTGAATACAAAAGTGACTTATAGTAACATATGCATATTTACCAGAGAGTGCACAAGAGTACGACAAACATAAAGGCATTAAACATTTTGGCAGCAAAATTCTCTCACTTAAAATATAAGAAATGGTTAGGATAATATCTTCTTGCTGGCCAGTTGTAAAATCACAAAAACAAACAACAACTCTCGCTTCCTGAATCAGAGATAATAAAACAGTTCTGTCCCACTGGAAATCAACAAAACCAGCACAGATATTGAACAGTAGTATTTTAACTACAGTCGTTAAAATGCCGTAGGACTGCTGCATGTAATACTACATTCAAAGTAAACATGGTTGATCTCACATACAAGACAGCAAAAGATATTTGATTACGATCTTACGTAATCCAGATAGAAACTACTACTTTCAGACAACCCGAAGAAATAACTTGACAAATGGCCAGCAAAAAGATTTTGTGGTTTGCACAAAAAGTGCAAACGAAACATGCTTAAAGATTCTTTATTTTACAACTAAGGGCAGGTGAATAAATAAAGACTATGAAAACTGCCAATGCGTTTTGTAATAGTTAACAAAATAATCGGGTAAATATTAAACATATAAAATACAATATCCTAATGCATCCCCTGATAAACAAAAATTGCAAACAAACTTGGAATCTTAAAACTAAGATTCCAAGACACACTTTAAATACTAGAAAAAGTACATACAGATAATAAATAATTAAAAACAATTAATACCATTGTAAAACATACTTATCATTAGATTGAGCGGAGATTTAATTATGCAATTTATTTACCCTGGTTAGAATAGGAAAAAGTTTAGCTTACGGTAAGGCAGAGTTCTAGTAATTTCGTGATGAGTGCGCACTTTTGATAGTAGTTAATCTTTCAGGCAATTTCTCTTAATGTCAAAGGCAAGGGTCAAGGCAAATTGGGAATCCGGCTATGTCAGAGTTGCATGGCATGACTGAAGAACAGCTTGGAGCCTGAGGCTCGTCCTTATTTGAATTAGCACAGCATCTTAAGGTTTCCAATGTGAATAGCAGCGCTTATTGACATCTTGAAAGCAAATTTCAAGATCTCTTAAATGTTCAAACTGCTATTAATAAGAAGTTTAACTGAACATTTTAAAAACAGTTTCTTGCTCCTCTCCTAACAAGCAACCTTTTTAATCTCTAGAATAATAGCAACTACCTCCTTTCTGGCAGGCTCTAGTTACCTCGCTACATTTCCCACGAAAAACCCTCTTTATTGACAAATTCTATACCTCAGTCAGGGCAAATATTAATTTCCTGCTCAATCCAATTTAAGAATTCCAACCAGGGATTATTGTATCCAAAATAACAAATACAAAACTAAATCTCCACTTTTAGACTTTTAGAATTAACTTTAAAAATGATTTAAAAAAAAAAGCAACAGGAATATATAATTAGCAAGCTTGCCTGTTTTTAATCAAATTGATTAAAACAGGTGGTGAAAGTAAACAATTTTAAAATAAATCAATTCTATAAACAAAAATTAAAATGCCCTATTTAAATATAACTGAGTATATGTTTTAATACACGTACATTTTTTTTTTATTAAATAATAATAAGAAATTTTAACATTAGTAATAAAACCATTGAATTGGAAATAAATCCATTTCAGTATGGATACACTTCAATACCAATAGCTGTTCTTTTTCTTTTGGTATTTTTTTGTAGTCTATTAAAGATTTCCTTGATCACAGCTGATGGATGACCATTCTCCATGAGAGATTGTTCTATGTAAATCTTTTCATTTTCCAAATCACTGGTTTCTAAAAAAAACTTCCTTTGCTCTGTTCCATAGTGATAGTATAACTCCAAGCTTAGTACTCCTAGTATGACTGGATGCATATGTCAAGTATTTGCCAGTATATGTTGGTTTCCTATACACTGTTGTTTTTCTTTTTTCCCGAGGGAGTCTTGTCACAAGAACTTCTAGAATGCCAAATTGTTGTTTTCATTCTAATTTCATTGTGAATTTAATTGAATATATGTTGTTGATATGCAGCCAGAATGACTGTAATTGTGCCTTGTCATGTGATCATACCATTAATGTATCATCAGCACAAGCAAGCCATACTTTAGGCAGACATGTAATAGTATTTATAGCTGTGGTTTCAAACTCTCCCATGTAAATGCTGCTAAGCAATGATGACAGTAGTGATCATATGTCCATTACTCGATTTTATTGGAAGTATTTTGAATTATATAGAAAGAAACTGCTGTTATGCAGAATGATAATAATTGCATTATACTATCAAAAGGTGTTGTTCTAGTTTTTAAACTATTATTATTCTATAACCTTTTCCTTACCATAGACACTACCTCATCACATGGTATATTTGTAAATACACTCTCTACATCAAAGTTTAACAATATGTCAGTTTTTTCCAGTTTCGTGTCCTTGACTAATTCTACAGATTTCTTAATCCATTGGCATACAGGACACAATCCTTCATAATCTAAGCATTTTGTAGAGTTAATCAAGGACATAAAAAAGGAAAGAACTAACACATTGGTAAACTTTGAGGTGGAAAGTCTAGTTACAAATATATTATGTGATGAGGCATTGTCTACTGCAAGGAAAAGGTTATATGATGATAATAGTGTATAAATTAGAACTCTACCTATTATCAGTATAATGAAAGTAACAATGTTCTGCATAACAACAATATAATTTTAATATAACTCAGAATTCCTCTGACAGAATCAAGGAATGGCATAGGATCACCACCATCACTTTCTGCTTAGCAGAATTTGCATGAAAGACCTTGAAACTACTGTTATAAATACTATTCCATGTCCATTTAAAGACTTGCTTTGCTATGTTGGTGATACATTCATGGTATTTCCACATGATGAGTTACAATCACAGTAATTCTGGGTGGATAAGAACATATCTCCTTCAATTAAATTTACAATAAAATCGGAACAAAAAATGCTCTTGTGACAAAATTGACATTTACATTCAACCATACTAAAGGCACTAAACATGGAGTTATACTATTACTATGGAACAAACCAAAGGAAGTTTTTTTCAGAAACCAGTGATTTGGAAAATGAAAAAATTCACAATTAACAATCTCTCATGAATAATGGTTATCCATCAGCTGTCATCAAAAAACCTTTATTAGTCAACAAAAAGAGCCACCAAAAAAGAAAAAAAAACAATTATTGGTACTGAAGTGTATCAATAAATACTAGAAATGTGAAGACAAACTAAAGAAAATCTGCAGTCAATATAAAATTAGAACAGCTTTCCAAAGCCTAATCACAATTTGAGGAATTTTAACTTCCACCAAGCTTAAATGGGAAATTCTGAAGAACAAAAACTGCATCTATGAAATACCAGGTTAATGTGGAAAGAAGTATATGTCACCTTGTTGAACAGAAATTGAAAGGAAACAAATTACTTGTTAAATGGAAAAAAAAACAGATTTGTTTAAAGTAGCAGAAGATTTATGTACTAATGACTATATGTTCAATTGGAAAACTACAAAAACATTGGATAAAGAGAAAAAGGTGCAAAGAAGAAATTCATGGAAACTGATCTTATAACAATGGCATATAATTTTATAAGTCAACCCAATATCACAATACACAACATATGGAAGTCTCTAATTAACCTTGCTCTTAGAAAAAAGTATTAATTAAAAAAATGAAGCAATCAGAAGGATTTAAACCAACTGTCATATATAAATATATGAAATTTCTGCTATCTGTTGCCTTTGATAGAATAAGTTGTTGAGAGTGCTTGCCTTAAAATTTGATATACGAAAGTCTAAAGGTGTAATTTTGACTCCTATGCTAGTATTGTCACTGGCCAAGCCAGCAACACCTGAAGAAGAATGGAGAATAATACTACTCAAAACAGTGTGTAATTACTAATCTGTGTTGTCTATTAGTGTGTTACTCTAATGAGTTATTTGTATTTGAAAATTTAAAATAAAGTTTAAAATTTTCTATTCATTCAACATCTGCTGATAGATAATGGAAATAGTCCAACATATTATTAGAAGTAAATGCATATTATTTAAATTAATATATTCTAAAAGATTTCAAATTGTTTTATCAATTTATTTGACAAAAAAATCATGTGACACTAAACGGTACTCATATTTCATAAGACATCAATTGAAATTTCCTGACGAGAGTAAGAAAAGATGAATGTGGTCACATTTTAGAATTAATTCAAGAATTCCAATGTTATCAGTATATTAAAAAAAATAATATCAAGTTGGAGTCAATCATCAGCATCAGGAATGTCATTAAGACATCTAAATAAAGATTTATCTTTGACTGAAGGTAGATATCATGTAAGCATCATGTATTGGCATCATATATCAATATAATCAATGTATAATTTTTGTAAAAGTAGCATGACAGAGATATTAACCACACTTTAATATAATTTTCTCCCTTTTAGATTTTCTCAACATTGCTTATTGTTTAAGTGAAGGTTGGATATTTTCAACTATTGCTTTCAATAAAAATAACATTTTAAAGAAGTGAAGGATTAAATTGTTATTAAGGCAGTTTTTAATTTGTTCAATGAATAGCTTTTCTTTTTTATTTGTAAAAATGTGTCAAGCGTTGGTAGTCGAGAGATCCGCGCATCAGCCTTGCAAGCAAGCAGTTGCTTGCAGACAGTTGTCGCGGATTCGCTTCCCGGCCGATGCTTTGACATATGGACAAAAAATGAGTTCACAGAATCAGCATAAATATATATTAAATAAGTGTCAGATTTAAAAAAAATAGTATTATTATATTGTGTTTTGAATTACTTTTTTCTTAGCCTATCTTTTTATCTCCATTTAAATGTTTTATCTTAATAATATTTTTGTTGAACTTTATACGATGTTAAAAGATATCTTTAGTGCATCACTGGAAATCTTCCTAGCATTAAATTAGAACTTCATCTGCACTATCCAATAAACTCAATCATATTATGAAATATTAAAAAAAGATTTAATAGCATGATTAATTAAAAAAGTTCAAATCATGTTAAGACTGTTAATATACTCTTATAAAAATTAAGAGACAAATTTATGAAAATTTTTTAAACGATTAACTTTCAGAAAGTTCAGCTAAGTAAAGTAAACTTTAAATATACATAATCTTAGCAAATAAAAATGAGTTCATTCACCCTTACTTTCATAATTGAGGGAATAAAATTTTAACATGTGGGTGTGTGTGCGAGCAACGATAACTTTTAAGAGTTTATGATGTAGCACTGCATATAGCAATATTAAAATAAATTGGGTTAAGATGAGCAAAAAGATAAAATATTATGGATAATGATGAAGATTTATTATTTTCTTTGTTGCATCTAAAGTAGCTTACAAATTTTAATTATCTCATCATATGGTTACTCAAAAACTGGAACATTATATATGTTATATATTATCGCATATAAATAAATGTATTGCGATTGCGATAGAGTGTTTAGAGAAGACTTGCCGATTTCTCACTGATAGCTTGAAAAACAAAGAAAATAATTTTTTAATGTTGACTTTATACATTTTAGTTACTATATCTCTTAATATCCAGTCACCGTTAAGAGAATTGAAGAAGTCAAATATAGATCACAGTACGCATGAGGAAACAGTATGATGCATTAAAACAAAAACAAAAAATTATGCTGCTCATTCCCACATGCATGATAGTTTTTGAATTGAAATTAATCATATTGTTTGAAAGGAGAATGAATACATCAATAAATATATATAGATAAATGTGTATGTATGTGTAAATGATATTTTAAATAAATTGTGATTGCATTTGGTATTGTTTTCAAGAGTGTGTAATTATTAGCATCTGTCCTATTTTAATCTCAAGACTATATAAATATGATAAATAAAATAACCCTTAAATCAATACTCAGTCAACAAAAAAATTGGCCATCAAAATCATAAAAAAATAAGTAGTCAATGAGCAAAGCCCAAAGATGCTAAGATTTTCTAGATTTTGGACGTAGGTTATCATTTAATGCTGATTTATATGAAACATAGTTATTAATTTCAAATAAAATAAATAAATAAATTTGGAAATTCCATATAGTAAATAAACCATAAGTATAAGTAAAAATAATTTAATAAAAATGAATTTACACTGTACTATTAAAGAATAATATATTAAAAATATAAATATCCACCATAAATAAAACCACAAAAAATGTTATGGAAAATTGTGTTACATCAGTTAGAGAAGAAAAGTTAATTATATAACTTAGCAGAATATATTAAAATAGAATAATTGTACTTTAAGTCATAATTAGTTTTAATTCTAAAAATGAATATGAATATGAATATATAAATGTGGATATTAGAGTACTAAAGCTTTATACAAAGATCTTATTGTGAAATCAAATATTGATGTTATTTAATAGCCAATATCTGAAATGAAATCTGCGATAGCACATATTCCATGGGATTAATTTCAGATGAATTTCCTTAATCAGCTGTACCAAGCTCTTAAAGATCCATAATTATAATTTAGAATCACCTCACAACTTAAAATTATATGAACAGATTTTATTTCATTTGTCTAAAAGTAGAAAAATAATAATAATATAGATTCTTAAATGCTTTTTTAAGGACACTAAGCAGACTTTTGTGTTATATTCTAATTAAATAAAAATTATAATATATTCCATTAATCTATAAAAGTTAGACATTAATTAGATTTTCACAAAATTTATAGATGTAAATATTAAAATTGTAAAAGAAATGTTCAAGTATTTATCTAAATATATTTTAGAAATGATGTAATCAATTAAAAAGTAATATTGCAAGCTGAGGTCAAGTTATTAAGTAATCGTATTTAAATCCAAAATTATTGGTTTAATTGGTGGATCAGTTAGAAAATATTATAAATAAATAATGTGATTTTAGGTTTCATACTCCAGTTTTTAATTGGTTATTAGATTGGTTACTTGAAAGTCAAAATATTTTTGGATGAATACATGAAAATTTATCTTACAATTTTGTCACACACACACACATATATATATATATATGCAAAAACCATAAAACAATACAATACTAGATTAAATCCAAAATTTTACCAAAATCCTTTCACAACCATGGTTTCATCTACTACAAATAGACCTTCTCAAGTGAAAATCAAACTATAAGAAATAACAAATATATACACACAATCAAACCTTCCCATAATTAATTTCAGACTCCACCTTCCCTTAATATCAAAAGAAGTCTTCATAAGATTGATAGTCTCAGAATCAAGAAGATTTATCATCAAAGTCTCCCTTATTCTTTTTTTTTAACTCATTCTTTTCATAAAACATAACCGAAGCATTGTCAAACAATATTGTATGACCTGTATTCAATTTATGAATATATAAAGCTGTGTTAAGATACCTATGTTTAACTCTACTTTTATGAATCTTAATCCTTTCATTAAGGCTAAACTTACTCTAGCCTACATAAAACTCACCACAACTACATGGAATCTTATAAACAATACCAGGAATAGACCTACTATCAATAGACTGTTTAGAACCATTAAGTCATGAATTCCAATCAGAACCTTTCTTCCAATCTTAACTCAGCTTTATATATTTATAAATTGAATACAGGTCATAAAATATTGTTTGACAATGCTTCGGTTATTTTTTATGAAAAGAATGAGTTAAAAAGAAAAATAAGGGAGACTTTGATGATAAATCTCCTTGATTCTGAGGCTATCAATCTTATGAAGACTTTTTTTGACATTAAGGGAAGGTGGAGTCTAAAAAGGAATTATGGGAAGGTTTGATTGTGTGTATATATTTGTTATTTCTTATAGTTTGATTTTCACTTGAGAAGGTCTATTTGTAGTAGATGAAACCATGGTTGTGAAAGGATTTTGGTAAAATTTTGGATTTAATCTAGTATTGTATTGTTTTATGGTTTTTGCATTTTTATTTTGCTAGTATAGTGTTAGGCAGGTTTGGTTTATATATATATATATATATATATATATATATATATATATATATATATATATATATATATATATATATATATATATATATATATATATATATAAGTGAAAACTGGTAAATCACATTTATTAAACACTTTTCTTTTCAAACACATAGGCATATTTCCTTTTACTATTAAATTATTTTTAATCCAACCAAGTTTAATTATTATTAATTTCATCCATTATGTTTCCATACATTATATTTAAATCTGTAATAGTAATCTGACCAAGATATATATAGTTGCTAACTTCTTCTAACTCATCATTATCAATCTTTATTTTCTATTTTTGAAAAAATCTACTAAACATTACTTTAGTCTTTTTAACATTTATTTTTAGATACATTTTCTTACTTTCATCTGATAATTCTTGCACTATTTACTGAAGCTCTAAAGTATTATTTATGAAAACAACTATATCATCTGCAAAATCTGGGTGACTTAAACAATTTCCATTTACTTTAACTCCCTTAGTTTCCTCTTTTTATTCACAAAATACTCTTTGCAAAACTGCTGCAAAATTTTTTAGAGATATGGATTTACCCTGTTGTGCACTCTTTTCAATGTTGCATCTGCATTTTTATAAATATTCTTCAGAATACAACAATATCCAGAGTCTATGCATTGATGATCCAATGTTTTAATCACTAAAGACATTCTTATAGAATCAAATGCCTTTTAATAATTTATAAATCCAAAACATAATTGCAACTCATATTCATTGGTCATTTATATAACTTTTCTCAATACTTAGATATGGTCCACTGTATTAAAACTACTTTTAAACACAGCTTTTTCTTGGGGTTGGTTAAAATCCAAAATTTGCTGTCACTATCTTGGAAATTTTTTATATAAAAGTGATAAAAGAGTAATAGATCTGTAATTCCTAATATCTTCTTCTCCATCTTTTTAAAATATTAATATTAATACTACATTCTTTCCTTAAGCTGATATATCTTTATAATTTAAACATTTGGTATATAATTTTGTCAAAATTTTATTTTATTTATTCACATGCTTCTTTTAACACATCAATTATAATTCCATCATTAGCTGGAGATTTTCTCTTCCTCATGAATTTAATGGCATGTTTCACTTCTTCATTTAAAATCCTGGAAAATTAAAAAGTTATAGTAGTTATAGAAGATATGTTTCCTTTTTCTTTACTGCTATATAATTTTTGATAGAACTCTTTTAAAACATTTCTTGATGTAATTTCTCTTTTTAGTAATAGTTCCATCCTTTTTAATGCAAATATATATATATTTTTACCAATACCAAGAAGTTGTTATACATTCTTGATATTTTTATTTTCTCCTATAACTTTCTTTGCTAGTTCACAATTATACTTTTTTTATATCATTATTAAATGTTTTTACACCAAGTTATAAAATTCTAGAAATTCAATCCTTTTGCAATGCATCATTTCTATATATTTTCATTATCCTTATTTTCTTCATAATTTGTCTTGTCTCAATAGAAATTTTATTGGTCAATTTCTGCTTTTTTTATACCATCTTCCTTATTGCAGTTTTTAAAAGTGTATCAGTTATTTTTCTATTGATTTTGTTCAAATCTGAAGGATGTTCGAAATCTGTTAATATTTGAAAACAATTTGTAAGTTTTAATTTAAACTCATTGGAATATTTTTGAAGATTAGGAATATCCATTCTGAATATTTTTTTATAAATAATTTTTGTCTTTCTAGTTTTGCATTAACATGTATCTTACCATCTCACTAATAGATGATCACTTCCTGTGGTAAATTTTTTAAGGACATTATAATCTTGAAATACAAATATTATGTTAATCAAAATATAATTCAATTCTAGAATACCTTTATTTGGATGCTTTTATGTTCTTGAATGTTTTTCTCAAAGAAAGTCTTCATAATATAAAGTTTTTTTCCCCTAAAAAAATCATAAGAATATGTCCTCTTCATTTCTATTAACATAACCAAATTTACCTATATCATTTTCATCTTTCAATTGTGTGCCAATCCTAGTATTAAAGTCTCTCATGACAATTTTAAAATTTTGTTTGGTTTAATCAAAATCTTTTTATACATGCATATAAAATTCTTCTACTTCTTCATTACTATGAGAACTTGTTGGGCATAAATTTAAATTATCTACATTTGGTATCTACTATTAAGTTTAATATCTAATCTTGCCACTTGTCCAATACACTATCATTCTCCACAATGTTGTTCTTCCACTTTTTTATATATAATGAGTCCTACACTCTACATCCAATGCTTGTGATTTTGTAGTACAGTACATGCTTTTTAAATCAATTGTCTCATCACATTTTCTTCTAACTTCACAATAATGTTCTATTTAATATGAGATAATTCTTTCAGTTCTTGAAATCTTCCAATCTTTAAAAGTGATCTGCAGTTGTAAGCACTTAAATAAAAGATTATCATCAAATGGCAATCAGGACCAGCATAAACAGTTAAACTTTTTTTATTTTTGATAATATATGTAAATGCAAATAATTTTAACACTACACACACACACATATATATATATATATATATATATATATAATGGTAATTAACTATTATATACAGTCTTTCAATATGCAGAAGTACTTTTGAGTAATTCCTTATTCTACTCAACTGCCATTATATGAATAAAAAACATAACAGAAGCAAATGTCATCAACTCAAATTCCATGAATCCTAATGTTAACAGTTTGTCTATTAATTATATTCATTTAATTTTTTTTTATTAAAATTGCCTCACTAATTTTTGTTTCATTAAGGCTTCTCTCTTTATGAAGAATTTTAACACTTTCAATATTAAAATTAAATTTATATTTATATGTCTTTCATGATCCAAAAAACAAGCAGTCATGAAATCACTATTATTTTTACTTTTTACATGCCTGTATAACTACTATTTATGCTCCTTTCTAATTTTTTCAATACTGTACCTCTAATAGACAAGCTGCTAATGCTAAAATTCAGAATTTATGGGATATGAGTTGATGATGTTGGATTCTGTTTTGTTTTTTTTTTTTAAAAAAATTTAATGGCAGTTGAAGAAGGTTAAGGAATTAACCAAAAATACTTCTGCAGATTGAAAGATTGTATGTAATAGCTAATTATCATTACATTTGTTATTTTTATTGTTATTACAATAGTTTTTAATTAATGGACATTTTATTTTTATTATATATATTCCACCCTTATTGCTAAAAGAATGTGGGATTAACAACAAGTAAAGATTGTTGATTGTTACTGATATTGGGATTGTCTAAGTGTTGACTGGTGCTGATCCTGGATTACATAAATTATGCAATACATAGACTTCTTTCAAAACAATTACTTAAACTAGAATCAATTAAATTTCATTTTTGAATCAGATTAGCACAATGATTATATAATTGATATGACTTCAAATATATCTAATAATTTTAAATACATTGGCTTTTATTATTAGATCTGGAATAAATGTTTTCCTGAAGTTTCACAAAATGTATATATTTTATATGTTTTTGCAGGATTGCCTATGTTGACTATCTCAAAAAAATGTTTTAAGTTGAAGTATCTTTTGAAGAATAAATTTACCTTAACTAAGTATACACAAATATAATGGTGATTAACTATGATAGCCAGTCTTATAATTTGCAGAAGTACTTCTGAAAATTGTAATATTATGTATTATAGTCAATCACGATTATATTTATTATTTTTATTGTTATTATATTACATGTATAGATAATATAAAGAGCATTTCAATAGCTCTAAACAAGCTTTTTTTAAAAATGATAAATGCTATAAGAGAAAGCATTCAAATCACCTTTATCTAGGATTGAAGTGTTCTTTATATTACATATTGGTAAATCCAAGTCATGTAAGTCATGTGACATACAACATATATATATATATATATATATATTATAGTTTGTGTGGTGAATGAATATGAATATAAAATAAGCCTATAAGCCACTGTAAGAGAGAATGCCTATAATGTTTAGCATGTTAATATTTAATAGTATATGGAGAAGTTTAATATGATCTTTTTTGTCTAAAGAAAGACATAGTATTTAAAAATATATAATATTGAAATACTAATGAAGCTATCTTTAGAATGCAAGGTGACTTTCTAAGGAGATTATTATCACTCATATGAAAAAAAAACAAATTGTTCTTTCTTACAAGATTATTTTTAAGTAATATGGAGCGGAATTACATTTAAAAAGAATATTACATTCAGTTAGTAAAATATTTATCTGATGTTTAAATAAATATAATTTTTGTAGGACTATGGCTGAAATCCCAAACTTTAAAAATATATTAAAACTTATTATAGACTTATTAAGTACCTTTTCTATTTCAGAGAAAAGGTTTTTTATGTGACGTCAAGCCTACACACATTTGCAATAGTCTTTCCCCACAATATGACAATGGAATATATTCAAAACATATAATTGATGAAAGAAATAAATTCTATGAAAGATCATTATGTAAAGTGTATATTATGTATAAATATTACTTTGCAATTTGAATGTTTATATTTGAGTCGTTCATCAAATAATAATAATAATAATAATAATAATAATAATAATAATAATAATAATAATAATAATAATAATAATAATAATAATAATAATAATAATTATTATTATTATTTGATTTAAGAATTTAGAGACTTTTAGGAGACTATTTTTTTCAAACAGATTAAGCATCTTTTCTAATGTATTATTAAAGATAAGATTTATTACAGTCTTCTTTGGCATAAATTAATCTTGTTTTAAAGTTAATTGTTTTTATTTGTAGTTTTTTTATTTAGTTTACGTTTGTAAACATATATGTAATTTTTGTTTGCTAGGTTTTTAAGATGATAACATTTGGATTTCAGAATATAAATAATTTTAATACTATTTCCAGTTAAAATTAATTCACAAACTTTCCTTATATAAAATTTAATCACATAAATGTTTTTATTTAATTTTCTGAAATGTTTATTCAAACAGAATATCAGATCATAAAAAAAAAAACATCATTAAAATTTTTTTTCATGTGTCATAGCATCATGAGAAAAAAATTAAATTTCATTATTGAAATTTATTAATAGTAATATTCGTTATTATATCAAAATCATGAAAGTAAACATTTAACATTTAGTAATAATGACACCCATTAATCATGATCAATGTTATTTTCCATACTAAAGTGAAAAATGCAGATAATACGAGTCTATTTATGATCAAGGAATATTTTAGTTTTAAATGTATCTTCTAGTTTTGTCAGCTTCAATTCAGTCTCTTAATTTGTTGAAAGATGTCTGTAAGACCTGTTTTTACCTGATCTCACACATTTCATTGCCCATTACTTCTAACATACACATATATCATTAAGTTGTTTGAAGACTATAGTGCTCTTCTGTTAAGCATCCAGCCTAAGAGCCAGCATTATTTTTAATCATTTTCTATAAGTATCATCAATTTATTTCAGAACATGTACAATAAATTATATTCAAATATATTTCTGATAGTAAATGCAAATAATAAATTTTGATAATGTGATGATAAGGTTTCAAATTAATCAACACTTTTGTCATCCATGCTCAAGTTTTAGATTATAAATGTTTTATAAATAATAAAAGTATAAGATCAGCTTATGGATCTTTTTTAGTGTATTATAGTGAAAAAAATCCAAGCCTACTAGTTTTAAACTTAATATTCTGCAAAGAAATACTGTATCTTTCATTTTTTTTTGATTTCTCATTTTTCAATCTTGGATGTATAAGTCTGATCCATAAGAATTGTAATTTAATTGCCAAATAATAATGATATCTTTTTAAATGTGTTTCTGAAGACACCAAGCAGCTCTTTGGATTAGATCTTGATTTTTATTATTATCTATTTTATTTTCTGAAATCATCAAGAGATTTATAAGTCCATCAGAAATTTATGCCTTTTTGGCAGATAAGCATTGATTATAAAAATCATTTTTTCCATAACTTGAATACATTTATTTTGGTATTCTTTAGAAATAGATCCATAGATAGCCATTGTCATGAGTTCATTACATTTATTATAGTAAGAAGAAATAAATTGGATTTCTATTAATATAATTTTTGATCTTGTAGAATATTAACATTCACTTATCTTACTTTTAAATTCTAATTGAAGATTGAATGGATTTCAATTAGGGTCATGTACATTTCATAAACAATAAAACTTGGTTTACGTTTGCTAGGAGAACAGTGATTCAATGATTAAAAAATTATTCAATGGCTATAAATACTTTCTGACAAAGCAAAAAACAAGAATTGTCTTTGTATTGTATTTTTATACCACACCAGGCTGCTTGATGGTGTTATATACAGTTTAAAATCCATAAATATAATGTTACCTGGCCAGTCTTTCTTTATTGTCTGATTTTTGTATTATATTTATATATAAAAAAGTCTAAATTAATTTATGTACTTATTTTTTATTGGAAATGAACAAATTGCTTATAAAAAACACACTTTTATTTTAATAACCTTACCATGCCAGACTTTTTTGTCTTTATTGTCTAATTTCAGATATTATTTTGAGATTACATAATAAAAATACATGTATCAATTAATTGTTGTACTTATTTTGATTGAAAACAAACAAATTCTTAGACAGCATTGGCAAGCACATCAATGTGCAGGGAGAAGAAATGATGGTTTAGATGATCATACAAAATGCATTGATTTGAAACAACTTGTGAAATATGGAAGGGTCAGGGAGGGGAAATATGTCAGCATGTAGTGCTGAAATGTGCAGAGGGAAGACTTATGGTTTTGTCAATCTGAAGGATCATCCAAAAGATGCAATAGTCTAAGCAAACCAACTTACGATTTCCAAAATGAGCTGTAACCTCAATCATTTTATTGGTCTCATACGTGTTCTTATGCAAACATGAGTTTTTGGGTGAATTCCGTGCAATGGTGCTTGTCCTTACCCTTTTCCAATTGTTAAAAACCTTGTGAGTTGTATACAGAAATACAGTGATGGTTTTAAATTATTACTATGTAATACTACACCAGGTAGGGTGTAAGATCATTACTCAGAATGTATATTTCAAGAGTTATGGCCAGTTGATTTCTATACACCCTGACATGATATGGTAGCGATTTGTGAAATGTGCGCATTGGCATAGTTTCACAAAGCACATCAGTGGGCCATAATATTGGTGTGCAATGACATCTAGGCCTGCAAGAGCTAATATGAACAGAATTGTTTTATACACCATAAGCTTGGCCATGTAAATGGCATTTTTATGTGTTTTTGCACATAAAAAGTACCATCAAGTGGGTGGTATTGTCTAAAAATCTTTATCAGCTCTGCATAATAAAATTGAAATATAAGCTTCTCATTTAGATCCATATATTCTTAATATTGAGAGTGTGTTTTAACATTAATTAAATGTTCTCAAATGCTATTCTAAAAATATTAGTTTTTTTAATGAAAATTAAATATAGGAAGATATGGTAGGGAAGTATAGTCAGTTTGTAAACATTGCTCTTATAAAATGCTCTTTATTAGTTGACTATATCAATAATAGTGAATTTGCTCTTTAGTTTATTTTAAAATAAAAATTTCTCCATTAGATTTAGTATTAGTTAAGTCAAAAAGCATTACATAATATAATTTTTTATGAAAATTTGCTTTATTGGATAAAAGGCAATTTTAGTGTAATGTCAACAGTTTTGTGTTGTACAATTTCTTTGTAGATCTTCATTTCTGATTTGTTATGCAAGCAATATTTAATTAATGTAACTTAAACTTATGTAATGCTGTCAGAGCTTGCATTTTTAATGATATTCATTTCATTTATTAAAGTATGTTTATTCACAATAATCGTAAGATGATTGGTTTATTTCCAAAAATAATTTATATATATATATAACAATCTGATACATGAGTGCCAAATTTCATGCCTTCATATTTTGATATTATGCATTAATGATTATTAATTTATTAAGCTAAAGATTATTACATCAATTCTTATCTTAACTCTAATTTCATAATAATATTAAATAAATTGGTTTATGATGTATCACATAAATTGTTCTTTATTATTTATTGCTATACTTCTGTTCTGCATTTTGTATTACTTGTAGACTTAGTTTTGTTTTTAAATGAAAATTTACATTTTACAACTGTTTAATATTGATTTTTCCCTTCGTTTTCTTTGTAATTCAAATTTGCAAACTTATTGTTCACTAAATGGAGTTCATGGTTCATTTGAAAACTTTACTGACGACAGACTAATCATTAATGACGTCATTCAGTTAGATTGAAGTGAGTTTTTTCTAGTACTCAATTGAAAATTAATTTTGGAACCTATAAGACTGATTTTTTACCCCACGTGTTAAGACCAGCAGACCTACGATTACTATTGTATATAAAAATGAATTAAGGTTTTTATTATATTTTGATTAAAAACTCTTGCTTTTAAACACAAGATTTGTTAAATGCATTCCAAAATTTTGACTTTGTTTGTTATTTTTTATAGATACTTTTCACCTAAATAAACAGTTATCTATTTTTTCATATTTATTTTTGTACTACAATGAACAATATTTATATATTTTTAAAAGAATTATTTATATAGCAAAAAAGTAACTTCCATCACAATCACCAGGTCTTTTTTTTTGTTTTTTCTTGCTTAATTTATTAAATAAATTTGCAAAAATTATTATGAAATAATAAAAGCAAAAAATGTTAATTCAAATAAAAAATGTTGCGCGATTATTTTTAATAGTAATTTTTTATTAATAAAATTCAACTAACATTGTTTAATGGTTTAGCTTTATAAAAAACAGCATATAAGAATTTAAAAAATTTATACTAAAAAACAAAACAAAACAACATCACGTGATTTATGTGAATATATTTATTTTTATATATTAGTTTCTATAGTCATTACAAAATTTATTTTTTTGTTCTGTGCTTTTTTTTTTTTTGTTGTTGCTTATTATTCATCATATTCAAGTGGCTTCTAATGAGGATGCGAACTGATGACTTCAGATTGAATTATTTTTAAAAAAATATATATAATTTAAAACCACAGTTTTAGTCATTTCAAATAATATTACAATTACATTATTAAAACATTAGTAATGCATCGTTTGTGACCATTTATATACGTCTGTGATTTTATAGTCTTAGATTTAAATGTGGTTATCCTTTTCTGCATTAAAATATTTTCCCAGAAAACTTAAATATATAATCTAATAGTGATCCTCTACTACATTCTAACTTCAGTTATATCTTTGAAGTAAAATCATTCAATTGTAGCTTTCTTCTTAATGTCTTTGAGATAACATTTGCAATACCAACAGGATCCTGTACAATCAACCTCAACATGTAATATTTTTCACATCATTCGTTTTCCATTTCTTATTAACAAAATTATACTTTTATAGCAGTAGATTTAGTAATATAAGATCTTATAAGCTAAAAACCTACATGACTTAATATCTTGGAAATTTTATTCCCAGAATGATAAAAACTATTTTTATGTTACATTGATAGTAAATTATATCTCCCATGCCATGATTTTGTCAAAATAATAATTCTATATATAATTAATTTAAATAAAACAATTAAATTGCTAAAAAGTACTGTCCTGAGTTTAATTTATTGAATGCAACATCAGTGGAACATTGGAATTGATGTAACTAAAAATCTACTGAGATATTTAAATTGATTCATTAAACTGATAGAGCCAAATATATTGCTAAAGATTTTTTTTCTACCAATATCTGGTAAAGTACTGATCTTGTTTTAATACATTTCATGTTATATTGAAAACTATAAAAACAATTTTAGTCAACATTTAAATGTATGAAAATAGTACAATCATCAGATAATTAATAGGTATAACATATGTAATCATTAGGGTGATAATTTTTTCAAATGATATTAATGTTAATTACTGCATGCAGTCTGATTTGTTAGAACTTAAGAAGATGAGAAATATTACAAGGAATATTATTTAGGATAAACTTCAAATCAAACCCAAATAAAATATACATCTTTTTTATGAACATACTGAAAATCTACTCATCAAGAAAATAAACTTGTACTTTTAAATAATTGAAATAAAACTCCACAATGAATCCTATTTTATAATTTTATTAATGCTTCATGAAATTTTCTATGAACTATTTAAAGGACAAGTGTTTTAAAAAATAAAAATAAAGCTGAATCTATTACATATGAGTGTTAACATTTTTATTTGTGTAAATTCATATATTTTCCATTATTAGTAAGTATATTTCCTCTTATGTTATCATGAAATGCTGTATAACAAATATTTTAATTAGCTGACCAAATATCTTGACCAATCATTAAAACTATATGTAAATTATCTCTTTGCTCAAGATGTTTTATGACATTTAACTATTAACAAAAACAATGACTGCAAATCCTTACTGCAATCATTTATAAAACAGTAGAAAAAACCTCTATACAATAGCACCACACAGTGCAAGCCAAAACAATCAATAGATACTAGAAGATTAGTGCATGAAATCCCTGTTTTGTCCAATATCCCCAGACTAGTTTATAGCTTGTGGTTTTTATCAGTGAGAAACCTTGGTTCTGATGGCACTGCACTTAGATCTTGGGATTTAATGCAAGCCTCTAGCAGGCTACTTACCTATTTAATTAACTATAAAGCTATGATCCCAAGATAAAAATACAATCCAAGCTTCTTTGCTTGTACAGCCATATAAATCTGAACCCAGTTTAATATCCAACACAGCCATCATCAACCTATTGGCAGGATTGATATAAATTCATTAAAATATCTACAGATCACTACTGCCTATGATTATAAAAGCAGTTAAAATTATAGCAAACTCTCCAAATGCAAACCATTGATTACTATGGCCTGCACTAGGTGTCACTATGGTATGGAAAGTTTGCTACTGTTTTAATAACTTATATAAATATAGGAAATAGTGATCATGTGATATTTTTGTGGTTTTATGTAATCATTCATATTCGAGTGACAGCAATTTAATGAATAGGTATGTGCTTTTGCAAAATTTATAGCAACAATATTCCATGATCATTCTCAGTCTTTCTTAACCACTTTATTTATACAAATTATAATAATAATAATAGCATTTCCATCACCAGAAGATTTAACTTTCAGGTTCATATACTATAAGCATTTTAATAGTTTTGAAACAAAAATATAACTACTATATTTTAAAAATATTTTTAAAAATCCCATTACAATTGAGAATTATTTCAGTTTAAAGTTATAACTTAGTGATTTTAATTTTATTAAACTGCATATCTATTCTCAAAAATTAATGAGTAGAAATGATATGTATCACTAAAACCATTCAATCTATCCAAAATATCTTTATCATGTAGTATCCCATCTACTAATGTGATAGGATTATGATATTATATTTTTTTGTAAATTATCTTCAGAGTATCAAAAAATTGAAAGTAACTATAAATAGGAATGAACTATTTAATTTGTAGTTTAATCTGCCAATTATTCTTAAAGAACCAGGTGTTATTTGTTTGATAGTCTACCTTTAAATTAGTATATTGCTTATGAAGACATGTTTCATTTATTATTTTGCCAAAAATTGTTTTCTTGAAATCAAATCATTATTAATGTAATTTCTCTTAGAAAAACAAGGGCTTTAGTTTGTCCAATAATATAATGATTAAAATTTCCAATATTCTTAAAAAATGTCATCCCTCAGGATAATAAAAGCTTAAATATTGAAGCAATCAGATCTGAGTTCAATCCTAGCTTCATGACTTCTAGCCATAAGCCTACTTCAAACCCTAGTACTAACCATAAATTTCCGAAGCAATGGGGCTTTATACATTCAGTCTATGCTAATTTCCATAAAGAAAAACTATTTCATAAATGTGTGTTAAAATTAATTCATTTGATTTTAAAATAATCAATGCTATTAATAAATTCATGATAAAATTATTCATGAATTTATGTATATTACAACTGCATGGATTGTGCATATATATTTATAAATATTTAAATATATATAATTGTTCGAAAGTTTCATTGCATCGGGAATGTTTTGATTTTACTTTAAATAATTTGTTAAAATTTTAATGATTAAAAGCTACATTCTTTCAATAAGCTTTTAGATTTTCCCTTTCCAAAACAATGGGTAAAGTTTTATTAATTAACAAAAAAGATAAGCTTTTAAAATGTAAGGATTTCCTTATTAAAATCATTTTTCTGATTTTAAGAATTCATTTTCTAATTAGAAAATGAATTCAAGTTAATGAGTTTGAAAGCCTTATCGAAGGAATGTTTCTAAAAACAACTACTAAATTTTGTAATATTGATAATGAAAGAAGCACTAGCCCAAAGGCATCAGATACAGTATAAATAACTGTGAAAAGTTTGGAGAAGAAGGAAGCCATCTTTGTTGTAGAGAAGTGCTATTAAATTCTGTGCTTTTTAAAATCATGAATTCAAATAGTGTTCCTATCATGGTGAGGGGCAAAATTTCAGGAGTCTGGCTACAGTTCCTGAAGTCACCTGAAAATCTTCAATGAAGCTGCTAAATCCTTTCTGGACCAATCGTGCTGCCAAAATCATGACAAAAATCAATAAAATGCTGTTCAAGTAATCGACTAAATGCATGCCTATGTTTTACCAACCCGGACGTGTAAACTAAGAAACCAGCCCTGGAAGAAATGGTAATATTATTCCATAATGAACCGTAACTTTCTGGCCAGTTTCGAACTTTACTTTACACTCCCTTTAAAAGCTCTTTTCATTCTTTAATGTAAATCTGTACAAAACTTTTTTTTATTTATGCTTTTTAAATTCATAGTAATTCTCTCAACCTGTAGTCTTTAACTTTCCTTTCTTACGATGGCAGTTCATTTATTATATTATATATTGTGTGATTTATTAATGTTGTTTATTTTTAATTATATGCCCATAATCCTTCAACTCAATGAGCTCTTTTGTTCCATTTGCTTTAGGCAAATAATATTAAGTCTAATAGTAATTCTCACCCATTAGAACTAAATTTATACATTCTATTAATCATCGAGTCGAAAGAAATTATTAAATGTTTACTATTTTTATAATTTGCTAATAATAAATTATTAGCTCTGTTTCTAAGCTATGCTCCAGCTATTTTCTCGTATTCACCAATGTATATTTATTCATATATAATGCTAAAATGTTTTTTGCAAAAGGGTCGATAAAGGAAGCAAATGAATACATTCTAATTCAAATTGTTTTTACTATATATTAATATTCAGAAGGGCCACAATGTTTGGGGCATAACTAATATAATTTTATAAATGCTTTAATTCAAAGATCAGCCTTTCAAGCTAATTGTGCATGCGTCTTCTGCAAGTGTTATATAATAAATGAATACTTCACTCCACAATACAAGATATAGTATTTATGCAAGAATAAAAGGAATCCTCTTACTCCTACAACTCAAATTCTTTTATATGAGCAAATCTGAATTGTGGAGTGAAGTATTCATTTATTATTTAACACTCCCAGAAGACGCATGCACAATTAGCTTGAAAGGCTGATCTTTGATGTATACAATTGTATGCATAGTGTCATATAAAAATAAATGCTTATTTACTTATAAATGCTTTAAATAATTTTAGTTAAAAGCTCATTTGACTTTAATTAATTTGATGAAGTCATCACATAGAGCATTCTATAATAAATTGGGTTTTATTATTTAAATGGTGACTATCAAGTCATCATATTTGAATGTTGCTGATGTAGGGCAATCTTTCCGCTCCATAGGCTTGTCGGTGGTAATATCACTGTTATTTTAAATTCCTATCCCACTCATGTTATGTTTGGAACACCAAAGGTTCATAGCTATGACTTGGCCTGTTTTTCTCCATGTTCCATGTCTCCAAAAAGGGCAGTAAGACTTGTCAGATACAATCCAGCATACTACTTAAACCACCGACTAGCGATTATCTTTCTTTTTCATTTATAGCTCATAATTCATCAGCACCATTACCTCTCTGTTCCAGTAAAACCCACTCTTATGCTCATAATTTGTGATGAAGTGATTTCAATTAAAGTTGAACAAATTCTCAGTTATCTCAAATTAAATACATTTTCTAATAAAGGTTAAAGTTATGCCCTAAATATGTATCTTGCTCTTCATGAATGGATTTGCGAATGTGAAAATAAATCTCACATTCTTTATAAAATAAGAATCATAATTTCCATCACCACTGAATACCTCTATCTGCCTTTATTTTCTTGTTGGGGACATAGACAGATAGAATTCCATAATATTGCATAATTCTTGTTGGCATATTATAGGAACTGCCATCCTTATTATAATTATAAACTCTGTTTAAGGCTAGAGGTGATCAATATAATCATCATTTAAAATTGAGCAAAACTATTACTAGTATTATTAAATATTTTATTAATACACTTGGTTTCTTAAGTCTTTTATTCAATAATTATTTAATGTTAAGGCTCGCTGCCTGTGTTGGCAACCCAAACATATACATATGACTCGATTTAAAATTATCTTTAGTTAGTTTATTATCCAATATTAATGTCAGTTCAGGGATTTCTAATCCTCACCAACCATTGAGCTAGTTCCTTGGTGCATAGCACTGTGCCATCGATTAAGATCATCCATTGATCTGAGCTGGTGAGTTGGGTTTGAATTCAGTTTGGTTCAGCTGAGTTTGGATACAGCTTGCAGTTTAGGTGGTGGAAGTTTTTTGACCAGTACATAGTTATGTTTTTGGCTGCCCAATCATTGGGGCATCAATTAATAAACCCCACACACCCTGTAGATAGTAATTATGCTTTTAGTTACTCAGTCAGTTGAAATCTTGGATAAATTAAATGTTTCTGTAGAGACTGATATTTTAAAGAGTATTGTGTATATTTAAGAGAAAAGTTATGCGATTTATAAAGCATAACTGAAATGATTTAATAAATGAAAATGTCATTTTGTAATTTTTTTTCTTATAATTAAATGTTTTCAAGATTATTTTTTAAATGTTCGTCAGTAAAAGATTCATTAGTTAAAATAATTATTCAAAGAAAAGTAATAAGATAGAATATATGTATAAATCAATTATACATGTACTATATCAGTATATATATATATATATAAACATTACAAGCATAAAGCTATACTAGTGTACTATATTATATATATATATATATATAAACATTACAAGCATAAAGCTAAACTAGTCAATATAAAATCAAAACTACCCCAAATCTAAAATTAAACCAGACCAGCATAAAAATAATATTAAAACACAACCTAAGGTTTCACTGCTACAAGCAGACTTCTCAAGTGTAAAGAACTACAAAAAAACCACACATTATATATACTATTAAAAACTACCCACAAATCCATTCACTTCCCATCCACCCTTAATATTAAAAGAACTCTTAAATAAGTTAATTGCTTCAGAATAATAAATTTTCAATAATAAAGACTCTTTAATTCTTCTTTTGATTTCATTTCTCTCAAAGAAGACAACCTTAGCTTCATCAAAATCAATAGAGGTAATTTTTATAAGATTAAGAAAGGGTGGATAATAGGTTATATTATTTCTCCTTTAGTATGTTCAGTTTATATTAGTTTTATGGAAGAGGAAATTATTATTAAAAAGAATTGTTTATATGTAAAATTATTTGTCAGATATGTTGATGATTGTTTATTTGTAGTTGAGAATGATAAATTGAAGGAATTTGTAAATGAGTTTAATTGTTTTGATTCTTCTATAAAATTTGTGTTAGAAGGAGGGGGGTTAAATTTTGGTAAGTTAAAATTTTTAGATCTTTTGGTGATTAGAAATATAGAAACTAATTGTTTATTGTGCAGTCATTTAGTTAAAAGTAAAGAATTAAGATCTATAATTAAACCTGATAGCTATCAGTCTGTATCTCATAAAGTAGCTGCTTTAAGGAATTATTGTCATAGGAATATTAAATTAAATAATTCTAGTGGGGTAGCTTTGTTTCAGAAATATCAATTTTATAAAGATTATTTGAGTGTTGGATACTCTGATAAATTTGTTAAAAGTATTTTATTTAATAGTAATATTTGTAAGGATGTAAAGGTTAAAGAAAAATATGATTTTATTTCTTTGCCATTTAAATTGTCTTCTTATAAAATTGTGTGTAGTAATAGTAAAATTGCTTGGAAAAGGGGTGTTACATTGAATAATTTATTAAATAATACAGAAGAAGTTTTTGATAGAAAGACTATTCCTGGTGTGGTATATTTTATTCCTTGTTTATTTTGTAAGAAGGTTTACATAGGTCAGAGTAGTTTGAGTTTAAATGAAAGAATAAAGGTTCATAAAAGTAGAGTTAAAAATAGATATCTTAGTTCTGCTTTGTATGTCCATGAAAAGGATACAGGCCACACTATTGATTTTGATGAAGCTAAGGTTGTCTTCTTTGAGAGAAATGAAATCAAAAGAAGAATTAAAGAGTCTTTATTATTGAAAATTTATTATTCTGAAGCAATTAACTTATTTAAGAGTTCTTTTAATATTAAGGGTGGATGGGAAGTGAATGGATTTGTGGGTAGTTTTTAATAGTATATATAATGTGTGGTTTTTTTGTAGTTCTTTACACTTGAGAAGTCTGCTTGTAGCAGTGAAACCTTAGGTTGTGTTTTAATATTATTTTTATGCTGGTCTGGTTTAATTTTAGATTTGGGGTAGTTTTGATTTGATATATATATATTGTAACGGGCACATACGTACGTTACATTTTTTTTTATTATTAATCATGAAAGAAAAATAAAAAGTTCGCATTTAAAAATTTTTTTTAAGAATTAAAAATTGAAATTAAATATCATCTTAAACTCGTATATATAAATCGCACAGATAAAAAAAAAATTATTAAAATAAAACTTTATTAAAAATAGAAAGGTATTTTAAAAACAAAAACCTAAAAAGATTTAGAGATAAATATATATCTTTAATCTTGGAAAACACATTAATTAATCAGAAATGGAAATGATTGTTTTAATTAGTTAAATGTAAACCAACCTTGGGCATTTAAATGTAAAAATATCAGTCAGATAGGAAAACAATAGAAACTTTTAGCAAATAAAAAGAAATCCCTATGGAATCGGACCTCAGCGAAAGGACCATCGCATCGATGACGTAATGTATATTCAATCCTTCAAATTAATATAAAAGGACAAGTTTGAAATTTATTAGGGGATTAATGATTGTTACGATGTGACTATATGTATTAGTACGAAGTTGGAGGTGAAGGGATTGAAAGAGGCACTTTCAATTCCTTCAGCTGTTAAAGAAAAGGGAGTGAAACATCATTTTCTACATTGAGGACCAACTAATTAAAAAACCTCCGAATGAATAAATAAAACAATGGCTAAATGTATACCAATATCTTCAGGATAGCATGGGAATTCCCGTTCAAACTTACTAACATCAGATAAAGATGAACTGTTTAAAACCGTAAGAACTTTACAATTAATGAACATTAAATTAAAAACTTTTCATGTTTAAAATAATTGCATTAGTTTCCTATCTGACTAAAGTAGTTAAAATGTTATTTGATGTATTTTTTATTTATTTGTTTAAAATCATTTCCATTTATTTAATTTTGTTCTTTAAGTTTATTTATGATTTCTGTTTTCCGATAACTTAAAATATATCAATGTTAAACTTAAGTCAGGCGTGAATGGCTGTATAGATTTGTAAAGTTATATTAGGGGAGGGTAATCTTAGGTTATTTGTGTCGTTGTTAAATTGGGTCAATGGATTGGATATATTGGTGTGATTAGTAGATGTAATATCAGATTCGCTACGGGCAGAATCGTTTCATATGCCGCACTCACCCGTTTGCCTATGGAAAAAATTATAAGACGGAGAACGCAGTTCCTTTCTATGGAGTTTTTTTTATTGCTCTTCTTGTCAGATAGACTCATATTCCTATTTGACAAGAGGCAATTTCTTCTCTTAACTTTTTGGTGCTGCTTTATTTCGTATTACATTGAATGCATTGATGTATCAGATAAATTGATGCCAGTTTTGGCTGCGAACCTTTAGCCTAAGATTAAATGGGGATAGAATGTTTTATTTTCAAATGCAAATTTATGTAGTCTATTCATACTCGACCCTAAATAAAAATGCATTAAATTTAAGTTGTTTATAGATGCTTGCATGGATTGGTTATTGGTTAAGTATGTTTTGGGTTTTCATATTTGATCAAAATATATAGACATTCTATAAATAATGATACCTTATGGTGAGTATCTAAAATGTATTTATTCGGATGTCTTTTAAGTCATTGGTGACAATGCAAGTATCTTATGGTGAATACTATTAGGTTACTTATAAATTTCCTTCTGCAATTGTCAGTATCAATGATTTTATATTTTGATCGTTTATGTTTACTTTGAAATGTTTTTAACCGTGTAATCTATGTAAACGATCTATATGCAACATATTAAAACAAGCTTTTATAATCCCATCTGTGTGAACTTAATTAAAATGTAAACTTATAATATAATAGAAATTAAAATGTAAATTAAAAATCTAAAGTAAAGTTAAAAAAAAATAATGTTAAATGTTAAAATGTAAACTGATACTAAAACAATTTTCAATCTTATATATATATATATATGCGTAAATAAATGTTTGTATGCTAATTACTGGCAGTGGCTTATTTTATTCTTTTTTATATATATACTCTTATATTATATTATTAAATCTCTGCTATTTCACTGAGCTAGTGACATGGGCTAATGACCGGAATCAAAATTTAAAAAAATAAAAATATTTTTTTTTTGACTTACGTATCTGCCTACTTTATAAATTTTTATAGGTTCAAATGCCTAGATGGCACCCTGTAGTCCAGTTTACATAAGTCTACATTCTCCGGATCGTTACAATATATATATATTATACGTTTGTGTTATACACGTTCGTGACAGTAAGGAGGGAAGAAAATGTTTGTTAGAAAAGTAGTAAGAGTAGATCAAAGCAAGGGGTAAAATAAATGAAACATTTGTCTGTATCAAAATTAACTAGTATTCATCTCAGTATATATGTAAAAATATCCAATATGATATCATATTAAAAGTTTTAATTTCAAAATATTGCTTGCTAGTACATATTATATTAAATGTTCGCTCTGTATTCTTAGTAGCCTCAAAGCAGGTGAAGACCTTCAAACTGGGAATTATATGTCAAGTGGTCTGATGCAGTGTGACAACATGCTTTAATGACAATAATTTCTAGAGTAACCTCAAAGCAGGTGAAGACTCTTTGTGTACACCAAGCAGCCAGATGCAGTTGGCAAAATGCTTAAATGGTTCACACACTTTTATGCGAGCAAGATTAAAAATGAGATCAACAAATAAAAGTTCTTGTGTAATATTAATTTTGACATTTTTTTGTGTGTGAAAGCCTCATACATAGTGAAAATAAAATAGTTGAATGCCTATATTTAAACTCAGGTCAGGAAGGTGTCAGTTGTTAATAAATAATAAATACTCATTAATCAAATTGTTATATCAAAAATTAAGTCAATCATATGTGGTTTGGAGGTCAATGGGTTATTTTACATGCCCTATTGATCTCATTTTGCTGACTGGTGCCCATATAAATAAATTTGTCAGCAAATTTGATTGTAAGCACAGTAGTGAGTCAGTTGTCTAAATAATAAAAACCAAATGTGTCCAATACAGAGAATTACTTGTAAAACCTGCTAATATATATACATTAATATTTGTATATCACTAATCATCTGTATAGTTTTTTTTCAGACATGGGAGAACAGTTGAACAGAGGGAAAGTGAGTAATGTTTGTTTTTCTCATATTTAATAGTTTTTAAATAAAATACATGTCTCATTCAAAGAATTAATAGATAGAGTTAACCAAGAAATGCAGGTAAATTAAAACTAAACTAAAAAAGGCAGATTACATAGATTGGGGAAATAAAATGCAGCAGCTAATGAAGATAGGGACAATGGACCAGTAGTCAGAGACCTAATTAAATGTACTAAAGAACAAAGTCATTATTTAAGTATAAGAGAAAGATTGCCATAAGTTTGTGATTCACATTATTTATATTATTTACTTATTTTCAAAAATGGAAAGAGACTTTGCATACAATCCTCAGAGAAATGAGAGAAGACAGGAAGATAATGCTGATGATGATGGAAAGGATTTTAAGGCTTGAGGAAAAATGAGGCATCCAAACCAACTCAAACTCAGAGAATATACAGCATCAGCAAGAAATAAATCCTTATGAAGCCCCAAAAATAGATTGTGAAGATGCTCAGACCACACCAAAAAGAATCATAGATATTAAAGAAGATGATAGTGGAGAAGCAGAATCAAATCAGGAAACAGTTGGAAAAGCTAGTGAAGAAGAAGCTGATTTAAATGCAGAAATGGAAAATGAAGATGACAAGGTTGCAATATTAAGAGCGGATAAAGATACCACTAGTAAGACAAAACCAAAGATAGATATGGAACAGATGATGAATCCTCAACTTAGTATAAGGAATTTACAGATGCCATTCTCTGGATCCTCGATACAGACTCAAATTTTTAAAAGAGACACAGGAGAGAACCCCATTGCTCATCTAGATAATGTTAAATAATTTTTTTTTTTGTGCAGTTAGTCGCAGAAAAGGCCATAGAATTACTGACAGCAATAGACTATGGGAATTTGACACTGACAAGAAAGGACCAAAACTATGACCACCATCAAAAGTTCAATTCATATGGGCAACCTGATCCAAGAAAACAATAGGACAACCATTAAATGAAGAGACAGATATATATATATATATATATATATATATATATCTGGTACAGTATATATATATATATATATATATATACTGTACCAGGTTTGAATATGTATCCTCAAAACACCAGCCTCTTAGGCAGAGAAGAACATACTCAGCCTCTTAGGCAAAGAAGAACATATTCGGAGAGTATGTATGCCCAAACGATAGCTATAAAATATATGTATAACTAGCATTACATTTTCAGGACATAACTCCTTCTCAGCTGTTGAGTTCAACACCATGTTCAAAGCACTTTTTTTTGTTTGTGTATAAACATGGGTGCAGGTTAATTATCCAAGAATGAATAAATAACGCACTTTGAGCAATGGCCACTAACTCAATGCCTATATTTGTAATCACTAATAGATTATACATAATTAGTGGTTAAAAGAATTGATAAAACAATTGTAAAAGGAATTTATAAAAAGAATTGACTGACAAATAAAGTTTAATTTTAAAGACAATTTATTAAATAACATTTACTAATTTTAAACATTTTATAATTCCAATAAAACACATGCATATTTTCAATTAACATTTCTAAATAGTTTAAATATTCCTGTAGATTTTAATAATAGAACACTGGTATTTATCTAATTTAACTAATAACACTGATACAATGATCACACATATATTAACTCATACACTCATATATATAATAATAAAGTATTACATAACATTTGAAACTTAAACACACATATCAATAGTTCATTTTATGTATGATATAAAGTTCATATAATTAGACTCTTGGAGGATTCACATGAATTAATGCAATGCAATGCAATGGCTATTACAGTATAAACGAAAATAAGCAAATGTTTTACCTAGGATTTTGAACGTAGACTTAGAACTTTGTTTTCTTCTTGTTTGTTGCTTCTTCCAGCTGGCTGGGGCATTTCCTTGATGAGTTTCCTTATTATTTTACTATTGGAGACAATTAGATACTGATGGAGATTTTCTAAGATGTTATGCTGACATTATTTCACAGGCAGATCTTGCTGCCTTCATCCGATGTCAGGCTGTGGAAAGGCATGAATTTCCCAAAACTGCTCAGCACTGCATTTTGTTTCTGGATACAATTAACTCAACTGATGGTCTTCTCTTGACTTAACTGACTCAATCAATTTCTGAATTCAACCAACTGTCTGATAAAAAAGTCTGTTTATACCTGCGACATGTTGTCCTTGTAATATCTTCCGGCAATATCTGTTGTTGAAATTCCATTGATAATCTTGTGTTTTGGAAATTGTTTAATTAGTAATAGCCAAGCAAAACATGTTGTTTATATTTTTATTAATAGCCATTGCTGTGTTTTTTAATGATAATCTTCTTTACCTTTCATTTATTTATAATAACATTTATTACACATACATTTATTCTATTATTGACAATCACACATATATATGCACATATATTTTACTAGTTTTAAGATTTTTTTTTTAATTCGAATGGTAAGAGATTTGTATTTTTTAAACTTTAAATTATTTATATTTTACAAATACTAATAAGAAAACTCTTTACTTCCTTTTTATAAAACCTTTAGTTTAACTTTTCTAACAAAACACCCCTCTCCCCTTCTGATTAGTTAATTGTAGCTTTTTATTTTAAAAACTAACGATGGAAAATTATTTGATTCATATCTTTTTTGAAAACAAACTGTAATAAACTCTTAAACTTTTAATTTTACTTTTGATAGCAAACTGATTTTGTTTACTTAAAGAAATCTTTTACATTTTTTTAACTTATTTATTATTTAATAATTTTTTAGGCAAAATCACCATGTGCCAATTTCAATATTGGTACATTACACCACCCTCCCTTTGAGAGTAAAATGTGTCTATTTTTTGACCATTTTATCTCTGACAACTTTAATTCTTAATTTATTATTTTTTCTTATTTTATTGACATGTTATTTATTTGTTTAATTCGATAACTTTAATTAAACCTTTTATTTTATTTATTTATTTAATCCTATAATTGTTACTCTAATACTTCGGTTTGTGGGCCTTTGTGCTCTTCGGTGCTTTTTTGGTGGGGGGTTTTTTTTTTTTTTTTTTGGAAAAAAAAAAAGGAGGGAGGGGGGGAAAATAGGGGTGTTTTTTTTATATGTTTTTTTTTAACTTTTTTTTTAAAAAAATTTGGATATATGAATTTGGGGTTTTTTTTTTTTTCACATTTTTTTTTTTTTTTTTTTTTTTTTTGTTTTTTAAAATAAAAAATGTATAATGTTTTTTGGTGTTGGTGTTTTTAAAATAAATTATAAAAAATATTTTTTAAATTTTTTTTTTTATTTTAAAAAATGGGTTAAATCATTCATTTGACCTACTTATTTAACTTGATTTTATTGATTTTTTCTCTTTCAATTGTCTATTTATAAGCATTGCTTCTTACTTAATATATGCATGGGGAAAAAAATCTTTTATTTAATAAAGCCTCTTTGTTATTATTATTATTTCTAAATTTCATTTAGTGTTATTACCACCTGTCCGGTGGTTATTTTTCTCTTTTCACTAACCTCAATGACCGGGCATTATATGTTCCCTTTTCCTCTATTCCCTGTGCTATCACAAACGTGTTATTACCATATTGCCACTTGATGATATAGGGGCCATTGTATATTGGCTGGAATTTCTTGTATATATGTTTTTCAGGATGACTCACCAGATGAACTCTCACCATGACCTCATCTCCTCTTGTGAATATGGCCTTAGGTCTTCCCTGCCTCTTCTGCTATAGCATGCCCATTTTTCTTAACTGGTTAAGTGCTTTCTTAGCATCTCTTTTCTGGTTGATTGGAGTTATCCCCACTGGCAATTTAGTCTCAAATGGATATGGAATATTTCTTCCAAAATGTAGCCGAACAGGTTTGAATCCTGTAGACTCATTTCTTGACCAGTTTATCATATTGATTATTCATGATGTTTCTTTCACCCATTTGTGATGATCATCCTGTATATCAACCCGAAATAAATGCCCAACTCCCTCAAACCCATTCACACGGATTAGACTGAGGGTTATGAATCGATGTAAGTATATGTCTTATCCCACACCTGTTCATCCATTTCTTCCATTCACTAGATATAAAGAGCTTTCCATGATCCGACAGAATTTTGTCTGGAATTCCTACAGTTTTAAAATATTGTTGCTCCAAAACTCGAATAGTTTGTCTTGTGTTAGCTTGAGCTACTGGATATGCCACTACCAGCTTTGAAAACATGTCATATGTTACCATGAGATACTTCATTTTATTGAATGGAGACAGGGGTCTGTAGAAGTCTATCGCTAGTAAGCTCTTCGGGCATTGGGCATATAAAGGTTGCAGTGGCCCGACTCCTGATGTGTTAGCAGGCTTGGTTGCTGAGCATATGGTGCATCTACCAATCACATCTGCAATATTGGCATTCATTCCTGGCCAGTAAAACCAATGTCTCAGCCATCCTTCCACTTTATTTGCCCCATAATGTCTGTAAGTGTTATGTGCATATTTAATTATTTGCTTTCTCATGGCAACTGGAAGAATAATGTGTGTTTTTGTTGTAATATGCACTGTAAGAGTCCTCCCTTTAAACAACAATGATTTTGGTCCCTCCACAGCAAATTATTGGCTGTTTTCATTACAGGCTGATTGCGTAAATACTCCATTATTTGTCTGAAAATGTTATTTTCCTCTTGCTGCTCCTTTAATCTTTGCAAATCATCTTCTATCCCATTTCTTTTATATATTTTGGTGGCAGCTATATATGCTCTGTCACAACTCAAGTGTTGTTCTTGAGCTACTGGATATTGGCTTAAAGTGTCTGCTACAATATTCTCCTTGTGACGAAAGTAAGCCACTTTGTAATTAAATTCTTGCAGGAATAAGCTTCACCTTATTAGCCTGCTATTATTCAAGAAGCTGTGATTAATAAATTCGAGGCTCTTATGGTCAGTGACTACTATCACTTCAGAGCCTACTAAATACTGCTTGAATGCCACGGCTTCCTTCTTGGTTACAGTGTAGTTCACTTCTGGTCCCTTTAGTAAACAGCTAATGAAACAAAGAACCCTATGCTGTCCCTTTTCCTATATCTGAAATAGCATAGCCCCCAATACAAACCTGCTGCTGTCCATTTGTACAAAGAATGGTTTGTCAAAATCGGGATATGACAACATAACTTTATTTAAAAATCCTGCCATCACATTCTGAAAACTATACTCATGCTGTTCATTCCACACCCACAATTTCCCTTTTCTTAATAACTGCAGTAACGGCTCCATGTCTTTATTCATAGTTATGCTATTACTTTTTATTTTTTAAATTATATTTTGCAAAATCGAATATTATTATTGTTTATTTATTTTTCTTACTAAGATGGAAACATATGCTGACTTCCCCCTTTTTGTCCTTTTCTCTATCTGTTCCTAATGCTTTAACTCCACCCAAACATCCAATTGTCTCTGATTTAACAGAATGACTTATTTTAAATAATGTAAATAGCATAAATCTCTTTTCATTTAAAGAAAAAAAAGTTTTCGGTCAATTCTTTTTTTTTTAAAATTTGAACAACTTTAACATACGTAATTTAGCTTTTGTATAAAAAATTTTTAAACAAGAAACAAAGTATTTAATTACTATTGTTTCTTAGGTCCAGCCCCACATTGGGGGCCATTTGTGCCGGGTTTGAATATGTATCCTTGAAACACCGGCCTCTTAGGCAGAGAGGAACATACTCGGAGAGTATGAATGCCCAAATGATAGCTATAAAATATATGTATAACTAGCATTATATTTCCAGGACATAACTACTTCTCGGCTGTTGAGTTCAACATCACGTTCAAAACACTTTTTTTGTTTGTGTATAAACACAGGTGCCAGTTAATTATCCAAGAATGAATAAATAAAGCGCTTTGAGCAATGGCCACTAACTCAATGCCTAATATCCATGACTAGCTCAGATGTTTGTAATCACTAATGATTATAAATAATTAGTGGTTAAAAGAATTGATAAAAGAATTGTAAAAGGAATTTATAAAAAGAATTGACTGACAAATAAAGTTTAATTTTAAAGACAATTTAATTAACTAGCATTTACTAATTTTAAACATTTTATAATTCCAATAAAACACATGCATATTTTAAATTAACATTTCTAAACTAGTTTAAATATTCCTGTAGATTTTAATAATAGAACACTGGTATTTATCTAATTAACTAATAACACTGATATAATGATCATGCACATATTAACTCATACACTCACATATATAATAATAAAGTATTATATAGCATTTGAAACTTAAACACACATATCAATAGTTCATTTTATGTATGATATAGAGTTCATATAATTAGACTCTTGGAAGATTCGCACGAATTAATGCAATGCAATGGCTATTACAGTATAAATGAAAAAATAAGCAAATGTTTTACCTAGGATTTTGAACATAGACTTAGAACTTTGTTTTCTTCTTGTTTGTTGCTTTTTCCAGCTGGCTGGGACATTTTCTTGATGAGTTTCCTTATTATTTATGATCATTACTATTGGAGACAAATAGATACTGATGGAGATTTTCTAAGATGTTATGCTGACATTATTTCATGGGCAGATCTTGCTGTGTTCATCGGACATCAGGCTGTGGAGAGGCATGAATTTCCCAAAACTGCTCAGCACTGCATTTTGTTTCTGGATACAATTAACTCAACTGACCCAATTAATTTCTGAACTCAACCAACTGTCTGATAAAAAGTCTATTTATACCTGTGACGTGTTGTCCTTGTAATATCTTCTGCCAATATCTGTTGTTGAAATTCCATTGATAATCTTATGTTTTTGGAAATTGTTTACTTAGTAATAGCCAAGAAAAACATGTTGTTTATATTTTAATTAATAGCCATTGCCATGTTTTTTAATGATAATCTTCTTTACCTTTCATTTATTTATAATAACATTTATTATGCATATATTTATTCTATTATTGACAATCACACATATATACACACATATATTTTACTAGTTTTAAGATTTTTTTTTAATTTAAATGAAAACAGATTTGTATTTTTTAAACTTTAAATTATTTATATTTTACAAATACTAATAAGAAAACTTTTTACTTCCTTTTTATAAAACCTTTAGTTTAACTTTTCTAACAAAACACCCCTCTCCCCTTCTGATTAATTAATTGGAGCTTTTTATTTCAAAAACTAACGATGGAAAACTATTTGATTCATATCTTTTTCGAAAACAAACCGTAATAAACTCTTAAACTTTTAATTTTACTTTTGACAGCAAACTGATTTTGTTTACTTAAAGAAACCTTTTAGGTTTTTTTAACTTATTTATTATTTAATATCTTTTTAGGCAAAATCATTATGTGCAAATTTCAATATTGGTACAATACAGTTGACAGACTGACATGACCATAGGGGAAATGAGACTTGATTATTGGACTTATTTACTATAAGCTAGATAATATTAAGCATAATGATCACAATGAGACATGTATAATTTTGTGGTTTGTACAGATGATATTATTCATGCTCATGCTGTTCTTTCAGAGTCTACCAACTAGTCGAGTACACTTATGCGAATGTATTATGTATAAGTAAATAGATTTTTTTTCATTGTTTTTTTTTGAAGTGAAAATAAATGAAGCAGTCAGATCTGAATTTGATCCTAGCTTCATGACATCTAGCCATAAGACCACTTCAAATCCTAATACTAATCTTAAATTTCTGATGCAATGGGGCTTTATACGTTCAGTCCATGCTAATTTCCATAAAGAAAAACTATTACATATATGCGTGTTAAAATTAATTCATTTGAGTTTAAAATAATCAATGCTATTAATAAATTCATGATAAAATTATTCATGAATTTATATATATTACAACTGTGTGGATTGTGCGTATATATTTATAAATATTTAAATATATATAATTGTTCAAAAGTTTCATTGCGCACACTAATTTCCATAAAAAAAAACTATTACATAAATGTGTGTTAAAATGAATTCGTTTGAGTTTAAAATAATCAATGCTACTAATAAATTCATGATAAAATTATTCATAAATTTATATATATATATTACAACTGCATGGATTGTGTGTATATATTTATAAATATTTAAATATATATAATTGTTTGAAAGTTTCATTGTGTTGGGAATGTTTTGATTTTACTTTAAATAATTTGTTAAAATTTTAATGATTAAAAGCTACATTCTTTCGATAAGCTTTCAGATTTTTCCTTTCCAAAACAATGGGTAAAGTTTTATTAATTAGAAAAAAAGATAAGTATTTAAAATATAAGGATTTCCAAATTAAAATCATTTTTCTGATTTTAAGAATTCATTTTCTAATTAGAAAATGAATTCAAGTTAATGAATTTGAAAGCCTTAACAAAGGAATGTATCTAAAAACAACTAGCAAATTTTGTAACATTGATAATGAAAGAAGTGCCAGCCCAAAGGCATCAGATACAGTATAAATAGCTCTGAAAAGTTTGGAGAGAGAGGAAGCCATCTTTGTTGTAGAGAAGTGCCACTAAATTCTGTGCATCTTAAAATCATGAATTTAAATAGTGTTCCTATCATGGTGAGGGGCTAAACATCATGAGTCTAGCTATGGTTCCTGAAGTCCCCTGAAAATCTTCAATGAAGCTGCTAAATCCTTTCTGCACCAATCATGCTGCCAAAATCATGACAAAAATCAATAAAATGCTGTTCAAGTAATCGACTAAATGCGTGCCTATGTTTTACCAGTTCAGACGTGTAAACTAAGGAACCAGCCTTGGAAGAAATGATAATATTATTCCTTAATAAACCGTAACTTTCTGGCCAGTTTCAAACTTTACTTTACACTCCTTTTAAGAGTTCTTTTCATTCTTTAATGTAAATCTGTACAAAACTTTCTTTTATTTATGCTTTTTAAATTCATAGTAATTCTCTCAACCTGTAGTCTTTAACTTTCCTTTCTTATGATGGCAGTTCATTTATTATATTATATATTGTGTGATTTATTAATGTTGTTTATTTTTAATTATATGCCAATTATCCTTCAACTCGATGAGCTCCTTTGTTCCATTTGCTTTAGTCAAATAATATAATATTAAGTCTAATAGTAATTCTCGCCCATTAGAACTAAATTAATACGATCTATTAATCATCAAGTCAAAAGAAATTATTAAATGTTTACTATTTTTATAATTTGCTAATGATAAATTATTAGCTCTGTTGCTAATCTATGCCCCAGCTATTCTCTCATATTCACCAATGTGTATTTATTCATATATAATGTTAAAATGTTTATTGCAAAAGGGTCGATAAAGGAAGCAAATGAATACATTCTAATTCAAATTGTTTTTACTATCTATTAATATTCTGGAGAGGCATGATGTTTGGGGCATAACTAATATAATTTTATAAATGTTTTAAATAATTTTAGTTAAAAGCTCATTTGACTTTAATTAATTTGATCAAGTCATCACATAGAGTGTTCTATAATAAATTGGGTTTTATTATTCAAACAGTGACTATCAAGTCATCATCTTCAAACATTGCTGATGTAGGGCAATCTTTCCACTTCATAGGCTTGTTGGTGGTAATATCACTGTTATTTTATTGTAGAGGAAGAAAACACTTCCTCCTCTGCTCATGTTATATTTGGTGCACCAAAGGTTTGTAGCTATGACTCGGTCTGGTTATCCCCATATTCCACATCTCCACAAAGGGCAGTAAGACTTGTCATATACAAGCCGCCATACTACTTAAACCACCCGCCAGCAATTATCGTTCCTTTTTATTTATAGCTCATAATTCGTCAGCACTGTTACCTCTTTCTTCCAGTAAATCCCACTCTTATGCTCGTAATTTGTGATGAAGTGATTTCAATTAAAGTCGAACAAATTCTCAGTTATCTCAAATTAAATACGTTTTCTAATAAAGGTTAAAGTTATGCCCTAAATATGTATCTTGCTCTTCATGAATGGATTTGCGAATGTGAAAATAAATCTCACATTCTTTATAAAATAAGAATCATAATTTCCATCACCACTGAATACCTTTATCTGCCTTTATTTTTTTGTTGGGGACATAGACAGATATAATTCCATAATATTGCATAATCATCATTGGCATGTAATAGGAACTGCCATTCTTATTATAATTATAAACTTTGTTTAAGGCTAGAGGTGATCAATATAATCATCATTTAAAATTGAACAAAACTATTACTAGTATTATTAAATATTTTATTAATACACTTTGTTTCTTAAGTCTTTTATTCAATAATTATTTAATGTTAAGGCTCGCTGTCTGTGTTGGCAACCCGAACATATACATATGACTCGATTTAAAATTATTTTTAGTCAGTTTATTATCCAATATTAATGTCAGTTTATAATCCTGACCAACCATTGAGCTAGTTCCTTGGCACATAGCACTGTGCCATCGATTAAGATCATCCATTGATCTGAGCTGGTGAGTTGGGTTTGAATTCAGTATGGTTCAGCTGAGTTTAGATCCGACTTGCAGTTTAGGTGGTGGACGTTTTTCTACTGGTACAATATCCAATTTAAAAATTCTAGTGGACTAACAGCTGACAATAATTATTACAATATAAAATGTTTATATAAATAAGCATTATAATAAAATAAGCACCACAAGCCAATATATCTATTTGGAAAATTCTTTTAATGCAATTATTATTTTAATTCTAGGGTAAAATTCTACAATATTCATAAAATATTGATTTCTTTTATATTTTAACTTTTTATTACATAATCCATATGAAACCATTGCCATCAGCTTGGATGAATCAAAGTTATATTATATTAATTTTTCATCTAAATAATACAAAAATCAATAAAAATAGATAATTCATTTTTTCACAGCCAATATAAAACAGAATTCTAAACCATATTTACTCTTCATATTAGATCATTGTTGACCTTGTTGCAATAATACTACTTTCAAGATTCAAAAATATTTTTTACTCTAAATGTTCTGAAAGTAATATGGGATCATAAGACAGAGGCTTTTAGTAGTGTAAAAACAATTTTGAAAATCATTAGTTTTTTTTTTTTGATACATATTAAAATTTTAAGAATAAAAATAAATTACAAGTTAGATCTCACAGCAATTTTAATCTGTGATGTTTACCATTATCTGATAATTTGCTCCTTTTCTTGCCTCGAAGATGAGTTTCATAGCAGAAAGTTATATTATTATTAAACTATAACATTTTGTAGCTATCAGAACTGCCTAATCTTGAAGAATTCATATCTAACAAAGTTTACACAGTCCAAGAATTTACCTTTTAAAAATATTTATCTTAGTATGATTTTATTACAGTTTGTGACAAATTTTATCATTAACCTTATTTTGTTACTGTCATCATTATTCCACCATTTACTGTTTTTTTTTTCTATTAAAATTACTGATATTACAAACTATTTACACTTCTTGAATAAACAATCAACTAAGCATGGCATATGTGTTAAAAGATAAGACTATAGACCAATTTTGGGCTATCTTCACATTATTTTTATGTTTTAAAAAGATGGATTTTCTAAATAGAATTACTCATTATGTAATCATTTTCCAAATAAAATTTCTATCCCAAATTAAATTATAAAATGATTTATTATTAATTGTATTGCTTATTACTGATTATTATTAAGGATGCCTAGTTTTCTAAAATTGCTGTTTTTCAGTATGTAGAGCTGTTCTTACTTTCCATACTCAAAGATATTTGCATAAAAAACAAGAAAATTTAAATGTTTGGAGAAAATTACTGGGTGTGTAATTTAATAATAAAAATATATTTGCACAGGTAAACAATCTTGTAATAATGATTAACATATAAAAATAATTTATGGCATGAAAAACATAATTTACACCAAAATAAATAAATACAAATATAAAGAAAATCAATAGGGAGACAGAGAATATTGTATGTATTGAAAAGATATTATAATCTTTGATACAACAATATGTTTGCTTATTAGCAAAGTGGGATATTGTTGATAGAGCACTTCTTATTGTTGTTTGCTATTTTTCCTTGCATCTGAAAATTATTCTCTGCCCCTACTATTAATAGTGTTATACACTCAACTGGACTCTGCTAACTACTGATACAAATTTGATTCTATTTATTGGAGTTAAATGTAAATTTTTTTATCAGAATGAATATTTTTATGTTAATTATTTGTAGCATTTAAAATATGATTAGATTTCTGATAGATGTAATTATAGTTTAATTTCTAAATAATTACTATTATTGTTAATTAAAAGATATGAACTCTGTTAAGTTTATGATGTAGTTCTAGATAAGCTTGTATGTTGTTAAGAAAAAGCTACCATAAAATAATTTAACTAATAATAATTAAATTTATCATTAGAGTAGTTGTAAATTAACATTAATTTCATTGGCAAATCTTTATCTAAGACAAATATTCAGTTGTGTACTAATTAATTTCAAATCTTCTATTTATTGAAGAAATGGTTTACATCAGTCAGTTTTGGAGCAAACAAATACAAATACTTGCATCCAAATACAATGACTGCTATTAATTTAACTTGCACAATCAATTTACTTTTGCCAATAATTTTCTCCTATAGTTATGATTTATGTTAATATTTTCTTAAATGACTGATATATTTTTACACTTGATGCATACTTCCAGATAGCATACATTTTTCATATTTTTTGGTGCATCCCTGAATTGTATGACAGAATTTCAACGAATCTGGTCTCTTCTTCTCTATAAAATCATGCATTTTTAAAACTGTTATTTGAATTAGACTACACTTCTTTTCTGTATCTCTATTTTTTTCTGAACATATCATATTTTACTAAAGATAAACCCACAAAATAACTTGTACAGGGATATGTATCTATTACTTAATTTGAGAAATCATGATTTAAATCCATGACAAAGAAAAAAAAGCCTCACAAGCACACATTAATGGTATAATGGAATCATTTATTAGAAATTTGGTTATTGTTTTCCATTTTAAGTGTCATGTAACTTATAATTGTTGAAAGAATATCGGCTAGACAAAAACAACTTGTTTCTCTCTTGATATATTTTTAAAAAATCTCAGGGAAATTTTTATACCAGTCTTAATTTTTTATCTTTTGCTCAACATAATATCCATACATCTAACTGACATAACAAGAAAAACAGCCAAAATGAGAAACTTTACAAAATACAAGTCATTATATTTTTGTATTTAGATATGTACATTTTTTATGGTAAAATCTTTTTGGACTTTCATCTTTCTCTTTCACAAGAGTAATTATTCCATAACTTTCTATTGCTTGTATTTAAAAACCTAAGATTTTGTTTGATAGTTACATTTTCAAAAATCTTCAGTTTTATATTATCTATTATCCAACTGTAATAAAACAGAGTGAAAGGATAAAACATGAAGATGAGATGATATCATTATCACAATATAATAAATACTTTATCCTCAATTAACTTTGATTTAACAATTATAAAATAAATAAATGTAAAAGAAGTAACTATGGAGCATGAGAATTAGTACTGGAATAATTATATAAGTAGTTATAAAAACTATACCTATAAGCTACATCACCAGCATTACATAAAAATAATTAACAGACATCCATTATGACTGAATTTAAGAGATTCAATAGTTAATGCCAAACAGAAATTGATTTACAATAATCATCTAGATACATATTATAAATTCTGGGACTTTGAAACATGTTGTTCATCATCAATGCTCAATCCATAAGATATATGACTATACAGGCCCACTGTAAATTAATTTCTAATCTAAAAAATACAGTGAATGGACGGTAAAGGTGATATATTTGAACCATCTAAAGAACAATGTAGATGCACAAACACACATTTAACTATTATTTCTCTAGGGATAGTTCAAAATCATAAGATTCTATGGGGCTTTGGCTGTAAATAAGAGAAAGTAAAAGGTACAAAATTATTGTAATTTGAATAGAATTACTTACTTACAAAATTTTAAAACCCTTTGGTATAAGAAAATTCAGTCACATACACTGTCTTTTGATAGAACATATAGCTGGAAAATAAAACACATTAACACTATTATTTTTTTAAACAAATATCTAATAATTTTACTAATAAATTAATTAGAAAAATTAGAAAAGATGATATGACAATTTCAATTAAATTCATTTTTATCAACAATATATAATTTCAAATAGCAAGTAATTTTAATTTATTGACCCTTACTCATTAAATTATTTAGTTTTTATTTTAAACAGAATTAATTTTCTGGGAGAAAAAATAAATAAAAAGAAGAAAAATTGTTTCTATTAAAAAGTACCAACAAAATTATTCATTATGATAAATCTTTACTTAAAAAAGTTATTTGTAATTAATTACAAAAAAGTTATTTATAAATGTAAATATAATATGCATATTCAAATATATTTATAACATAGATTTACTTTTCTTTTGAGTTTTCTTTTGATAGTAGTAATTTTCGGTTTTTTTCATGTTGGTTTTTTTTTGTAGGCTTTTCCATTTATGCATACTAACACATAGAGTAAATTTAACTATTTTCCGAAACTACTAATTTGCAGGTCAAGCCAACTCTTAAAAAAGTCATGTTCTTGGATGAAAATAAGGCTTGTTAAAAATTACTTCACTGTAGAAATGTTCTTTTTCTTCTACATTTTTGTAGTGAACAGGTTGCATGGTGAGATTTGATGATACTCAGTTTCCAACTAAAATTTAAAACATGTTGTTTTTCAAATCCATTTTAGAAAACATTTTTTAGTTGTAATGATATTTACTTCAATCTATATAACTATTTTTAATGTGCTCTTCACAGTAAAACTTCTGCTTCTGTATTTTCAACAGCTGAGTCAAGAATAACTTTTCTTAGTAAGACACAGATCTACTGCTTTAACTGACCTCCATATTATTCTTCAAAAACAATACTTTCCTACTTTTAATCAAATTGAATTCTGACCAATTAGATCTATTTTTACAAAAGTTTTTTTTTCCTTTCTTAATAAAAAATAATCATAATTTTTGAAATTCCTCTCTAGTTATTTTTTTCTTATGCCAAAAGAAAAACAAGATAATTTTTAATTACACTAATTTGAAAAATATTATCTTTTATTTTGGAGTGAGATAAAGAGAAAAAAACATTTAATTAATTAAAACAAAAATTCTTAACAAATGTTAAAACAATATTTTTTTCCTTTTCATTTGAAAATGTGAAAAAGTTAAAAATTTGACAATTCAATAACTTATTGAAGAAAAATATATTTTTTCTTAATATCATTTTTTTTTTAAAATTAAAGTTAATGCATAAAATTATTGAAGAGAGAATAAAAAAAATTATTTTATTTTATATTTTCCCTTTTTTTGACAACTATTTTCTAATCAATTATGAATATCTACATTAGTATTGAAAATATGTTTAGACTTTTTATATTCATCATCATTATCAACCATTCTAAATCCACTGCAGGATGAAGATCTCCCCAAGTTCAATCCAACTTCTCTGATTTTCTCCACATCACCCCTGCACACTTTCTTATATTATCCATCCATTTCACATGTGGTCTCCTTATGAGTCTTTTACAATATCTTGGAATACAGTTTAAGATTTCAATTGTTTATCTATTATCATCTCTTCTAGCAATATGTTCAGCCCAACACTACATCAGTCTTTTAATTTTTTCAATAAGGTCAGTAACACCTGTTTATTCTCTTAGCAATATATTATGTTTTTTTATCTCTTCTTGCCACTCCTAACATACATCTCTTCATACTTCTTTGAGTTGTCTGAAGTCTCAGTACTGCTCTTTTATTGAGTGTCCAAGTCTCAGATCTGTAAGTAAGAACTGGTAAAATATATTTATTAAAATCTTTCTTTTCAAATACACAGGCATATTTCCTTTAAGTATCAAGTTATTTCTACCAAAAGCACTCCAACCAAGTTTAATTCTATGATCAATTTCATCCATTATGCTTCCATATGTATTAATAATTTGACCAAGGTATTTGTAGCTGTTAACTTATTTTAACTGACCATAATCAATCTTTATTTTTGTATTTTGAAAAAATCCATAAAACATTACTTTAGTATTTTTAACATTTATTTTTAGTCATTCTTTCTTTGATCTGATAACTCCTACAACATTTCCTGCAGATCTAAAGCATTATTTCTAAAAATCAACCACATCATTTGCAAAATCGAAGTGACTTAAATAATCTCCATTTACTTTTATTCCTCTAGTTCCCCATTTTAATCCACAAAATACTTTTTGCAGCACTGCTATAAAAAGTTTTGGAGATATGGAGTCACCTTGTCCTACACCATTCTCAATGTTAATTTTCCTCATATCACTATGTAATCTAATGCTTGCTGTTGCATTTTTATAAATATTCTTTAAAATATGACAATATCCTGGATCTATACCTTGATGATCCAATGCTTTAATCACTGAAGAAATGTTTATAGAATCAAATGCCTTTTCATAATCTATAAATTCAAAGCATAATGACAACTCATATTAATTTGTCCTTTCTATAACTTCTCTCAATACCTGGATATGAACAACTGTACTAAAACCACTTTTAAATCCAGCTTGTTCTCTTGGTTGGTGGAAATCCAATGTTCTATGTAGATGAGTTGTAATTATCTTGGTAAAAATTTTGTATTAAACTAATAAAAAGCTGATAGGTTTGTGATTTCTAACATTTTTTTATCTCCTTTTTTAAATATTAATACTTCCAATCATGTGGTATATTTTTATCATTTAGACATTTGGTATATAACTTTGCTAAATTATTTTTTGATTTCTTAATCTGCTTCTTTTAGTATCTCAATTATAAGTCCACTATTAACTGAAGCCTTTACTTTCTTCATAAATTTAATTGCATGTCTCACTTCTTCATTTAAAATTCCTGGCAATTCAGAAGATATAATAGATATAGGAGATACTTGTTCTTTATTACTATATAATTCTTGATAGAAGTCTTGTTTCATGACATCATCTCTCTTTTAAGTAATAATTTCATCTTTTTTCTTATTGCAGATATAAATTTCCTACCAATACCAAAATGTTGTTTTAGACACTTGAGACTTTTATTCTCTTCTACAGATTTCGTTGCTAGTTCACAATTATACTTTCTTATATCATTTTCAACTCTTTTCCGCACCATTTTACAATATTCAAGGTATTGAATCTTTTTTAATGCATCATTTTTGTATATCTTCATATTCCTTCTTTTCTTCATAAATTCTCTCAGTAAAAATTTTATTGGTCAATTGCTGCTTTTTTCTACCAGCTATCTTTGTTGCAGTTTTTAAAAGTGTATCAGTTATTTTCTTATTAATTTCATTCAAATTTTAATCATGTTCAAAATCTACTAATACTTGAAACTGATTTGTAAGTTCTAATTTAATTTCATTAGAATGTGTCTGAAGATTAGGAATATCAACTGTAAATATCATGTTTCTTAATAATCTTTATCTCTCTAGTTTGCATTAACCCATATCTTACATCTTACTAATCAACAATCACTTCCTGTGTTAAATTTATTTAGAACATTACAATCTTGAAATATGTATTTTCTGTTTGTCAAAATATAAACTAATTCTACTGTACCTTCATTTAAATGCTTTCATATCGATTCCTTTTAACATTTTTCTCAAAAAAAAAAATTCATAATATAAAGTTTTTTTTTTTCTGCAAACTCCACAAGTCTATGTCCTCTTTCATTTTTATTAGCATAACCAAAATTATATACATCACTTTCATCTTTCATTTGTTTACCAATTCTAGCATGAAAGTCTCCCATAACAATTTTAAAATGTTGTTTACTCTGATCAAAAGCCTTTTGTATATCCATATAAAAATCTTCTACTACTTCATGACTATAAGAACTTGTTGGGGCATAAACCTAAATTATCTGCATTTGATATCTGTTATTAAGTTGTACAACTAATCTTTCCACTCTGTCTGATGCACCATCAATCTCCACAATATTGTCCTTCCACTTTTTATTTATAATGAATCCTACTCCACTTGTATTTTCCAATATTTGTGTCTTTATAATAAAGTACATGCCCACTTTTTAAATCAATTGTCTCTTCACTTTTTTTTTCTAACTTCACAAATTCCAATAATGTCCCATTTAATATAACAGTTCTTCTTCTAGTTGTTTCAATCCTCCTTCACTTGAAAGTGATCTGCAGTTGTAAGTACTTAAGTAAAAAGTTGTCATCAAATGGCAGCCTGGGTCTACAATCAGAGGATTTCTAGCACCCCCCCCCCACACATTCGACCATTAATGACTGTCTTAGTTGGTGACTTTATAGCCTCCTGCGAATATGGGCCATGATTTATTTTTATCTGTCATGATTGTATATCTCTATTGAAAAATATCATTTACACATACATTCATTCTGCCTTATCAAACAACTGACAAGAAGGACCATTGTATTTTTTGAACTTAATCTCAGAGGTAAAAAACCAATAAACTCATCATGCTGGCTAATGCATATTGGTGAGAAGTTTATCCATGTTTGTATATTATATGAATTATCACAAAGTAATAACAGCTGCAACAACAAGCATATATGGAGTGGATATTAGGAATTTTCCCTACTAGATTCCTTTATGGACTCCCATAGGAGTCAAAGGATCTTCTTTCAGTTAATAGCAAACTCCTTTTAATACATAAAAATATTTAATTAATCAATTCTTATTAATATAAAAACATATTTCCCTATTCTGACTGTCTAAAATATTACACCTTATACCAATCTCAGTGAGTTAAAAAAATAAAGATTTTGCAATTTGTCCTGAAGGACAAACTTTAAATATTAATGTTTCCTTTATTATCAAAATATCTGTTTATTAAAAAAGTACTGGCCATACTACTAATCAGTTATCTTTCTATTTAGGTAGAAATAATAAACTTAGTCTAGAAGTAAGTGAAATAGGCACAAATGGGTGCCCGATGTGATATCCAGGATGCCTTTCATTAAATGCTCATTGTAAAGCTTTTATAGAGTTTAGTCCAAAGTATCATTTCACATGCACTATTATATTTATAAACAAATTTATTATTAAAGAGATATGCATTCTACATTTGATGGAAAAAATGATACCATTATTTAGACTAAAAGAACAATTTCACAACACTCTCCTATGAATGCATTATTTTTTATCTTCAACATCAATTCTATTATACAATACATTACAAAAAAGCTTCCTAGATATTTATATAGAACTAGAATGAATAATTCCATTTCTGGCAATATATGGATGTTAATATCATATTATCATATACCCCAAAAGATTATTGTTGATCAATTTATTAGTGATTTGCCATTAAAATTTAGGCCAACACAATAAATGGATTAGTCCAACAGAGTCTTTATTACCAATTTTATCCTTGAGTTTTCTATTTATGTTTTTTTCCAACATATGTCTCTAGCACTTTATCAGACCCTTCTAAAGGACATTTAATTAATAATTGCTTTATATTTTATGAATATATTTCCACATATATGAAAATATCTTTTCCCCATTATGCTTATAGTAGTCCATGTTATATTATGTATACTTATTGTTTATTTCTATTTAAAATTTGCTGAAAAATTGTACTTCTATTGTGGGCAAAAAAAATGTTTACACCTTTGTTCATTTGTTATTATTTTCCACTCATAAACACTCCATTTAATTTTTTTAATAGTGGAATATTGATTCACTATTTGAACACTCTCTCTCCATTTACTCTTTCCTTCCTCATTACATTTGTCATTACATCAGAAAGTTTAAATTTTTTTATTATCTACCCTAAAAAATATCAACACTGGAAGTTGTTTAATTTTCTATATCCTCTTCTGATAGTATATCTTGATTTATTAAAAAAAGTCAGAAATGAAAATTTAATATGACACTTCAAATTCTGGTCACTTAAATCTAAAATTAAATTTCAAAGCTCTCCCAACTTTTTTTGCTAAAATATAAATGATCTTTATTCATGTAAATCTGATAAGTTTGATGTACTTACAAAAAAGATGAAAATATATCACATAATAAGTCAATGTCTTCCCTGCCTTATAATTTAATTGTCATATAGTGAGGTTGGCCTCCATTCCAGCTTTGATGTGAATGTCCTAATTTAAAAACACAAGTACCTTATTTCACTTTATTACTCAGAAATTGTATTATTCCATAATTTTATATAATTATTTCAAATTACTTAAAAAAATAATTCAACTACTGATTAATTTATATGAATTTTATATGTTTGTATATTTAGTTTATAGTTCATATGTTATAAATAGTATTTTTTGGATCACAAGAGGATAGATCAATAGAAGCAGCACTAGTATCTTATTTTATTTTTGTCTATGGATGGTATTGCACTTGTCTATTATCATTTTATAATTAGGTTCAGTTTTTCAGTAACAAAATAGTTAACTATTCGACAACAATGATTATCAATATGTTTTGGTTTTTGATTTCACTAATTTGTTCAACCCAAACGTTTAAGTATGGGCAAATCTTAAGTGTTTGTATATGAGAGTGTGACATTATTAAACAGTCACTTTATTATTTTAATATGCTTAGATGAATGATGCCTGATTGCTAATTTACATTTACAATTTATCAACATAGCACTATATAAATAAATACTTAATTATATATATGTTTAATTGCAATCAAGAATCACATATAGTAAATTTTAAATAATTTCGCAAGCGTCATTCATCCAAGCATATTAAAGTAATTTAAAGTGACTCTTTAATATTGTCACACTCTCATATCCAAACACTTAAGATTTGCCCATACTTAAATGTTGGGTCGAAAAGTTAGATGGATTCATTCTACCTTTTCTTAAGACTTTATCTTGTTTTTGAGAATATTAGTATTATTTACGTATAGTTATCGGTAAAGCGCATGTGCATTAGCCTGATCGCTAATTTACTTTTACAATTTATCAACATAGCGCTGTATAAATAAATACTTAATTTGTTCAGTGGAAAATATCAGTTAATAAGAATAAGTATCTATACTATATACTATATACATTAAATAAAATGGAATATATTATTACATTTTTTTAATATTAACTTTTATTTGTTTAATGAATTTATAAGGAAATAAACAAAAAGAAATCAAAAAAGGAAATCATGTTCAATAAATAATGCCTATTAGAAGGTGAGTTTTTCAAAAAATATTATTTAAAAATATTAAAATATTAATATTTTTGTCTAATATGTTTTATTTGTGTAATGAATCATGAAGGAATTAGACACAAATCATAAATGGAAATTCCATCACCTCCCGAAACCCAAATAAGAAAACTAATAAAATTTAACAATTCATGAAGACAGAAATTCTCATGATTCAATAAAGGATGGTATAAATTTTCTCCAAAATGCACTGTTTGTAATTTATATGAGATGATTTTACACGGTGGTAAACATGACCTGAAAAAACACATGAAAAGTAACTGTCATGTGAAAAATATAAGTGCTTCTAATCAATCATTGGAAATTTCCAATTTTTTTTTACAACAGCAAACGATAATAGTCAAATGGACATAATAGCAGCTGAAAATAAGTTTTTGTTACCACTCATGCATGCATTCACATAGCTATTGGTCAACAAAATGTGCCAGTACTTTATTTAAAGCAGAGTTTGCAAAACTGTGTGATATGGCACAGTAGTGCATCAAGACAGAATCCTGGTGTGCCATGAAAGATTTAAAAATATGGATAAATAGCATGCAAAGTTAGGATAAATGATTAGCTTGTGAGTTATTACTCTGTGGTAGTTTTGAAAAACAATGATCTAAAAACATTTGTTAAGTTTGAGCATGTTCTGGAACAGAACCATGTGGAGTATATATATCAACAGCAGATAAAGTAGGGCAATAATTATCTCAGGAAAATGTGTACTGTGGGTAAAATAAATTGAACAATTTGTTATATAAATATTGATGATAGTAATTAGTTAGAAATTGGTTAGTTTAAAATAGTTATAATTATAAATATAGTGTAAAATATCATAAATATAAATTAATTACATTACATAGTGAACAAGTTTGCTACATTATATTACATGTGTGGATAAATAAAGTTTTACTGGGATTGTCTGTGAGACCTCAGGAAAATGAAAAAAAAAGTCATAAAAAACAAGACAAACACCAAAATAAAAAGTCCATCTTATAAACATAAAAATATAATGAAAATTACATGCAATATGGATTTATATTATCAGAAAAAGACTATTTGTTTTTTTTTGTATGATTTGTTTAACAACATTCTCAAATGAAGTGATGGTTACAATAAACTTCAAGGATTATTTAATAATAAATCAATCATAACATAAGAATAAACCAAAAAAATACTTTGAGATGCTAAAAAATAATTTAATAATTCAATTGAAAAGGCTGAAGAAATCTTTAAAAACTTCAAATTTCTAGTTACATGATTGCCCAGCTTTTGGCAAAGTGAAAAACATTCTGATGATAAAAATATTATGTTACCAGCCTTGAAGATTGCCATTGGCACAATGATTAGTGGTGAAGCTGCCAAACAAATTAAGACCATTCCTTTATCAGCCTACATAGTTTCTCATAAAATTCAAAATATTTTGTGAGACATTGTTGATTAGTTCCACAACATTTCACTGAAGCAAAACTTGTGGGTCTTACAAATTGATGAAAGTACAAATATCAGCATTAAAGCTCAACTAATTTCAGTTTTATGAATCATCAGAGGTGGTAAAATCATAAGTCAGTTTTTTTTGTAGTGAATTGAAGGAAAATAATGACAGGTAATGATGTCTTTAACCTGGTAAACCAAAATGCATTGAGAGGGATGAAGTGGCAAACTTGTATTAAAATTTGCACTGATGTTGCTCCAACCATGCATGGCTGAAGAAAAGGCTTCGTGGCTAAGATATTGCAAAAAAATTACATGTTAAAATTGTACATTGCATTATTCACTGTGAAATTTTGGTGTCAAAATCTCTCTCTGATGGTCTCCTGAAGATGATGGAGAACATTGTTAAAGTGGTCAATTAAATAAAATAACATTGCAGACTTTTTGCATCCCTAGGGAAACTATGGATTCAGATTTTAAGTGCTTACTGATTCATACAGTAGTGCGATGACTCTTGAAAGGAAAAGTGCTTGCCTGATTTATCTCTTTGCAACTAAAATAATATGTTTCTTCAATGGTGAAAATTCTGGATTTGAATTTCTTAATGAAGATAAATGGTGGCTGGAAGTAGCATTTCTCAATGACCTTTTTGAGAAGTTGAATGATTTACATTTGAGTCTGAAAAGCTTACAATTACAGGAAAATTAAGGTCTTTCACTGTCAAGTCAAAACTATGGACTAGAAAAATTAAAAACTCACAGCTTGATTGCTTTGCAAGTGTAGAGAATTTTCCAAACAAATTAACAATTTTGTCAGAAGTGTAGAAAACATACCTGTATCATTTTCTAAGTATTTTCCATCACTTGATTATTAAATGTACCAGTGGGCCATCAATTCCTTTGCAAGATATGACAGTACACACATGCCATTAACATTAACAGAAGACGAAAATTTAATAGACTTGAAAAATGATCCTGTGCACAGTCTCATTTTCTATCCTAGAATTGTCATAATTTTGGATTTTACTTTGAAGCCAATATGCTCACTTAGCTACCACAGCCATTAAATCTTTGTTAATGCATAATACATTTTTTAAATTGACAAAATGGATAAATAAACTGAAAGATCTTTTTGAATGGACCAAAACAGAATGGATAGAATTGATAGATCATATTTCAACATGATGGTTAACATTATTGACAGATGTTAAATGTATAATATCTAATTTTGCTCTCATAAAAATTATTTCCTAAGCAATGAAAAGGATTCTTCAGGTCCACAGCTTAAAATGTTTTTGAAGAGAATTTTGCAAAGCTAATTTGGGAATTAATGCCATCATTAGCAATATTTTTCAATTGGTGCTAAAAAGTTATCGAATGAAGATTGTTTCATTTTTTGAATTATGATATTATGAATAGTGTACAATGCTTTTTAATAGAAAACAAATCAGAGAACCTTTATGGTTCAATTGATAGCAGCAAGCTATAAAGATGCAATAATTTTATGATTATGAATCCATATTGATATCTCTTCTATAACAACAATTGATTATATTGAGAAATGGTACAATTTCAAACATGAAAAATACATTAAATTAAAATGTCTGTCATAAATCAAACCAGCAATTTTTAATTCAATTATTAATCTTGTTAATATTTTTAAAATCAAAAATATTGATTCAGGTCTCTTATTTGAGGAAATTTCAACTTTAAAAACGATTTACCATAAGTGAGTGTCTGAAAAAAAAGTGGAATGGGTGGCTTTACTTTTTCTAAATTCAAGGCATCATATCTGCTGAAAATAGTTGGATATATTTTGATTCCACATAGCAATGATGCATCTGAGAAATTTTTCAGTTTGATGAACACAGCTTGATGCAAAGAAAGAAGTAGTTTATCATTAAATAATTTGGGACACGAATTAATAGTCAATAAAAAATACAAATTAATATGCCTAGATTTTCAAAATTTTTTAAATATCCCAGATGGTATAAAAATTCTAAATCTTGCAAAAGGCAAAAATAAGTACAATTCTTATGATGATGATAATAGTTATGAATAAATAATGTTTTGTAATTAATACGATTTTTATACAGTTATGTAAATCAAATTTTCGAGAAAATATATGTTATGTACAAAAATTAAAACTTATTTTTGTTAATTTGTACTATTAATTTTTTTTAGGAATCCCCTTTCATTCCATTTTTGTTCTGTTTTCCTATTTTTCAAAAGATGGCCATCCTTGATATGATACATATAGCTGCTTTACTGTACACAGAATCAATCTCACTATTGCTTGCTAATGTTGTATACTTTTTTCTACTACTTGTATTACAATTTTTATACTGTTAACCACCTAGTGCCCTAGATTATATTTACATAGATCAATAACCACAAACATGTCCAATTACAATTATTAATGCACTTAAGTCAATAAGAAATCAAGACCAAAAATTGTTTTCTGCCAAATTATATAATCATATTTGGATCAGATTAGAGCTATAAATGAGTCTCTCCATTTTAGATATAAGAGCAATGCCTGGTACCCTTCCTCCTCCAACATCAATGTCTTCATATTGTAGTCACTAAATATATATAAAAATTACCCTGACATATTTGTATTTATTGTCTTCTATGTATATACCTTTTCAAAATGTAATAAAATTATTATTGATAATATATATATATATATATATATATATATATATATATATATATATATATATATATATATATATATATATATATATATATATATATATATATATATATTGTAACCTAGTGTTATTGACACTTGGTTTACTTGGCATTATTTCTGCAGGAAAACAATGCTATTCTTTAAAGAAATAAAAAGATAAAATAACAATAGTAATAATTGACTAATAAAGTATGCTATTCACTCACTTTGGCATGTTTTGGGTGAATAACTAATAGATTTAGTAATGCAATATCATTTTTAAAAAGAACATGAATAATTTAATTAAGATATTAATAATTAAAGCAAATTAATATAGTATAAAAACAAATATCATAAACAGTAATTGATTTTGGATGGGTAGAGGGGAAGAAGAGATGAATGTCTTATCATAGAGAACAATAACTTCTGGTAATTCCATTTGTAGAAAATGAGTTATAAATTACTGATAATTATCATTAATTAAATGTATTTATTATTTTTTTTATTGTCAAATCACTTTGTAATCTATTTAAATAATACTAAAACTATATGATTGTAATAGGTTTTTCCTTTCTTTTGTTTATGTTATAATCAAATGATTATTTTTCTGGAAGAGGTCGCTAAAGTAAAAAAAAAAAAATAGTCTGCTTTTAGTTTTCAAGGAAGGAAAAGTGCTGAAATTTGGTAACTCAATTTTTTTCATTTTATTTTACAGAAATAAATGTAATCAAAGTAAAATTTTAATAATATAATGTGTGGCTAAAATTTTTTGATAAGACGTCCTGATTTTCTGTGCCATCTGCCTATTTAAAAACCTTTTATACTTAAAATTTTATCGTCTCGCGCTAAAGTTCAAAAATGACAGAATTAACTAAGGGAATCACGAAAAGTGTTATTATGTCTAAATTAAGGAAGATAAATGATTTCCAAATGAGAAATAATTATTTAGTAACTTTGTATCACTTGTTAATATTTTCTTGGTATAAAAAAAAAAATAATAAGTGAAAGAAATATTTTGAAACCAAGGAAAATCAACTAGAAACATTTTCGCGCTCTTTCTCAATATTGTCTGCCTTTACAAGTAATGTAGTTACATACGTTAAAATATGTTTTATTCACCAAGAATTGTCTGGAAATAATAATAATGATAAATAAGATTAAATTATGCACCTGTATATTTTTTAAAAGAAAAAAATAAATAAAGAAATATAAACTTTCTCAGAGTAAATATAGGAAAAGTTATATAGGGGCATTCTTACGGAGAAGTTACCGTTAAAAAAATTTATAATTCCTAAAGTATGAACAAAACCAAATATCTTAGTGACTTAATGATAAAAATAAATGATATATTATATTACACATCAGTTGGATCTATTAAAACTTTCTATACATGTAAATCAGCTGCAGTTATTATCAGAATAATCTCTCGGAAAAATTGCGCATTTTCGTCCATAAGTAAGCTAGCTAATATGAATTGTACGTATCGTCAATAATAAAAAAAGAAAAGAATTGTGTATGTTTATCGTCTATCGTCAACTGTTCGTTATGTTATAATATGTATATTTTATTTTCTATGGATCCCAAAATTGTAGCAGTTTAATTCAAGTAAGAATTAATCTTCAATTCTGCTATATTTTTCTTTACCTAATTTATTAAACGCACAAAATAAGAGAAAACTTTTATTTAAAGGAAATAATACCATGCATTTATTGTTTTTAAACTTGCTTCGTGAAATACGACTGGATAAAGCTCTTCAATTGCTCAACAGAAAAACATTTTTTAATGAGAGAGTATGCACTTGTTAATTAATGATTGTTTAAAACTAAGTTATAAAATGATATGTATTTTTTTTGTTATATCACATAGGTTAAAGTCTGTATGGTCAAGTGATATTTAATAGCCTTGTAATGACAAAGGTATGTTTTAATATAATTATTATAGGTTAAGTTGATATTTAACACGAAAGAAAAAATCTATAAAATATGTTTTAATTATTACATACAATTGTAGGTACAAATTTTGTATGTTAGATACGTAAAAGAAAATATTTAGATATTTAAGGGGTAAAATAAATATTGAAAATTATCAGAAGTAACTAAAAAAAAAAAAAAAATGCTATAACAAAATATTTCTTGTTAAAGTTTTGAAACGAATTTATACTGTATTAATTGAGGAATTTATTCCTAATTATTCTTAAATAACACATCCACTTTATTTAGTTTAAGATAGTATGCTACTAACTATTTTTGAATGTTCCTTTATTAAAATTAAAATTATTATACTTTTATTCTATGATGTCCATTGATTTCAGATGTTGATCAAAGTATACACGGTAACATAAGTTTATTATAATCAGTGTATTTACTTATCCTGCCCAGATATAGCATTGGTATATGCTTAATATTCACATAGGTAATAATTATAATGTATTTATTTTGTGGGATGAAAAATGATCTCCCCAAAAGCTTTGTTTTCCATGAGAGGAAGATTTTAAATATAATGTTCAGGTATGTTTATAGCCCAAGTGATCGATTCTCATAGATAGGACGATCAAGAATTTATCTAGCATTTAGTATGCTTCATTCGTTTAAATCCCAGGAGAGGATTGTATTTGGTGTGTGTTCGTTGTATGCCCAAGTAAGAGGCAAGAAACCACCAAAATATTTTAATGTAGTAGATTACTTTACAGACCTTCGTGGTTATTCCATATTCCTCAAGTGAAAATAAAGATAGCTCCACCATGGAAGGTGTTGATTATTGTGCTTAATTTTGAAAGTTCGGGCAAGATAAAGGATATATTGGAGGTGTTAGTTCCTCAAGATCCACTTTAGTATAAATAGTGCGTTAGTAACTAAGATCGATATCTGTATTGTGCTGCTAAATATTGCTAGTATTTGACAAGTAAATCAATGGAGAAAGTAGTCAAAATTGCGTAATTTAAAACGCTTATTTACTGAAAGAATATTCAAATGCAATATTTAATTCTGGTTAGTAATTAAATAATACTCATATTTAAAATTATACGTATGAATAAAATTTGTATCATAACTTAATTTAGCATTAAGTTAAATGTAAGATGGTAAGTGTAACTTCTGATAACTGGCCTATAATTAGAATAGGTTATCCCATTAAAGACCATAAATAAAGTAAATGTATTAGAAATAAATTTAATATTTTGCGTATTGCATATGATGGGATTAATCATTTAAAAAAAAAAAAAATAGTTAGTCAATAATTTTGAATAGAAGCTTCTACAAGGTTACCAAAATTTAATAAACAATGTATTGGTAATGAAATGTACTTTTAGTTAATCAATCCATATGATTGCATACAGAAGAAGTAGTAACCTCTAGTCCATAACCAAAAGAGTATACAGATTAATGTCAGTTATATTTTATATTTTTGTATTACTATGGGATTATTGAATAAATGTTCACATATTTTTTTTTGTGATAATAATAAATTATAGTCTTGTTAAAATTTGTTGTAGATTCATTTTTTTGTTTTTATATGCTAAATATAAGTGTTTGCACAATATTTGCAAAACCTTTTCTTGAGTCCGAAATCATTCCAAATTCTTAAAAACTTAATATACCAGATAAATAAAGTTAAGCAGATCGGAATATGTCATTATATTTTAGTTTAATGATAATTATTTATGGAGTTGAAAACTTAAGACTAAACATCCACCTTTGTGTAAAGAAAAAAAATGAATTTATTCCCAAACCATTAACTTTGGTTGCACATTATTCCATTCCCATTTAGTTAAATTGTCTAAGTAATAAATCTTAGTTATATTATTGTGTTGTCATGGATGATGGAAGGACACAAAAAACACCCTTGTCTTTTTATTATTTGACTGAGATTCTAAAAAAAAAAAAAAGAAAAAAAAAAGGGCTGTGTTATTCAAAATTATACGTCATTATTGAATAGAATCATCATCTCTTTAAATAATATAGCAGTGGATATGAAAGATGAAGACACATTGAATTTAAGTAAAATAAATGTTTCCTATAGCCGACTAGAATGCCAGTCATATGCGACAACACAATACTGCCGAGCATTTCCTTACATGAAACAAAGAACCCTGTGATTAATATTATTATAATTATTCTTTAAATTAATAAGTGATCAATTATTGTTGTTATTACAATCGTGGCATGGCTTAAGAGAATTGAATGTACAATTGTATTATATGAAAAGTATTTAGATCATATTGGAAAATTAATGGATATGTTGCTTTATTTATTTTTGGGTTGCCTTAACAACAAGTGCAAATAAAATAAACTAAACTAAAAATATTGGGTTAGAAATAAAATAAAAGTGCATAAATTTTCTAACTAATAAATAAACTTGTTGGGTTAGAAATGGCCGCCCAACTACAGGGGCCTTCGAGGGCTATAGCTGGCCACGAGGAATTTAGTAAACTTTTCTAGAAGTCAATATTAATATTGTTTGCACTTGAATGGATTAGTTATTCATTGATTAAAAATATTTGCCAATAATGAATTGTTTTAGCCATAAGATATTATGTGAATATCTATTATATGATCTAATCTTTTGCCACTGAAAAAATAAATAATTAAGTTGTCAGTTTATGATGTTGTGGTCTGTAGGCAATTCCATAAAACACTGTAATGATTTTATCATTTATGATGATCTGTTTGTCTGGTCTTGTGATTGGCACTTATGCTATATTACATAATATCTAATGAGATTTATATGGACCAAGAAGCATATGAAGAGAAAAAAAAAGAGCATATTTAGTAGTTAATGTTGGAACTTTAGGGATATTAAATGTCAGAGCATAGTTTTTGGTGTAGATTGTTTTTGGTAGGAGAGGCATGGAGGCAGGATGTCTTGTCAATCATTTCTTATCGATAAATTTATTAATAGTTCATTGCTAATATTTCAGTACTGTTAAATACTAAAAGAGTTAGAATTTTAATATGAGTGAAAACAAAGATAATCATAGTATTTCTGAGGATTTGGAAGGATCCCAAGAGTTACAATCCCCTGATACACAGACTCCATATTTTAGTGTACAATTAAAAGAGGAAGGGGAAGATTTGGATATAGCTAACCCAGAAGAAGCCACAATAATAAAGGGAAAACATGAAAATGAGCCAGATCAATTAATGAGAAATACATTGGAGGAATTCTTGAAAAAATTAGAAAAATCAAATAGTGAATTGAAAAGTCAGATACAAAACTCAAATAGTGAATTAAAAAGTGAATTAAAAAGTCAGATCCAAAACTCAAATAGTAAATTAGAACAATCAAATAGTGAATTAAAAAGTCAGATCCAAAACTCAAATCGTAAATTAGAACAATCAAATAGTGAATTAAAAAGTCAGATCCAAAACTCAAATAGTAAATTAGAACAATCAAATAGTGAATTAAAAAGTCAGATCCAAAAATCAAATAGTGAATTAAATAGTGAATTAAAAAGTCAGATACAAAATTTAAATATTAAATTAGAGAATCAAATGCAGGAGATCAAAGAGACATCTCAAAATCAAGTACAGGAGATAAAGGACTTAAGGGAAGATTTGAGAAATCATGTAGAAGAATCAAAATTGGCCTCTGAAAAGCTGGAAATAAGAATAAGGAAAGAGATCGAAACAAATTCTGAAAGGGCAGAAAATATGATTGAGGCTATCCAGCAGGACTTTAAAAGTCAATATATTGTATTAAACAATGAAGTACAGGAAATAAGAAATTATCAAAAGGAAACAGTAGTATTTCAAAGAGAAGTTCAGGATAGAGTTGAATCTATTAAGGGAGAATTAGACAGTGCTAGAAGTGAAGTTAGTAATTTGAAAGAGGAAGTTAAAAATATAACTCTAGCACCTGACAATGTAGTGAAAGGATGTCAGAGCCAGATTACCAGATTAATAGCTAAACTAGAAACTCAAGAGTTGACCCAATGTGAGATTAATCAAAATCTAGAAAGTGAGCTAAGTCAAGTTATGGGAAGAGTAGAAAATTTTAATGATATAATAAAGAGTAATGCACAGCTATTACATAATAATCTCCAAGATGAAATAGGGGAATTAATGACTCAGTGTGAGAGTAAAGTCTATCAAAGGTTAGAAGATAAATTCGGGATAGATAAAGATGAAACTATTAACCAATTGGAACAACAGATTAAACACTTAAATGTAGGCCTAAAAGATAGTTCAAAGAGAATAGACTGTGAATGGCAGAACTATAAGTTAGAATTAGAGAGTCGAATGCAAGCTATAGACTATAATAGGGATAATTTTACAAAAAGTAAAAAAGTTGTTCAAAGTAAAGGTTTATCTGAAACTCAAGTAAAGGAAACAAATAATGGTCATAATAACCAAGTAATATCTGAGTTACATACGGTAATTAATCCAGTAGAATCAATATACGATCCATTAAATGAGGCTAGAAGTAAAGTCATGCTAGAGCCAGAAAGTAATAGCTCCATGGCCTTAAAATTCTTAAAAATAAAATTTTTTAGAGGTGAATATCTGGAGAATCCACACGAGTATCTCCAGAATCTGGAGGAGTTATTCACCTTATGTCATTTATCTGAGATAGAAAAGATTGCTATTGCCGCTAACCATTTGTGTGCAGCATCTAAAGACTGGTGGCAATCATTATTTATTAAACCAGAAACATATGGAGACTTCAAATATCTTATGTTAGCCAGTTTTTGGGGGGAAGACCGCCAAGATAACCTGAGATATCAGATATCTCAGGAAAGATATCATGTAAATAAGGGTAGTTATACTCAGTTTTTCAGGAGTCAGGCCGTCAAATTGAAAACCTTGACAGCTTATCCTTTATCTGAGACACAAATTGTGCGAATAATTCGCCATAATCTGCCAAGGCATATAGAGCAGATCTTGATTGCTGCTGACAGACATACCATAGAAGAGGTAGTAGAAATTTTAGATTCGTTAGAGACCAGCGATAGGAATATTGATAATAGAATTAGGGTAAATAGAGACACCCATCCGATGGTGAGTAATATCAATTTCGCAGATAGGTCACATATGGGAAGGAGGAAGTTAGTTAAAAAAAAGGATATTATAGGACGAATCCCTATGGTAGACAGAATAGCCACCTCAGTAGGCCAACAGTTAAGAGTAGAATTCTGAATGAGAATCAGCCTTCTACTAGTGGTATCCCAACAATACCAAAGAAAAATATAAAAGGTAGTAAAAGTAGCGGGGCATTAAATTAAAAAGGACCTCGCAGGAATGTTCCTCACTTCGGGGCCCTATTTTTAAACATAGGGGGAACAGTATGATGTGGATTATCAATAATATAGACCTTGACATTGATTATTTGGAACCTGGCAAAATGTCTGAGCCACCTATCTTGTACAACTGTCCCATGATAAAGATTATAATTTCAGGAATTGTTGTCAACACCTTAATTGATTCAGGCAGTCAAGCTTCCTTGTTGTCTGAAGAAACTTACTTGAAAATTCAGTCAGCTGACCAATCTATTACAATTTTACCAACTAAGGTGATTAGGGTAATACTTGCTAATGGAAAGAAGACAAAGTTATCTAATAGACAGGTTTTTATTACATTAAAAATTAATTTGTGCAAATTTGAGCATGTCTTTTTAATCATGCCAGGTTTGATTCATGAAGCCATAATTGGTTCGGATTTCATGACTCTAAATAATTGTTATATTAATTACAGAGATGAAACTTTTGGATGTAAAGAGGAGATTTGCCCTCTTGTAGTCAATTGTAATAGTCAGATGAATCAATTAATGACCATACAGGAGACAACAGTTGATGTAAATATTAAAGTTAAGTTGGATGGTTCATGTATTATTGGCACAGAATACTATAAACCATTTTTCCAGTTGTTGTTCCAGTATCGTTGTGTTTTCTCCAAAATACCTGGTATATTAAAAGGGTATGTCCATAGAATCAATTTGAAAGATAATGAGCCTTTCCAGAAGCGTACTTATCCTATTCCTTATCAATACCAGGCAGAGGTTCAACAGCAGATTAATAAGATGATTGACTGGCAAATAATTAAGCCCAGCCCTTCGTCTTATGTGAATCCATTAGTAGTAGTCAAAAAGAAAGATGGATCCATTAGAGTCTGTCTGGATGCCCGTACACTTAACCAGCATACTGTCCCAGAGCATGACATACCATCACCTATTCAGGAATTATTGACGAAGTTCAAAGGGAAGAGCATATTCTCCACATTTGATTTAACCGCCAGCTATTGGCAAATCCCACTCCACAAAAATGATCAAAAGTATACGGCATTCCGTTACCAGGGCCAATCTTATATTTTTCAAAGGATGCCCTTTGGTTTAATTAATAGTGGGGCTGGCCTTATCAGATGCTTGAATATGGTCTTTTCAAAAGAACTGAAAAATTTGTTAGTTATATATGTCGATGATATTGTCATTGCTTCGGAAAATTTAAATGATCATTTACAGCATCTTAGCATGTTTCTTTGTGAGTGTTCAGATAACAATATAAAAGTCAACTTAGAAAAATGTATTTTAATTGCCCAAGAAATCTCTTTTCTTGGTCATTTGGTTAGTGCTGAAGGGGTCAAACCTCACCCAGACAAAATTGCCGCCATTCAAAGGTTTCCCGTCCCTAAAACCAGAAAGCACTTGAGATCGTTTTTGGGACTGTGTAATTACTATCACAGGTTTTATAAAAAATTTTCATATGATACTATGCACTTATCTGTTTTATTAGAAAAGTGTGAAAAGTGGAGGTGGACCCAGGAACATACAAGGGAATTTCAAATTGTTAAAGATAACTTTTTAAAAACAGTAATTTTAGCCTATCCAGATTTAAATAAAGAGTTCTATTTGCAAACCGACAGTAGTGGGTTTGGTTTAGGGGTGATTCTATACCAATTTAATGAGAATAAGGAACCTAGAGTCTTATATTTTTTAAGCCGACATTTAAGGGGAGCGGAACTTAACTATACCACCACAGAAAAAGAGGCATTAGCTGTTGTGTGGGGATTTCAAAAACTTAGACAGCTTTTGTTGGGATCAAAAATTATAGTATTAACTGATCATCGTAGTTTAGAGTTTCTCAACAGGAGTTACCTTAATAATGAAAGATTAATCAGATGGAGCCTCTATCTCCAACAGTATCAGTATGAAATCATATATTGTTCAGGACAGGATAATGTCATTGCAAATTTTCTTAGCCGCAATCCTGTTTCTGTTAATTATCAGAACCCCATACTGAAAATATAATTATTTGTAATATGTCTAGTTTGTTAGAGGAAGAAATAGTTAGAGATTATACAAATTTAGAATTACTGCAAGCACAGGATGCTAGGCTGGAGAAAATTGTTCACTTCTTATCAGATCCAGCTAAATTAGGTCAGAAAAGTAGATATGCTGATAGAATGAGAGAGGGGTATAAGTTTAAAGATAGAATTTTAATGAAGAAATTAAAAAGGGGAGATGAAAATTCTTGGAGAGTGATTATTCCTTTATGTTTAGTCAATAAACTCATAGATTATGTTCACACCCAATATGGACACTATGGAATTCAGAAAATTGAACCTATTATTAAGAAGCATTTTTATTTTCATAAGATGTCTGAATCCATTGCCCGTAGACTTAGGGAATGCGAGATTTGTTTAAAAACTAAGTTTCAAAATAAATCGTATGTGGGAACACTTCAACCCATACTGCCCAGTCAGTCCAATGAATTATTGGCACTGGACTTTTATGGACCACTTCCACCTTTCAACCGTCAAAAATTTATTCTTGTGATGTATGACGTTTTTACCAAATATGTCTCTGCTTACCCAGTTCCAAAAACAGATGCTAAGAATGTTATTAAGTGCTTGGAAACTTATCAAATTCCATTAATAGGAAAACCAGCTTCAATACTTACCAACCACACTACTGCATTCATTTCTGGTACATGGAAAAAGTGGGGTAAGAAGCAAAATATTCAACATATCATGTGCTCGATTAGAAATCCCCAATCCAATCCAAGTGAAACAATCATGCGTGAGATAAGTAGGTTGTTCCGAGTATATATGGAACGGGATCACAAACAGTGGGTTAATAAGTTGCCACAGGTGATTAATTATATAAATATAACTATTAATGAGTCTACTAGGATGTCTCCAATTCGGCTGCACTTTGGTAGACCTGAACCTTTACTAATCAAAACACCGTTACCCGTAATAGTGGAAAATATTAATGTGGAACATGACCAAGCACTGGCCAGAATTAACCTTAAAAAGATGGGTGATAAACGCACTCGTTATTCCAAAACCAGTCCACATCCTTTTAAAGTCCATGATTTTGTTTTAATTAGAACTCCCCATGTGAGTAATCTCCGGAAACATGTGTTTAGAAAATTAATGTATCTTTATGAAGGCCCCTATGAAATTGTGAAACAAGTGGGTGAGAATGCCTTTTTAGTCTCAACCCCTGATGGAACAAGAGGTACCTATAATGCCTGAAGCTTACTACCATATCCCAAGAAAAATTAAATCCTTAAAACTGTATTTATTGACATAAGAAAGAAGTAGGATATAAACTTAGTAATACCATAAGAAGTGTTAAAAAATGCATATATTATTTTATTTTTTATTTATTATAACGGTGGGAGAATTGTAACCTAGTGTTATTGACACTTGGTTTACTTGGCATTATTTCTGCAGGAAAACAATGCTATTCTTTAAAGAAATAAAAAAATAAAATAACAATAGTAATAATTGACTAATAAAGTATGCTATTCACTCACTTTGGCATGTTTTGGGTGAATAACTAATAGATTTAGTAATGCAATATCATTTTTAAAAAGAACATGAATAATTTAATTAAGATATTAATAATTAAAGCAAATTAATATAGTATAAAAACAAATATCATAAACAGTAATTGATTTTGGATGGGTAGAGGGGAAGAAGAGATGAATGTCTTATCATAGAGAACAATAACTTCTGGTAATTCCATTTGTAGAAAATGAGCTATAAATTACTGATAATTATCATTAATTAAATGTATTTATTATTTTTTTTATTGTCAAATCACTTTGTAATCTATTTAAATAATACTAAAACTATATGATTGTAATAGGTTTTTCCTTTCTTTTGTTTATGTTATAATCAAATGATTATTTTTCTGGAAGAGGTCGCTAAAGTAAAAAAAAAAATATAGTCTGCTTTTAGTTTTCAAGGAAGGAACAGTGCTGAAATTTGGTAACTCAATTTTTTTCATTTTATTTTGCAGAAATAAATGTAATCAAAGTAAAATTTTAATAATATAATGTGTGGCTAAAATTTTTTGATAAGACATCCTGATTTTCTGTGCCATCTGCCTATTTAAAAACCTTTTATACTTAAAATTTTATCGTCTTGCGCTAAAGTTCAAAAATGACAGAATTAACTAAGGGAATCACGAAAAGTGTTATTATGTCTAAATTAAGGAAGATAAATGATTTCCAAATGAGAAATAATTATTTAGTAACTTTGTATCACTTGTTAATATTTTTTTGGTATAAAAAAAAAAAAAAATAAGTGAAAGAAATATTTTGAAACCAAGGAAAATCAACTAGAAACATTTTCGCGCTCTTTCTCAATATTGTCTGCCTTTACAAGTAATGTAGTTACATACGTTAAAATATGTTTTATTCACCAAGAATTGTCTGGAAATAATAATAATGATAAATAAGATTAAATTATGCACCTGTATATTTTTTAAAAGAAAAAAATAAATAAAGAAATATAAACTTTCTCAGAGTAAATTTAGGAAAAGTTATATAGGGGCATTCTTACGGAGAAGTTACCATTAAAAAAATTTATAATTCCTAAAGTATGAACAAAACCAAATATCTTAGTGATTTAATGATAAAAATAAATGATATATTATATTACACATCAGTTGGATATATTAAAACTTTCTATACATGTAAATCAGCTGCAGTTATTATCAGAATAATCTCTCAGAAAAATTGCGCATTTTCGTCCATAAGTAAGCTAGCTAATATGAATTGTACGTATCGTCAATAATAAAAAGAAAAAGAATTGTGTATGTTTATCGTCTATCGTCAACTGTTCATTATGTTATAATATGTATATTTTATTTTCTATGGATCCCAAAATTGTAGCAGTTTAATTCAAGTAAGAATTAATCTTCAATTCTGCTATATTTTTCTTTACCTAATTTATTAAACGCACAAAATAAGAGAAAACTTTTATTTAAAGGAAATAATACCATGCGTTTATTGTTTTTAAACTTGCTTCGTGAAATACGACTGGATAAAGCTCTTCAATTGCTCAACAGAAAAACATTTTCTAATGAGAGAGTATGCACTTGTTAATTAATGATTGTTTAAAACTAAGTTATAAAATGATATGTATTTTTTTTGTTATATCACATAGGTTAAAGTCTGTATGGTCAAGTGATATTTAATAGCCTTGTAATGACAAAGGTATGTTTTAATATAATTATTATAGGTTAAGTTGATATTTAACACGAAAGAAAAAAATCTATAAAATATGTTTTAATTATTACATACAATTGTAGGTACAAATTTTGTATGTTAGATACGTAAAAGAAAATATTTAGATATTTAAGGGGTAAAATAAATATTGAAAATTATCAGAACTAAAAAAAAAAAAAAAAAAAAAATGCTATAACAAAATATTTCTTGTTAAAGTTTTGAAACGAATTTATACTGTATTAATTGAGGAATTTATTCCTAATTATTCTTAAATAACACATCCACTTTATTTAGTTTAAGATAGTATGCTACCAACTATTTTTGAATGTTCCTTTATTAAAATTAAAATTATTATACTTTTATTCTATGATGTCCATTGATTTCAGATGTTGATCAAAGTATACACGGTAACATAAGTTTATTATAATCAGTGTATTTACTTATCCTGCCCAGATATAGCATTGGTATATGCTTAATATTCGCATAGGTAATAATTATAATGTATTTATTTTGTGGGATGAAAAATGATCTCCCCAAAAGCTTTGTTTTCCATGAGAGGAAGATTTTAAATATAATGTTCGGGTATGTTTATAGCCCAAGTGATCGATTCTCATAGATAGGACGATCAAGAATTTATCTAGCATTTAGTATGCTTCATTCGTTTAAATCCCAGGAGAGGATTGTATTTGGTGTGTGTTCATTGTATGCCCAAGTAAGAGGCAAGAAACCACCAAAATATTTTAATGTAGTAGATTACTTTACAGACCTTCGTGGTTATTCCATATTCCTCATGTGAAAATAAAGATAGCTCCACCATGGAAGGTGTTGATTATTGTGCTTAATTTTGAAAGTTCGGGCAAGATAAAGGATATATTGGAGGTGTTAGTTCCTCAAGATCCACTTTAGTATAAATAGTGCGTTAGTAACTAAGATCGATATCTGTATTGTGCTGCTAAATATTGCTAGTATTTGACAAGTAAATCAATGGAGAAAGTAGTTAAAATTGCATAATTTAAAATGCTTATTTACTGAAGGAATATTCAAATGCAATATTTAATTCTGGTTAGTAATTAAATAATACTCATATTTAAAATTATACGTATGAATAAAATTTGTATCATAACTTAAGTTAGCATTAAGTTAAATGTAAGATGGTAAGTGTAACTTCTGATAACTGGCCTATAATTAGAATAGGTTATCCCATTAAAGACCATAAATAAAGTAAATGTATTAGAAATAAATTTAATATTTTGCGTATTGCATATGATGGGATTAATCATTTAAAAAAAAAAAAAAATAGTTAGTCAATAATTTTGAATAAAAGCTTCTACAAGGTTACCAAAATTTAATAAACAATGTATTGGTAATGAAATGTACTTTTAGTTAATCAATCCATATGATTGCATACAGGAGAAGTAGTAACCTCTAATCCATAACCAAAAGAGTATACAGATTAATGTCAGTTATATTTTATATTTTTGTATTACTATGGGATTATTGAATAAATGTTCATATATTTTTTTTTGTGATAATAATAAATTATAGTCTTGTTAAAATTTGTTGTAGATTCATTTTTTTTGTTTTTATATGCTAAATATAAGTGTTTGCACAATATTTGCAAAACCTTTTCTTGAGTCCGAAATCATTCCAAATTCTTAAAAACTTAATATACCAGATAAATAAAGTTAAGCAGATCGGAATATGTCATTATATTTTAGTTTAATGATAATTATTTATGGAGTTGAAAACTTAAGACTAAACATCCACCTTTGTGTAAAGAAAAAAAAAAAGAATTTATTCCCAAACCATTAACTTTGGTTGCACATTATTCCATTCCCATTTAGTTAAATTGTCTAAGTAATAAGTCTTAGTTATATTATTGTGTTGTCATGGATGATGGAAGGACACAAAAAGCACCCCTGTCTTTTTATTATTTGACTGAGATTCTAAAAAAAAAAAAAAAAAAAAAAAAAGGGCTGTGTTATTCAAAATTATACGTCATTATTGAATAGAATTATCATCTCTTTAAATAATATAGCAGTGGATATGAGAGATGAAGACACATTGAAATTTAAGTAAAATAAATGTTTCCTATAGCCGACTAGAATGCCAGTCATATGCGACAACACAATACTGCCGAGCATTTCCTTACATTAAACAAAGAACCCTGAGATTAATATTATTATAATTCTTCTTTAAATTAATAAGTGATCAATTATTGTTGTTATTACAATCGTGGCATGGCTTAAGGAATTGAATGTACAATTGTATTATATGAAAAGTATTTAGATCATATTGGAAAATTAATGGATATGTTGCTTTATTTTGGGTTGCCTTAACAACAACCTGAAAAATTGGTGTCAACAAGTGCAGACAAAATAACCTAATACAGCTCAGAGTAAAATTAGTGTCTAAGTGCAAACTAAACTAATAGATAATTACAGAATAAACAGAGGTTATTTTTATTAGGTTAGAATATATATATAACATTTTTACTAAAGTAAAATATTAGAAAATTATAAACGTTCGCGAATATATATAACAGACTATTTTTATTTTAGGTTGTAGCTTATTATTTCTGTTTTTTTTTTTTTAAATAACAACGATGATCTATTTACTAAAAAAATAAATTTATATTTTTAATCGTTAAAGTTCATTTAAAACAATCAGTAACAAAATGTTAAAAATAGTATCCAGGTTATTGTAATCATTATTTGTTGTGCGTAGCAAATAAGATTATTTGAACCACTAGATATAAAAGCAATAAAATGACTGTTAAATTAGAAAAGGTTATGTTTTGTTTTTCGAACATCTGTCAATGTTCATGTTTTAGAACCCATTTATGTCGATCGAGATCTAGATTGATTTAAATATTGTCATATTTAGCTAATTTACTATTATTAAAAATATACTTGAAAGCAAAATTTGTGCAAGGGGTTTATGCCAATTGCTTTATTTATTCATGGTTGGATTATTAGGTCATTCAAACATTAACTTTCATTATATCAAACAACTGTGAGCTTATCTAATACATCATAACAATTATAATTTTATTTATAAAATGTATTCATTTTTCTGTTAATAAACTGTTGAGCTATGCTGGCAATTTGGGTCAATCAATTATTTCTTTTATCAAAGAATAAACATCCGTACATTAGTTTACTATATATATATAAGCATGTGTGTGAAATGATTTTCTTTTGCTGTTTGAACATCATAAGACTACCAGATTAACACTTCCAATACTGCACTTATGAGACATTCTGTGATATATATGTAATATGACAAATAGTAGCACATCTTGCTGCTACGCTAATATACCTGAGTCTTGAAACTGGGAATAGCTAAAACTTAATTTTTTAGATTTTTAATCAAATCCATAGCTCTTTCAGCAAATCTAATTTTAGTCAATAAAATATCAATTCATTGTTAACTAGAGGGTTAAATAACCTTTATGTTGTGTGTATTTTTTCATATCTATGTTTCCTATCTTTTCATTATAGGTACAAAAATTTAGCTCGTGAGATGAATATTTTAGGAAAGCAAAAAATATTTAAACAATGAATGAATATTATTATCTGAAAGAAATGTGATCCAATTTTAATAATTGCAATAACACACTGCTTTACAAAATGTCAGTTTTACAAATTACAAACATAGAAAACATATGCACTATTACTCATATTTTTATACAATTAGCATGATTTAATAATACAATGGTTGTGTATATTCACAATTATCTTTTTTATTTTTATTTTTAATGCTTAATCATTTTTAATATTTTCTACAATTAAAAAATGTTCTCATACATCCAAAACAGGTGAAAAATCAAATTACTGCTCTGAGGGTCAAAATAAAAAAGCAGGAGTACAAATCATCAATTTACTGCTTAGTCATATTTGCAAAAATCTAAAATAAAATAACTTTCTTTACTCTACATGCATGCTTTATATAATATTATAGATAATTGTATGAAAATAATACCAAAAACAAACTAACAAAACAATATTTTTTATGTCAATTTTATTAATATATATATATATATTAGTATAAAATGTCCATTAAGATAAAAGACAATAAATTTAGATAAGTATAATTTCAGTTTATATATATATATATTAATAATTATATACATTTTTAATGCAAAACAACTTCTAATTGTTTATTTTTTTATTTATATTAAAATAATAACTTTCATTAGTTTGTAAAAGAAATAGGCCAAATAATAATATGAACAATATATGTACATTTTCTTCCAGATTATATGTGTATAAATATAGTAATGGTCAAGATTTAGAGCCTGGGAAAGTTAACAATTCTAAGAACTACAGAATGACTATCTGATTTGCATTCAAGTATGTGCAACATATAAAAAGATAAATATTATCACAAATAACATAAAGTAAGCACCATTACCATCAGTTTCATGGATATCTATGTCATGTGAACTATTCTTTTATAATCCTCTGGGTAAGAGGATATAAAAAACTGAGTCATTAAAAACCTTTCTTTTGTAAAAAATATGAAGAATACTTTATTATTGAAAAATTAAACTAATACACTTAGGTAATGGATATAATAATCATTTTTATAATTACAATAAAAATTATATAAAAATTTACATATACAAGTGTGATTATGAGTAATTCATATTATCTATGAATCTTAAAGCTAATTGGGGTTGAATACAGGTAACATTAATAATCTATTCACATGATCTATATCATTCTAATAGCACTAAATTATTTAAATTGGATATCATATTACTTTAATTATTTCATTAAGGACAAATATAAATCTATTATCTTGAAAGGGGTTTAAATACAAAGTATCACTATATATAATCTATGGCTTTGGTCTTTAGTATGTAATAGAAAATATGAATTGGAAAAATAGCATGCATAAAAATTAAAATATCTCAAAGCATGAACTAAAATTACCATCAATTTTATTTTAATGGATGCCTTAAACTCATTATTACATGCTAATTATATATTTTCCATGTTAATTCTTCTTCCTTATTAAATCATGAACTGAGCATTATTTTTATAATAGTTGCATTTACCTTAAATCCCCTATAATACCAACTCTATTTCCTGTGAGATATGGAAACAATGTTATTTATAATATCACACATTCTATTTATCACTGAATGGTTATTGTGGCAATACCTAGAAATACTGTTATAAACAAAATCCTTAGCTATCAAGTAGAGCAAACTAAAAATTTGGTATATATAAAGATCAGCTATGCCTACAAATGAAGACAATCATGTAATAATCTATAGTGGATATTTCATAGTATTGATCAATTCAAACATCTAAAGATTTAATATATCAGGTGAACGAATAGGACTTCAAAATTTATAATAATAAAATGGCTCACTATACTCTAGGCCATAAAAGGATACCCATAAAACATTTTACAGTTACTTATGATCCTTAACATAATAAAATACATATATGTGGTATGTCAGTATTCACATAGACATTGAAGAGAAAGGTCACATTGGGTATATAACTATAATGATATGGCAGAAATTAATCACCTGCTCAAATAACTAATAAGAAATTATAAAGAAGCCTAATTAAAAAAAAAACATTTATTGAAATTTAATATAACTAGAGTTTTATGAATTTGTCTGGAAATTAAACATTTATTAATATACATGATTAGACATAGAATTACTTTCACCACATGCCATATTAATGATAATATGCAATCATACAAGTATGCACTGATCAAGCATTATGAAAAATACTTATATTGACTATAATTAAGAACCCAGAAATAATTTAATTAAATGTAATAAAACATTGCGACAGGTATTTTCCCATCCAGTGATCATTAACTGAAAATTAATTACTCTTTTATTATTGAGTTAGAATTTGCCTCACACAACTGCTACAATCAATTTCGTAAAAGTTTAATAAGTTGGCACCTATTTAAATATTCAGAGTTACTTATTTTAATGCAGTTATTATACATTTCTTAGCTGAAATTATCATAATATAATATTTTATATTATTAAATTATTATTATATAGGGTTTTATTTTTAGATGAAATTACTATAATAGAAACTTCAGTTTTAAATTCTCTTATTTGTACTTTTATTTTTATTAATTGAATGATTGATCTTAATTTGTGTATTATTTCACAGCAGGCAGTAATGGATTTCTTTATCATGTTGAGTGATTTACTGTTTGGATAATAATAATATAACTTTTTCATAACTTGAATATAAATAAAATTAATGTGGAAGTACTGAAAATTTTCAGAAAGCTATATATAAAATAATCATCAGTAAATGTAAATATATACTATACTTATGCTGACTCATGGTTAGTTTACAAATAGCTTACTAGGAATTTTGACTACCTCCACATTAATTTAATAATAAGAATACTATAAAAGAAAAAAAATAATCAGGGACTTATTAAAATTTTATCATTAAAAATACATTACTAAAGGGGAGAGAAAATACATATGGAAATATGCATAAGTTAAATTGATAATTTTATCAAAGCAAGACTTTCTGGTTAAATTCAAAACAATCAAATCACTTATACATGCATAAAGGTCTGAGAGTGAAACAATTATATTTAGCACTGGATCGAACCACAGAAACCACTTACTTACACGTATATAAGTTTTGGCTGGTTTCATTCTTCTCCATAATACATTTATAATCTTATAAATGTTACGTGAACAAACCGGCACATTCGAGCAAAATGGGAGATATTATTGATAGCTTTAACTATCAACAATGGCCCACCTTGGCTGCTAGATTCAAACCCCTACTATCCAAACACTTTATTTGTTTCAGAATAAACTCCGGGTGCCAGCTATCTATTCAGAAGAATAAACAACATATTTGGTCAGTAGGCTCATAATCCAGTGCTCAAAATGGTCCCAAAAACTAGCTCAGTCAAATTTTATTCAATAATAAAATATAGAAAAAAGAATTGGTAAAAGAGATTGATAAAAAGAATTTGATAAAAAAAAATTGACCGACAGATAAAGTTTAATTTTAAAGACAATTTATTAACTAACATTAATTTACTAAATTTAAACATCTTTATAATTTTTAACTAATATAACACATGCACATTTTAAATTAACACATTATAATATATATCTTATGAAAATCATAAATCATATTTGACTTCGATAAATTATCTCACATTCATAAACACACACATCAATAGTTCATTTTATGCATGCTTAAGAGTTTCAAATTACTTGTCTCTGTAAGATTTACAAATTACAGCGGTGACTACTATGTATAAATGAGAATAATAAAATGCTTTACCTAGGGTTTTTGGAATGTGGATATTGCTTGTTGTTGGTTGCTTCTGACAGAATATATCTAATAAAGGATATCTAACCGGTTAGATTTGACGTTTCTTGAGGAGATTTGATGCTAATCCATTGGTTTTATTCTTGGAGACAGTGGAATATTGACGGAGGATTTCTGAGCTGTTAAGTAGACATTATTTCATGGGCAGATCTTGCTGATTTTGTTGGACTAAGGGCTGAAAGAAGAGCATATATTTCCATAAGATGCTCAGCACTGCATTTCTGTTTCTGGATACATAATTTAAACTGCACTATTATCTGAACTGAAACAAGACTGACACTGAAAACTAGGCTAAAAAACTTATATACGTGTAAGTAAGTAGTTTATGAGGTTTGATCCGGTACAAAAATGCAACAGGACACTTTAGGTGAATTTATTGTTATAATACCTAACATCTTCATTGACACAACATTTCATTTCTTTCATTTAAAATTTTGAAAATTGTTGATGCTTAATAATTTTAAAAATATTAAATTATATTGCAAAACATTTTTTGAGGTACTATATCTCTCAAATCTGAAGTAAATATTATTGTAATGAGGGATTGTAAACTTCTTCAGAATTTTATAAAGGAAGGACTCTTTAATAATAGACATACAGATGGTTTTTATGCTGGAACCACTACATTAGTCTTTGTAAGAACAGGCAATCAAAGAGGATCTATTGTTTTAGCTATTGAGCATCTGCATTACAATTTCTGTGATTGCTCTCACATTTCTTCCAGAAGCAATTGACTTTAAAAATCCTTAAAACCTATTTTACAAGTTATTTCTAGATGATTTTCTGATTTATAATGAGTAACAAATTTCGTTGTGCATATTTAACTAAGTTTATCATATGTAATTAAATTTATTTTCTCCAAAAGAATTTATTCTTCTGGACATCTATTATTTATTTTTAATTCAATAATTATGATTGAGTAGCTTTGTACATCTTTTCTTCTTAAACCAACCACAATAGTGAAAGGACCAAGAATACACCCTGGTAGATAATAAAAGTTAAGATGTTTAAATCAAAAGTGTAAACAAAATAATATTGACACCCTGAATTAAAACAAATTCCTATCATTTTAAAAATTGTAGGTTTTAGTAAATATAATAAAAAAATGTAATAGATGTCAATGTAAAAATATATAATTATTTTAACTAAATGTTTTAAGAAAAGCTGATTTTGTTTATATTTCAGCTTTCTGCACATCACATATATTAAAACAATGTGAATTTATATAAAAATTTAATTGTGGTTATGTAACTCAATTGACATATAAGCATAGATGGTTTTAGTTCAAATACAGATAAAAATGAAGCCAGCTGCAAGAACATATACTCAGCTTAAATACATATCGATACTGTGTATCCATAAATATATTTTAATCAAATTCAAATACCTTTATATTTTCATATTTTTATCAGTGGCTGATTATATAAAAATAAATTTTTATATTTTAGGAAAATAAACTTTTCTTTAAATAATCTTCTATTTTGATCATTAGATTCTACTGGTTGTTTAAAAGACTTATTTTTTAAAAAACAACAACAATAATTTATTAATGATGATTTACTGGTACTTTTATACTCTAATCTGTATTCTTAGTTCATTTTCAATATCACAGTTTTACAAATTACTAAAACATAAGTTAGATTATTTATTACCCCATCTTTTTTATACAATTATTAAAATTAAACAATATAATTATTGTATGTATTCATAATTATCTTTTTTTTATTTTTATTTACAATTATTAATAATTTTCAATATTTGTTACAATTAAAAAATGTTGCTCTTATTTATAAATTGTTGTGAGGATCAACACATCTGAAAGCACAAATATATTTTCACTACTATATATAAAACAGGTGGAAAATCAGGTAATTTTACTCTGGATGGCAGGATAAAAAATGCACTAGGATGGATCATTAATTTTGCATGTTTGACATCAGATTATAGGTAAGTTCATGCAGATTTTAGCAAAGAGAAACAACTGGCAATATGATATGTATTTTTATATCAATTTTGATAAAAAATATTTATTTATATAAATATTGGAAGAAAAAAATATCCATTAATATAGTATACTTTTACATTAAATTTAATGAATTTAGGTATATATAATTTCAGTTTTTATATTTATATTTTTTAACAATTACTATTTTTACTATTTATTTATCTTATTTATATTGAAAAAAACATGTCCATTATTTACCTTTTTTTATATAGTAATTGGTAAAAAAAATATCTATTATATGTATGAATAAATATTAATCAAATTTAGGCATTTTTATATTTTGCATTTTTTGTTATTAAGGCCATTATTAACATTATATCTGAAAACAAATTATATCAAATGTAATCTTTATTTTTTTAAAAAAATAAAAATTCCTTTTTACCAAACAAAGTTCTTCTATTTAGACCACAAATCCTGCTAGTTGTTTGAAAGATTTATTTTTATAAAAAAATAACAATTTATTAGTAATAACTAACTGGTACTTTAATATTCTAATTTTTTTCCTAAATAGATAGAAATTAATTCTAAAACATAAAAATATTTGAATTTTAAAACTAATTCACCAAAATACTCAATTTATGAATAAATTTAAAACTAAGAAATGTAAAAACTATCAAAATTTTTGATTTTTTGATAAATATCATATTTTGTTAGTTTTATTGTTTTTAGTAATGTGTTATCTTTTGAAACATTTTATATTTATTAAATATTTTTAAACAGTTTTATTAATTTATTATGTTTGCTTATTTAGGTTAAATTTTGTAATCAATGATTTGCATATTATTATCAAAAGAATTTCTTTTGAATTTTATAAATGTATTAGAAATCGATAACAATTAAATACAATAGTAACATTTTCAGTGTTCTTTAATTAATTATCCAGTCTAATCACAAAGGTATGACCCCATTAAATGTATTGATATCATTTCAATAAGTTTTTTATGATGTACATGAGATGGCAGTATTTTTAAAAAAAAATACTTTCACTAAACGCATTAATTAAATTAGAAATAAAAAAAATCTTAATTTTACTTGATTTTAACAATTTATTTTAAAAAATTATTTGTCCATGAACAAAACAAAATTGTAAATTATTTTTAATGCACACAAATTTCCTGTTAAATATTGAATAGACTATGGCATTGTTTGTAATCTCCATTTTAAATTTTGGATTGGAATAATTATAAAAATATCAAATACTGAAAAACTAAAAATAACATATATAATAAATATTTTATAAATAATAGTTTTTGTTGTAATGTGCAATAAAAACCCAAAAAATAATTGTTTTCTTTAAGTACAGTTTGGATTTTTGCATTTAAGCTGAAATAAAAGTGTGCCTGTGGGCCATTCAGAAATTAATTAATTTAATCAGTAATTTTTACAATTAGTAAATGAATAAACTAATTTCTGGATGACCACACTTTTATTTCAAAGTTGTTCTGAATAAAACAATTACTTTTGGCTTTTTCCTTATTAAATGGAAGTGTTATTTATAAAATATATATAACATTTATGATATAATATTACATTGCAAAAATTGCATCTTCAACAGATACATAAAAATTCAATATGATATTATTTGGAGTCACAGTGTTAAAACAGTCTGAGTACATAATAATATTATATGTATGTATAATTAATAATGAAATTAAAAAAATTTCTATAACAAATTATAAATATTGTAGTCTATTTTTAAAAGAAAGTCTATACTTTATTTTAATCATATTCAGTTCAATATATTCAACTATAACTTTTTTGTGAATTTAAAAGCATTACTTTAAAAAATAGTAAGATATATTTTTAACTATTCCAAAAATATACAAAAAGAAAAATATCAAATCAATGAAAGAAAACTAGTCTTAAATTATAGTAAAATATGTAGTCAAGATTAAATATAGTTACAGCATTTTTTATTTTGTTTTCATGACAACTTATAGTAATAGCAATAATTCATTCTATTTCACTACTCCAGAGCCATCTATTGTAAAATTGCATAATACATGAAAAACATATAGTAATGCTATTTTTACATCTCTAACTAGATTAGATTTTCACAAATACTCATTCTTAATGACAACCATGATTATAGTCACCCTTTTGAAATTAGTTTTATTTGTTTTCTACTACTTTTGCTAAGAACCCAAAATTTGTTACTTTCCTGTTTGAAACTTGAAGCAACATCCTTCAATAATTGTATGATTTTTAATACTTTACTAGCTATTATATAATTTAATGAATTTAATTTTATTATATATAAATTGAACTATATTTGGTAGATGTGAGAAATATGACATTAAACAATAATATAGATAAATGTAAAAATAATTCTTCAGCAATAATCAGCAGTTATTTGTAATAGTATGAAGTACAATCAAATGTAAATAAAAGGTAAATATAGAGAACAGATCTTGTTATAATCAAACATAAGTCATAGATTAAAAATAGCATAAAAAGCAAATGTATATAATAAAAGTATTAAATTCTGTATAAATGTGTATTAAATGCTGAATCATTAAGAATATCTTCTCAGCTCAGAGCCATGTTTGTATTATCCATAAATAAATGATTCAAATATAATATTAATGAAGTATAAGGACTTTAATGGTAACTCTGAGCAATTCTGAAAAGAAATGATTATTTTATAATACAACTATTAATCTGTATAGGCATCAATTATATAACTATAAAAAACTATATAGAAATTTACACATTCATTATTTCCTTATTGATTGGTATTATATATTTAAAATATCAAACTACTACAAAATATGTATACAAAAGTAAAACAGAAAAAAACTTCATCTAATATTTACATAATATCACTGTAATAATTTAAAATAAAAATTAACAAGGTTATTAATTAATTAGTAGTAATAATAAAATATGTAAGGTTAAAAATAATGATTTTTCAATAAAGTAGGCCATTATATTTAATTTACAAATATTATGTAATTGTTTATTTCTTAGGATATGTAAAAATAATAATAACAGTACTAATATTATTTCAATTGTGGTTCATAGATATATGTTGATATGAAGATTTTCATGGGTTGCATATATAAAAGACATATTTTGTGAGTTCATCCATGTTTAAAAATTTAAATAGTGATATACCGATGTTTCGACTTGATCACACAAATCATCCACTGGGTGATCAAGTCGAAATGTCAGCATATAAATATTTAAATTTTTTAATATGGACAAACCCACAAAATATGTCTTTATATATATATATATATATATATACATTCTAACCTAACAAAGAGGCATTGTCTAGATGAACAATAAAAGATTACATAAACAGACACCATATAATATGGATATTTTAAACAGTAGACTATGAGTCCTCTTGTAGACAATAACACAGTTCAATATAATTAATAACTTTGACAATTAAAAAATCTTATCTTTGTTCATAAAATATCCTCATATCAAACATAAGTTCTTTTTAATTATAAATATCTTATATTTTAAAATACATTTATACCAAATATAGGTTGTTTTGCAAGTTTAAATATCTTAATTTCAAATATAAATTCTTTTACAAGTTTAAAATATCTTGATTTCATATATAGATTCTTTTTAAACTCAATATATCTTGATTTCAGTGTTCAAATGTTAATGGTAAGACTAACTTCTTAACAAAAAATATGGTAGTTATTATTTAAGCTAGAATAAAATATTTGATATTTCTTTTAATTTATTTAATATTTTAAAAAAGTAGATACGAAATTATATAATAACAGAATACTCAAATATTTAAGTAATATATAATTGATAAATTGAAAAACATTTCTAAATACTTTACAATTATTTAAATATAACTATTTCACTTCTACTGACCATAAAATTCAGAAATCTTATATTGACTGATGCACATTTGAATAAGCAATATCAAAATTATATAGAAAGCAGTAAGGGTAACTTTTATGCTGCCAGCTATGCTGGTAAAATAATTAAATAATTATTAAGCAACATGAATATATAAGCATCATGTGATCATTGAAATGTATTCTTAAAACTAATTATTAATGCAAACATTATTGAGTAGATTTTCTGATAAATGGATGTGTTTATGCAATAATGTCATAATGGGAATGAAACAAAAAGTGTATTTAATTAATAATGAAATATTTATTTACAACATATAATAATCCATAAAATAAAAATATTTATTTGCAATAATTATTATTTATTTTAATCTACAATCTATAATTACAAATATTAACAACTTTATACCTTGATGTATTTTTTGAAAACCATTTCTACAATTTTATCATATAAGATATATTCACTATTTAATAGTTTTCGTATTCATCAAATACAATCTTTATTTACAAACTAGTACTCATAAAGTAAAATGGTGTAACTCTATGCCTTTGTCCAGGTTACTATATGATAGTATATACTTATCTTAATCAAAAACAGTAATAAAAATCAGTGTGCAGATGTCTAATAAATGTTAATATTAATGCAACAAATATAATGCAATGTAAGACACTTATAACATTAACAATATATATGTTAGTGTAAGGAAATAACTATGCTCAACCCTAATAGTATACTTTAAGTTAAAAAAATTATATTGGAGCTAATAATTAATTGTAAAGCTGAACATGCCTGTGGATATACAATAATATATACTATAGTGAAATTCGAGGCTGAGTAGATAAGGGAAATATGAGCTAGCAAAAATATGAACATGCACCCAGTACTATGTGCATGTGATGTCACTGAATAAACAAGCTACACTCTCTATCATGGAGAGGTTAAATACATGTAAAAGTACTAGAATATTTTTTTGAAATTACATTAAAAATGATATTACTAATAATTAACATGAAGCTAGTAATAATAAAAGACATATGAATAATGTTTTATCTCACACACACATACAAAAGATACATAATTCATTCACTCAGTTTAAAATTATATGTATACCAACAAAACCTATTATTGCATAATTATGACAACACATTATGTATAAACTATATAAAGTTGTCATACACATACTGATATTTATTTTAGTTTCATTCATAAATACTCTTTATAAATATGCACAAAGCTGTTATACCTCTGGGAAAATCATTTATATAATTTTAAATTACCATTTGGAAAACTCTGGAATAATATAATTAATCCATAAATAAAATATTCTACTGTATAGCTTACCAATTCCACCTCTGCAACACTATTTCTATAATATATCTATAACATCATAAATATTAATAAGCATAATGCAATGCATAAACTATGGCTCTAATAATACACATGAACTATAATACCCTTTTTAAAAGATTAAAAATTCATTTCTCTTTGTATAAGGGTAACTATTTCTTTTCCGTCCCTTTGTCCTTTTCTTGAAGTGATATATGAGCACATAGATAAAGCAGACATATGTACATATATATGCAGAAATATTTTGAGAAAATGTTTGCAGTAACTTGATAAATGTAAAAAAAAAGGATCTGATGGCAAATAATTATAATAGCATACAATTTATTTTAAAACACTTTAAATGGCAATGATAATCACAAGAGCAATTAATAGAATGATAATTTTTTTTATTTCAAATTGATCTTTATGTTTTATTAATATAAGTCAACTGCTGTAAACTTAAATTACATTTATTCTTTTTCTAAATATAATAGCAATATGTTTGAAACAATCAGCAATTTTAAAAAAAATCAAATAAATAAATGAATAAGTAAACTAGAAATAAATAGCTATATTATTTGTTTCAATATGAAATAATCTGAATATAGTCTTTTCATTATGATAATTAAATAGTTGGAATTTATAAATTTGTCTTTTATGATAATTTTATAAAATAATTTTAAATAATTGTCAATGCTTCTTTTCTTTATAGGCTTAATATTTTTATAGAAATTCATCATTCCATATCTGAGTTTGACATAAGTCGATGAACTATTTTTTTGCAGTAATAATTAGTATTAATAACTAATTAAAAATTACTTAACACCTTCCAGAGATAGTCTTATAACAAAATCCAGAAATTAAGTAATGTCATATAACAATGAAATAACATACTTTTCCTGCCATATCTTTTCTTTTCCTTTGACTTCTTTAAAAAATATACAAATTTTTTTTAGTATTTTTTAAAATCTTATTGTTTGATGAATCAATTAAAAATATGCTTTCAGAAGAAATATTGAATGGATAACTTGCTAGTTATCTATTCAGTCATGAAGATAATAAAATACAACTTAAACTATTGAAAATGATTTTTTTTTTTTAAAAAAAGTTAAATAAAAGCCATGCAATTTAGAGTTAAAATTTGAAGGGAAGATTTGAAGTGTAAATTTTAAGTGAAGTGAAATGTTTTTTTTAGAATATCTATTTTTATACTAGTATGTGTACCTCTCTTTTTCCCCACCCATGTACCAAGATCTTTATTGCATTTTATTTTTTAGTAACCAATCATTTACAGGTCTACATTATAATATTTAAATTAATAGCACATTATTGACTTTTTAATTGAGCTTACTTTGAACTTTATTTTAAGTTATTTTAAATTTAAGCAATTTGGTCAAGTGATCCCTAGACAATAAATAAATTTGTTAATTACCAACTCTAAATAATTATCAAACCTATTATTTAATACAATTATGAACTGATTTTCAAATTATACACTCTTTTTATTAAAATATTTCTTTTTTACTCTTTTTATTGTCTTATTTAAAAGCTTATTTTTTAATAATTTTAAAATTGATTGACAGTACTTAATTTTTAAAATACACTTATTATTTCTAATAAGTCTTTTTAATTTTTAATATTTCACATACATGCTCCAAAAACCTACTGACACATAATGAAAATATATTTCTTATTGACTGACATTTAATACTATTTAAAAAAATAGCACTAATCTCAGTAATTTATACTTACTATTTTTAAATTCTAATTTAAATATTCTCACATATATTGATATGTAATAAATTATAACTATTATTTTAAAACTATTTATTTTAAAAATAAGCCCTAAAAATCCTGACAAAATTAAGTAATTTCAGACAGTATAAAATAACTTTATCTATTACATATATTTGAATCATATTACACTCTAGATTAACTCTTCTTTATTTTAAAAATATTAATTTTATTCTTTCAATATATATTAAACAATCTAAGATAACTTTTTAAATAACTGCTAACTATCTAGACTAACTAAATTACTTTAAATCATACTATTGAAACATAATTGAAAATTTTTATTACAATAGTATAGATAAATAAATTTATTTATTATAATGTTATTTTTTTTTTAATATTTTAAAACATATGTCTAACTCACAGTTCAAACTATTGATTTATTAAGGAATTGGGATACTCAATCCAAAGCATAAGGAAGTGATTGTGTTCTAACTTTACCTCATTTTTGTAGAGACTTATCTAAAACTCTTTTAAAAGAAAGTACAAATATTTTAAAATCAAATATTTTATTTTTTAATATCAAATAAAATAACATAAATCAATTTAAAATTTAACTTTAAAAGAAATAGGATTGATTAAAAAATCATGCTTTCTTTACAAAGTACTTGAGACAAGTCTGTATAAAAGAAATTGAGATAAAAAAAGAAGATTGTCTGTTATTTTCTCTAAAAAAGTTTTATCTTGTGTTTGGATAAAGAGTATTTTATTTACTTATTAAAACAGTTTGTATATGAAAGTATGTTAATAATTTTTATTATCCATTCATTAGACAAGAGATTATTCAATAATAAATAATATATACTGGTACAAAGTTTTACTACACCATCCTTGTATAGGGATATAATTATAGACATATGACCAAAGACATCTTAAAAAAGATCTGTAATCCCAAAATGCAAACACACACACACACACATATATATATATATATATATATAATTACTACAATTTATTTGATAAATATCAAATGTGCTGATCTCATAAATTTGACATACATCATTTAATGAGACTTTAATATTTTTTATTAATCATTCAATAGGCTAGAGATTATTCAATAATGAGTCATATTTCTGTAGTATAATTTTTACTATACTGCTTACTACAGAAATTCTATTCCTTATTGGATAATCTTTAGTTTTATGAATGGCTAATAAAAATATTAATATACTTTCATTAATGTGATGTGTGTCAAAGTTTTGAGAGCAGAGTATTTGACACATATCAAATAAACTGTAGTGATCTATCTATATATCTATCTGTCTATCTATCTATCTATCTATCTATCTATCTATCTATCTATCTATCTATCTATCTATCTATCTATCTATCTATCTATCTATCTATCTATCTATCTATCTATCTATCTATCTATCTATCTATCTATCTATCTATCTATCTATCTATCTATCTATCTATCTATCTATCTATCTATCTATCTATCTATCCATCTATCCATCTATCCATCTATCCATCTATCCATCTATCTATCTATCTATCTATCTATCTATCTATCTATCTATCTATCTATCTATCTATCTATCTATCTATCTATCTATCTACTGAGCAGTGATAAAGATATGTGTAAGAGATTGTGATCTTCTCCAACAGGTGATTGCTACTTCATAATGAAATTTGCATATTGGGGATCATAGATCTTTTTCACATGTATTTGGTCTATATTTATGATTCCAATACTTGACAACTTTCATAAGAGTTGTGTAGTGAAAATTATATTACAGAAAATATTATTCATTAGTTGATAATTTCTAGCTTGTGTATAAATCCTGATGTATTACATACATATGTAATATTTAACTACATGTGTATTATCTAAACTAAATGTAATATAATTAGAATGGACTTGAACTTAGACTTTCAAGCTTTCTACAGATATCCACTCCATATTATACAACTGATACACATGACCACTTACAGGTAAAAAAATAAATGATTTCACTATTCATATTTCATGCTGAATCAACATGTATCACTTGATCCAGATCACCATCTCCCATGCATATATATAATCAGTGCTCAGTTTACATTAAGATAGAAAATCTTCAAACTTTAATGGACAAGCTTCAATATTCTCAAACATACAGCTTTGCATATCATTAAAAATGTGAGGATGGTAAAGTCAACATGGGTATGACAATGCTTTGAGTGTTCCATCCTCAAATTTTCAATGATATGAAGGGCTGAGGAGTTGGATGAAAAAGAACATTGGAGCTTGTTCATTAAAGTTTGAAGATTTGATATCTTATTACAAACTAAGAACTCATTGTATATATGTATGGGAGATGGTGATCTGGACCAACTGATGAGTACTCGTTCAGCACAAAATACATATATTGGAGATCATTTATCCTTTTCACATGATTGTGGTTATGTGTATCAGTTATATACGATGGAGTAGTCAGTAATAGGGAGCTTAAAAGTCTGAGTTTAATATATATATATATATATATATATATATATATATATATTATATCAGATATATATATATATATATATATATATATATATATTATCATAAAGCTTGTAGAGGAATTGGCAATCCTTACTGTTTATATATATATAATGATAAGTAGACTTAAATAAGTAATCTAAACACATTAAAAAAACATAAATATTTAATAATACATTTATATTTCAATTACTAGTTTTAATACTTTTTTATATTTAATATAAATTGAAATATTCTCTTATATATAGGTGTAATTGATAAATAGATCTGGATAGATTTATCTACATACTTGCATTTAGATCTATAACATTATTTCAATTCATAATTTTAATTTATCTTTATACTTCACGCTAATGTATTCTAACAATATACAAATAATAAATGGGCTTTGGTATATGCACACACACATGCATTTTATAATATGGAAATGTTTCAAGTTTTAGTAAATTTGCCTTTAAATTAGTGGATTAAATTATTCTTTGCAACATAATTATTTTTATTCTTGTATATAAAAAATGTGAGCATATTGACTATTATTTCAGACTCTTAAATTCCCATTTATCACTTAGAATAAAAATAACCTTAGGCAGTAAAATCATTTCGATTATAATATTTTTTACACATATAAATTAATGAATATTTACAAAATTTAAAAAATTTTTAAAACTTAATTATTTTGTTTTTCTTCTTAACTTTAAATTAGTATGCTGCTTTATTTTATCCAATAAACTTAGAAATTCTGCCAACTAGTTTCATTATTAATTCTCAAGTAATATATTTACATTTTATAAAAAATTAAAACTCACTTTCTTTTAGGATAATAAATAAACATATGTATTTTTTTTTGCATTTTTTAACAGTTAGAAATATTTTAAATAATATGCGTAGTATATCTGAATTTTACTGGATTTTATTTCAATAGTGGATTTCTTTCATCCATGCTTTTGTATGTAAGCAAAATATATTTTTGTTCTTTTTATATATATTTCTTATAAAAACTATAAAAAGCTCTGGTATATTTAATTTCATGAGGAAATTTTATAATTTCGCATGTTTAACTTAATCCAAAGTATTGTTGTATTGCTTTCTTTATCTTCCTTTCTAATAGTTTATAAATCTGTTAGATTTTTTTTGGACTGAATGATTTTATTATAAACTTGGTTTCTTGTCATTATAAAAAATTGGATGATAATATGTATATATTATCAAAATCTTATTTGGTAAAAAAATATAAATTTTTTTTTTTTAGATAAGTAAGTTATTAGATGATTTTTTTAAAAATTAATTTGCTTAATTAGAACATTTCTTTAGTTTTCTATAATCTCTTGGGCAAATCACATAAATTCTCATGGTTTTATTTTTTATCTTTTAGAACTGATCTCAATGCAAATCTAATCTTGGCCAATTATATTATATATATTTTTATGATTACATTTGACCTTTCCTATATTGGATATAAACAGCTAGTATTCTTTTAACAAAATCACTTGGAAGATAAACTTTATAACTTCCTTCTTTTCTTATTTGTGATTTGGATTCATTTTTAAACATTTAAAATATCATAAAATTGCTTCTTATATTTTTAGCTGGTCTTTGAAGTTTTTAAAAATTATTCTGGGAATATAAATAGAACACTAAACAATTAGAATGTATAATATTATAAAAACAATTTCAGATAATACTGAGGTTTGCCAATTAAAGTAAAGACCAGAAAATATGCTGATGTATACAAAAATAGATTATGTGTGTCAAGAAATTGAGTAAAGTTAAAAAGATAATGAATAATTTAAAAAGTCATTTGAGAAATATTAAATCAAATCAAAGTAATAAAAATGACATGATTATATACAAATGATGTTACAAAAATATTGAAATAAATATTAAAATGAATACTAATAGACCAGCAAGTGAAAATATATCTCAAAAAAGCCAGTGAGAAAAAATAAATAGAAAAATTAAAAAAAGAAATTTGTATAAAGATTTATGAATTGGTAGAGAGGCAAAGAAGTTTAACATAAGAAAATGTATTAAAGCATTGTAAATTTATAAAAAGATTAAAAATTATTATTTAGCTTCATGAAAAGTTAAATTTATCCTTTGTGATTGTGATTAAGTTTTTATATACACATATTATTATGTACACATACTAAATATGATATATACATTAGGTATAAAAATCATCATATTAGATGAATAGATAGATTGATAAACATACAGACAAATGAAAAGATCAATAGATGGACAGGCAAATGGACTGACAAGTGGACAGTTATTGCAAATTCAGCCCAATTTCACCCATCCCTCTGTGTATTTAAATGAACATATTAAGATCATATATATGAAGGAACAGAGTGACTTAATATAATATTGTATGGCAACAATATTGACAGTTGATCATCATATTTTAATGGGCTAAAAGAGTTGGGGAGTAGACAAAATTGAACTGGGTTTATTAAAGTTGATGATTTTCTATCTTAATATAAAATGAGCACTGTTTATATATGCATGTGGGATATGATGATCTGGACTAATTGAACATTGCTGGTTCAGCATGAAATACATGTATTGGAGATCATTTATTTTTTTACATTGTGAGGCTATGTGTATTGATTATATAAGATGGAATGGATAGCTAAAGAAAGCTTGAAAGTCTGTGTATTTAAATAAACATATTAAAATCATATATATGAGGTCAGGGTGATGTAATGTCAACATGGGTATGACAATAATATTGACATTAATAATGTTTGAGCATTCCATCATCAGATTTTTAATGATATGAATGGCTGAAGATTTGTAGGATGGAAAAAACTGGAGTTTGTCCATTAAAGTTTGAATATTTACTATTTAATATAACCTGACACTTATTATGTATATGGGTGGCAGATGGAAATCTGAACCAACTGATGAGTTCTGGTTTGGCATAAAAGGCATATATTGGAGAATATTTATCTTTTTTACATGTGTGTGATCATGTGTATCAGTTATATAATATGGAGTAGATAGATGAAAGAAAGTTGAAAATCTGTGGTCAATCCCCTTTAATTACGTTAAAACCCTATCACATTTCACTTTTTTGATGTTTTTCTTTGTCTCACACATCAACATAAAATATATGATAAAATTATTATTATTTATCAAACAATTCTTGTTTACTACTGAAATAAATTTTAAATGTTCACATTTTGTTTCTGTAAATATTAAAAAAATGAGGATGTAATCAAAACAAAGACTTTGTACATCATTGTTTCTAAAAAGACTATTTTCCATTTATAAAATCAATCAAATATTTTTAATTCTCATTAAATTTACACATCTGAATGAATAATTATTTCTTTCTTTAATATATAATGAATTATGGTTTAAAAGTTTAAGTTTTTTGAATATTTATTGCAATTTAGTGATTTTTTCTTACTTGCAATTATCAAATAGTTTGTTTACATCATAGCTAGTCTTCAAATTTGCTTCAAGCCATATTTATGTTAGCTGCTAATATAACATTATATATTTGAAAATAAAGTATTTCAAGTCAAAATAAGTTATTAATAATTTGTATTTCTTGATATCTAATAAATATAGTGTAAATTATTGTAAAAAAATATCTAAAACCATCATAAATTCACAAATAAACATGTTTTTGCATCATTGGAAATTTCAGTGTCATAAAATGCCAAATGTTTTACAGCTTGGCGACACACAATATCTGATTATTTCAGGGCAGGGCTTATGTCTATTGTAAGAGTGGAAATTTTGAATTTTGGCCTTTTAATGTAGAATTTTTGGGCAAAAAAATTTATTATAATAAAATATACTGTTTTACATGCATTTTAAAGTATAATACTTACAAAAAAATTCACTAGTGGGTGAATTGCTAAAAGACATTTCTCTATCATCCTGAAGTAGGATAAGGTTAAAGTTTACTATATATATATATAATGTACTGAGGTACATCATTATTGAATATGTAGTATTATTTAAAAGTAATAATATTTCATAAATCTCACCTTTTAAAAATAAAGTGGGAAAATTAAGTTAAAATAAAAGTTAGAGATTAAAGGGAAAAAATAAATAAAAACAAAAGAGTAGGGAAGGAAGGTTTATTGTTAAAGAAAAATAAATAATAAACACTTTTAAAGAGGGTAAGATTTTATTTATTTATTTTTTAAAAAAAAAAAGATGAAATAAAAATGATTTAATATTATTTTTGATTAGTTTGTAATAAAAAGTAATAAAGAAAATTTTGTTTTGTTTTATAATAAAATAATTAAATGTGTGCATGTATAAAAGTTTTGAAAAAAAGAATAAAATAGTAGTCCAATCAGAGCGAAGTAAAAGCACAGTAATTTCACAAGATAATAAATGCTGACATAACAAAGACTTTGTCATTGTTAAGATGGTTTAAATTTCAACATTCCATTATTATTATTATATTTTTTAAAAAAATATCTCAAAATATTTTTTAAAATTACAGAATCAAAAATTATATAAATTGATATATCTACCAAAACAATGTATTGTTAAATTTACCATATTGTGCAATTAGTTGGAATCTTCACTGTGATTACATCGGCAGATAGTTCAGAGGTCAAATCATGTTTGGATAAAGTCAATAAAGTAGCAATGAGTCTATGCTGAAAAATTTACAAAGGTTATATAACAACATGAATTGAAAGAAGATTTACTGGAGGTCAGTGCTAATCCATCAGAGATAACATGTATAGAAATTACAATGTGCTGTACATACATCATTTCAGACTTTTCAAATCCTAGGTAATTTTTTAATTTTCATATTCTCAAATTCTTGATTTTCTTTTAAAAAAAACTGTGATAAATAAATAAATAAAACTTTCAACTTTACCAAGTAGTATCTGGAAAATACAAATGATATCAGCTTCTGTGTTTAACTTTATTCAAAAAAAGTGTGTGTATGTATGTGTGAACTTTAATTTAATATGTCATGTATATTTTAGTTGTTATAATGCATTAAAACATTTATTTAAAATGAAAAGAGTGTGCATGGTTGAATTATAAAGCAAAATGACTGTTTTTAAAAAAAAAGATATTTAAACTGTCATTTAAATATTTATATTTCAATACACATATTTATGCTGAAATAATATTTTAATAAAGTGGGAATGGAAAGATTTAATTATTATTAAGAAATGGTTAAGTTAAAACTAAAAGAATAGGGAAATTTTCTTTAAAAAATAAGGATTTGTTATTTAAGGATGTCAATGTTTTTTTGCACAGTGATTTGTCATTATTATTAAAAATAGAATTATTAGAAAAGGTGGAGTTTTGTTTTTTTAAAGGCAGCTACAATTCGATGAGCAAGCTGGGGTCTCAGGTACTAGATTCATTGCTGATCAGATGGTGCCTAAAGGGTTTACCTTAAAATAAATAAAGTGTTTATTTGGTCAGTATTTGTCAGTAGCCAAGTGTTTATATTATTGGTAGCTTGCTGCCAATGATATTTTGCACTCTACCTGTGAACCAATCACCTTCAAAAATTGGATGGTTTAGTAGGGAAGTAAAAGTATTTTATATTTCTATTTGTTATAATTAGATAAAATAAAAAAGGTGGGTGGTTCATTTGGCACATCAATGTGGTCCAACACTAGTCATTTCAAATGATAGGTCCACTGTAGCTGTAGTTGGATGTTTTTAAGATGGTGTGGTCAAAGTTATCATTAATAATATAGGTGACAGTTAGTGAGAAAGAAGATAGAAAGCGTGATAGTAGTGTTTTTTTTGAGAACCAGTCAGATTAGTGTAAATAATAAAAGTGATTTTATATGACATTGTATAACATGGAGAAATATTCCTTCAGAAAAAAAAGACACTCCGGATGAATAATGATAGATGAGCAGGAAGCATAAAAGTAGAACTTCAAGAGGGTTTAGGTTGATTGTACATACATTTTGAATTGGAGAAAAGAAATTTTACTTTTAAATGAAATTAAGATAAATTAGTTATAAAATGGAAATAGCGAGCTGGGTTATAAAAATAAAGACTTTCTTGGAAAACAGAGGGGAAATACTGAATAGAGATTCAGAGAGTTTAGAGCAGTTTTTCTCATGTAATGAGTTCAGTGAATCAATTAAAGTTAATATGCCCATTAGTTACATACAGGATGAGGCTGAATTTTGGTGGAAGTCAATGGGAGTAAAACCAACAAGAACAAGCTTTGAAGAGTTCAAACAAGCATTGCTGTCAAGCTATTGAGAAGAGGAACTTCAGGAGATGGTTAAGCATCAGGTAGAACAGGAAAAATGGCAGCAGGGGAGTTACTGAGCACATTTCTTTGCAGACAAGTAGCAAAACTGAGAATGGTCACAGCATACAATTTGTCTGAGTAGCAAATCCTGCATATAGTAAGGTGAGGTTTTACAGAAGACATTCAAAAGATAATAATGAAAAGGACAACATAGAACAAAACTGCAGAGATACTTATGATGCTTGACAGTAATAGACAATATGAGGAAAGTCGGAGAAAAGAAGGGAATGCTGAGAATACTTGTGGGCAAGTAGCCAACTTGACACAAAATGAGAAGGATGGTTTGATAATGGCATCTCATTTATGCCCAAAAATAGAAGTTAAATTCAAAGGAAGAACTGTAAACATACTGTTTGACTCAGGAAGTCAGGTATCAGTGATTTCACAGAAAATCTTTGATGAAATAAGTTGAAGCAATTTGAAGCTCAAAACATTGCCACTAAAGAATTTATATGTAATGTTGGTGAATAAAAAAAGAACCAAGTTGGCATCAGAACAAGCTTGTATAAGTATGAATATAGCAGGGTAATATAACCACATTATGTTGATTTTAGAGGGACTGAAACATGATGTTATCCTGGGGTCAGATTTTATATGTGAAGTTGGATGAGTGTTAGATTACAAGAAATGACAGGTGAGAATTAACAAGGTGGAAATCCCATTTGATGTGTGTGAGATAAATAATGTTAATGCAGAGTGTGATGTATAAAGTGCAGGGATAGAAATAGAGGAAAAGGTGATGGAAGATGCATGGGGAAGTGAAGATGAAAAACAGTCGAAGGAATTGTTGGATACATATGAAAGTATATTTTCAGAAGTTCCTGGAATTATTGAAGGATATGAACATAGGATAAACCTTATGGAAAACCGACCATATCAAGCTCGAATATACCCTATACCACACCAATATAGAAATGCAGTGGAGGAACAACTAGAGAAGATGTTAAAATGGGGAATTATTTCTAAATGCTCTTCCCCATACAACAATGTGCTAGTGAAAGTAAGGTAAAAGAATGGGTCTATTTGATTGTGCCTAGATGCATGGCAGTTGAATAAAATAACAATGCTAGATACCAAGCACCACCACCTATAAGTGAATTATTAATGAAGTTTCATAAAAAAGATATTTTCAACTTTTGACCTAATGGCCAGTTACTGGCAGATGAAGCTGCATCCTGAGGACCAGAAATACACTGCTTTCCATTATAACAGATAGGCATATAATTTCAACCAAATTCCCTTCAGTTTAAAATACAGTGAGGTAGGATTAATGCATTGCCTTGACCCAGTATTATCTAAAAAATCAAAAGCTTGATTACAATGTACGTGGATGATATCATTTTAGTCTCAAAAAGTGTGGAAGAAAACTTCAAACATTTGAAATTGCTATTCAATGAATGTAAAAATAAGGGAATTAAATTAAATTTAGGAAAAAGCTATTTAATGACTACAGAGGTAAAATTCTTGGGACACATAATTAGTGAACAAAGGATATCTCCAAATCCAGAGAAAATCCAAGCTATACAAAATTTTCCTAGGCCAACAAAGAAAAAAGACATCAAATCTTTTCTTGGGTTGTGTAATTTTTTCAATCGATTCTATAAAATTTTTCATCAGATATGGAGCCTCTCTTACAGCTATTAAAAAAAGATAAAAAATGGACATGGAAGACAAGAGTGCAGTTTTAAAAATGTAAAAAAAAGGTTTCTTAAAGAAAGTTATATTGACATACCTGGACTTTAGTAAACCATTTGTAGTACAAAGAGACAGCAGTGAAATCGAATTGGGGGGCTACATTATCTCAGGTGCAAGACAATGGAAAGTATGGGGTGCTTTTTTGTAAGTCATTTATTAAATGGGCCAGAGAAAAATTATACTGTAACTCAGAGAGAGGCTTTAGTGATTGTGTGGGCCTTTAAGAAGTTTAGGCAGTACTTAATAAGATCACAGGTGATAGTGATCACCAACCACAGGAACCTTGAGTTCTTTAATCATAGTTTTTTTACAACTAGCAGGTTGATCTGATGGTATCTATTCTTGCAAGAATTCAATTATACTATCCAGTATTGTCCAGGTAAAAACAATATGGCAGCAGATGCTTTAAGTCAATACCCAATAGAACACAGCTACAACATTCAAATTGTAATAATGCATACATAGCACTGGCAAAAATACATCAAGATGAAAACATAGAATGCGGTTTGAAAAGGTTAAGAGAGTTGCAAGAAAGGGATGCAGAATGTAAACAATTAATAGATTATTTGCACCACCCAATCTATAGGTGGAGTTATAAACAATACACTATGGAAAGAAAGAAAATGATATTGTTTAAAAAATGGATATTTGCAGTCAAAATGAAAGATGGCAAACATATGCGAATCGTTCTTCCAATGGTCATGCGGAAACAGATGATCAAGTACATACATGAAAAGTACAGACATTATGGGGCAGCAAAAATGAAGGATGGATAAGCAACTGGTGTTATTGGTTGAGAATGTATAGAAGTGTCTTAAATGTTATTGGTGTACCACGTATGCAAAAACCAAACCTCCTAATACATCAAATGTGGTGCCACTGAGACCCATATGCACATATCAGACTAACAGTTTATTGGCAATAGATTTTATGGCCCATTACCTCAATTTAATCGAAAGAAATATCTGGTTGTGACATATGACATTTTCTCCAAGTTTGTGGCTGTTGAACAGGTGGTGCAAGCTGATGCTAGACAGACCATAAGGGTCCTTGAAAAACAACATTTTCAAAATGTGAGAATCCCAAAGCAAATAATGTTGGACCATGGAATGCCCTTTATGTCTGAAGAATGAAAAAGATGGACAGAGTGTCACAAGATAAGACATATCCTCACTTCAATTTGCAATCCGCAATCTAATCCTTGCGAATGAATCATGAGGGAATTGGGACATTTATTTCATGTGTACCTACAGAATAATCATCATAGATGGGTGAAGGAGGCAATGAAAGTCACTGACATGATAAATTGGTCAAAGAATGAATCAACAGGGTTTGAGCCTATTAGATTCCATCAAGAAAAGAATATCCCATATCCATTCAAAACTATATTACTGGTTAGAGTACCATATATTGACAAGGAAAAAGATGTTGACAAGGCATGCCATAAGAGGATGGATAATATAAGACAAAAGAGACAAGAGCAGGTCAAATGTGTATTTAAGTTGGGGGATGAAGTGATGGTGAGGGTAATTCCAGTAAGCCATCCGGAGAAGAGAATATATAAAAAAATTCAACCAATATATGATGGGTCTTATAAAATCATAAAAGGATATGAAAATAATGCATTGAAGTTGCTCAGGGGTTAGAGAAAAAAGGAACTTTTAATGCTCGATCTCTACAGTTACTAAAAAAATATATAGATAATAATGTGGCTATACAAGAATAGGTAAAAATGAATTTCAATTTAATAAAGCAATGGGATTTATATAATACATATACATTTAGATTTTGAAACTAAAATGCTCAGAATAATATTTTAGTTTTGGGGGAGGGACAGAGATAATGTACCGAGATACATTGTTATCAAATATGTAGAATTATTTAAAAGTAGTAATATTTCACAAATCTCACCTTTTAAAAATAAAGTGGGAAAATTAAGTTAAAATAAAAGTTCGAGATTGAAGGGAAAAAAAGAGTAGGGTAGGGGGGTTTATTGTTAAAGAAAAATAAATAATAAACTCTTTTAAAGAGGGAAAGATTTTTTTTAAATTTTTTTTTTTAAAAAAAGATAAAATAAGAATGATTTAATATTATTTTTGATTAGTTTGTAATAAAAAGTAATAAAGAAAATTTCATTTTGTTTTATAATAAAATAAGTAAATGTGTGCATATGTAAAAGTTTTGAAAAAAAGAATAAAATAGTAGTCCAATCAGAGCGAAGTAAAAGCACAGTAATTTCACAAGATAATAAATGCTGGACATAACAATGACTTTGTCATTGTTAAGATGGTTTAAATTTCAACATTCCATTATTATTATTAAATTTTTTTAAAAAAATATCTCAAAATATTTCTTAAAATTACAGAATCAAAAATTATATAAATTGTTATATCTACCAAAATGATGCATTGTTAAATTTACTGTATTGTGCAATTAGCTGGAACCTTCACTGCGATAACATTGGCAGATAGTTCGGAGGGCAAACCATGTTCAGATAAAGCCAATAAAGTAGCAGAGTGTCTTCTGAAAAATCCACAAAGGTTATATAACATTACGAATTCAAGGAAGATTTACTGGAGGTTAGTGCTAATCCATTAGAGATAACATGTATAGAAATTACATTGTGCTGTACGTACATCATTTCAGACTTTTCAAATCCTAGGTATTTTTTAATTTTCATATTCTCAAATTTTTGATTTTCTTTTTAAAACAAAATTGTGATAAATAAATAAATAAATAAAACTTTCAACTTTACCAAGTAGTATCTGAAAAATACAAATGATATCAGCTTCTGTATTTAACTTTATTCAAAGACAGTGTGTGTATGTATGTGTGATAAATAAATAAATAAAACTTTCAAGTTTATCATGTAATATCTGAAAAATACAAATGATATTGGCTTCTGTGTTTAACTTTATTCAAAGACAGTGTGTGCATGTATGTGTGAACTTTAATTTAATATGTCATGTATATTTTAGTTGTTATCATGCATTAAATCATTTATTTAAAATGAAAAGAGTGTGCATAGTTGAATTATAAAGCAAAATGACTGTTTTTTAAAAAAAGATATTTAAACTGTCATTTAAATATTTATATTTATATTTAAATACACATATTTACGCTAGAAATAATATTTTAATAAAGTGGGAATAGAAAGATTTAATTATTATTAAGAAATGGTTAAGTAAAAACTAAAAGAATAGGAAAATTTTCTTTAAAAAAATAAGGATTTGTTATTTAAGGAAGTTAATGTTTTTTCGCACAGTGAATTGTCATTATTATTAAAAATAGAATTATTAGATAGGCAGAGTTTTGTTTTTTTTTAAAGGCAGCTACAATTCAATGAGCTCACTGGGGTCTTGGGTACCAGATTTGTTGCTGATCAGATAAACATACTAATTACTATGTGATTAACTAGTGCCTAATGGGTTTACCTTAAAATAAATAAAGTGTTTATTTGGTCAGTATTTGTCTAGTAGCCGAGTGTTTACATTATTGGTAGCTTGCTGCCAGTGATATTTTGCACTCTATCTCAGAACCAAGCACCTTCAAAGATTGGATGGTTTAATAAGGAAGGAAGAGTATTTTATATTTCGATTTGTCATTATTAGATAAAATAATGAAGGTGGTTGGTTCAATATCATGATGCATTTTGATTGGCTTCAAAGCTTGAATATATTTACAATCACCTATACAGAAAGAGATTATTAAATATTTCAGTGTACATCACAAATACTCACAAACAGTAGAGAAAATTCATGTTATTATATTTAGGATAAGTTTCAGATGTTTTAATTTCTAGATTAACTATTTAATGAATTGAGATTGGCTAAAATATATATGTATTCCAAAAAGTGTTTGATATTTTATCACTGGTTCAGTGGTTTACAATATAATTAAAAATAGTTTAGGAGTGATGTGAGTTACTTTTATTGGTCACAAATCTTCAGAGTAATTAATCTTTATAACACACACATATGTTTAAAAAAGAGACAAATGATAAGTCAATTTTTAATGGACAATATTAGAGTAAATGTTTTAACAGATTCCATCATAGCAGAATTTAAAAGTAGAACACAATAGTCACTAGATTTTTATTGAGAGTTCATAAGAATTTCTTTTGCTTATTTTAATCTCTAGTTAATAATGATTTTTACAAGTTTCTTTTGAATTGGGTGCTTTAAAATAAACATTATAAGCTACACAGAAATTGAGAGCAATTTCAAATTTTAATTCACTAGACTAAAACTTCATATTAATAACATGATCTTCTTTATGTATGTATGTATGTATGTATATTACAATTTGCCAGGAGCTTTTGGAAATATCCATGCAGGATATTAAAATAAATCTATGTCAATCTTTCAGAAAAATGACAATTCCTTTTGATTAGATAAAGAAATTATATGAATATTGCAAATATGGAATGTTATATATATATATATATATATAAACCAGCCAACACTTAGACAATCCCAATATTTATAACAATCAACAATTTCAAAACTGTTATCAAGCTCATTTTTTAACAATAAACCTGGAATTCCACTTTTATTAATAGTTCATTATATTTATGTAGGCACTAAAGACTGCAACTTGATCACAAAGATTGAAATTATTGATACAAAGAAGTTTAAATAAACCTCTTTAAACAAATAAATATAACCTTTTGAATGCAGACTAATAAATAATCAATTATAACATTACAAACTGCAATTATAATTTTCAAATTGCACCCAAAGTATTATATATATATATATGAGAGGTATCCAAAGTATTATATATATATATATATATATATATATATATATATATGAGAGGTATCAAGAAAGTAATAATACGTTGACATAATACAAATCAATATTTTTTAACATATCACTAGTTTTAATCTGAATATTATTATTTTCAATTATTGTCAACATATTGCAGGCTGAAAGTTTCTCCAAATTTAATCCAATTGCTCCAAATAACTTTTCTACTCAATGCTACAAAGCAATTATTTCTTATCTCTTCATTTCACATTCAATTTCTTTTTATACTATTTACAAATTTTGGTATTCAATTTAAGATTTCAACTGTCCAATTAGTATATCTTTTATAATCATACCTTCAAACAATATCTATTTTAAATCCGACTAATTTTTTAATGGTGTATTTTACTTTTGATTCCTTTTCATTTATTGTCAACATATATCATTCCATAATTTGTTGTATAGTTTAAAATATTAGTATTGCTTTTGCAATAAACATCTATAGATCAGATCTCAATGTAAAAGCTGATAAAATCACATCAAAAATGGTGTTAATTTTTTTTTTAAATACATGGACTTTTTTTAAAATAATATATTATTTATACCAAGTATCTCATAAAAAGTTTATTTCTATGACTAATTTCATCTATTACATTTTTATCTCTATTAATAATCTAGCTATAATATTTGTGCTTTAAAATTATTTCATGATTTTCAATCTTTAGTTTGTTCTTCTGTGAAAAACCATTAAACAATATTTTAGTTTCTTTAACATTTATTTTCCTGCTTTCATCTCATAACTTCTGTAACATTTCCCAAAGTTCTGAAATGTTATTTTCAAAACATCACAACAGTTTTAAAATCTAGTTGACTTAAATAATCTCTTTTAACTTTTTTAAATATCAATATTACTACTGACTATTTACAATCATGTAGTATATCTATATTATTTGGACATCTTGTATACAGTTTTCCAACAATTATTGCCAGTCTTTCATATTGTTTAAAGTTATTAATAATTATATATATTTTTTGTTTTTTCCCTCTCTTATAAAGGTAATTGCATGTTTCACCTCTAAATTTAAAATATTTAATAATTAATATGTAATTATCTAGTTATTTTGGTTTCTTGTTCTTTATGACAATATTGTTTTGCATTATACTCTTTCATCTATTCTTACTGTTATCACTGTTTTTTTTTATCAATAATGCTCTACAAATTACATGACGTTTTATATTTTGAAACATATATTCTTTTCAGTAGATTTTCTTGATAATTCACACTTATATTTTTGTATATTATAAATTAGTTCCTTTTCTTAAAATTTTGTAAAATTCTATATTCAATTATTTTAATAAACATTTTTAAATATTTTTGTATTTTTTTGGCAAATTGCTTTTGTGTAGTAGATATTTATTTAGAAATTATTATAGTAAAGTATCAGTTAACTTTGGAGGATTCATTGCTGCATCTTCTGACTTGGTAATCACTAATTATTTTTTATGTTGAATCTATTATATATGTTACATTTTTGAAATATGTATTTTCCATTAGTCAAAATGTAATACAACTATGATGTATCTTAATTTTAATATGTAGGTTCACAATAAAAAAATATTCATAATATAACAATATTTTTTCCTGCAAATCCTATAAGTTTGTGCTTTATCTCATTTCTAGTAATTTATATAATATTTATTAATGTTAAGACTAAGAATTGTGTATGACTTTTTTAGAATTGCTTTTTTATATGTTTTAAATGCAACTCAATTTTAATCCACTTTCTGCTTTTCCATCTAGTTGAGACTTGTATACCTGTCATTGAAAAGACAATATATTTTTTTAGAATTTTAAAAAAAATTTAGTAGAAAAAAAAGGAAATTTATTTTTTTTAAAATTTTATATATAACATGGTTGGTAGTAGCAGTACTCTTTGAAATTTAAAATTGAATAATTAATTAAAAACTGATTTTGATAATTTAATGGTACAAATATAAAACTAAAAAGTAGAGAATAAAATTAAAGAAATCCTTTTATTTACAAGAATGCATTGAAAAGAAAAAAAAGAATTGTATCTTGTACAAATAAAAAGGTGGACATTCATGTTTAAAAATAGTCTTAGTTTCACTTTCTATTATTTTTATAGGTTTCTAATTAAAGAAGAATTACAATTTTACATTTTAAAGTTAATACTTTTTGTCATTTTGCTGCTACATGTAGCATTACTCATAGAAAAGCAAGTTGGAAAATGTTACTGTGATAATAAACAAGTTACATTCCACCCAAAAATATTAAATCTGTTATGGTTATAACTTGATTTAAATGCTGTATCTTATAGTGCTTCTAAGAAAAATATTTGTTTTATATAAATATCATTTCAAATTCATTTTTTATATATGCATTATTTACAATACATATTAAAATGCTTATACCTAAAAAAAGATCTAGCCATAAAACTATAAAAAATGAAGAAATAAAATTATTTTTGTTTGATCAGATTCAGTTGAGGTTCTTCTTATAATTAGTTATTATAATGAAATAAATTTGCTTTTCATTATCATTGCCATGAAACAATAAATCTAGTAATATTTGTTTTAAAAAGCAAATAGAGCGATTATTTGAAAAGTATTGTTAAATTAGGAATGGAGGGCATAAAACTTGTACCACACAAGTTAATTCAAACAATTTTGGTTTTTTCAAAATAGATAAATATGTAGGAAGTTTTTTAAATGAACAACTGTTCAGTTTTAAGAATAGTATGAAATTAGGATAGTGACAAATTAACATGCGTATATGCATTATTTGCAATTTAATGCTGATTTTTCCTATCAATGCAAATCTATTTATTATATAATAATGATAAGTACATTATCATTGGTACTGGAGAGTAGGCATTATTTGCAAGTTTATTTAAATAATTTTTGGGAAATCTGATTTAGAAATTATTATATTTTATTTATAGGCTTGTTAAAAATTATCAGAATCAAATTTCAAAACATATGTCTACCAACCTTTTATTTGTGAAATGAAAAAAAAATATATATTTAATTTTTAATGTATTTATGTAAATAAAAGTTTATTTAAAAATTATATAAAAATATTTAAATAATCATTCCTATGGAAATGTTACTCAAATATATTTCAGATACTAGAAGAGATAAAAATTATTAGTGCAAAGCAAATTAATTACATAATATAGTGAAAACTCAGTGCTCTCAGTTAACAATGGTAATGATGAAGCAATAAAAATAGAAAAGTTTGATCACTGGAGTTGCATACTTAAAACTTATAAGACATCATAAGAAGGTAAAATATAGTAATGGTAAAAATAGTTTTATAGTAGTAGTAGTAGTAGTAGTAGTAGTAGTAGTAGTAGTAGTAGTAATAGTAGTAGTAGTAGTAGTAGTAGTAGTAGTAGTAATAATAATAATAATAATAATAATAATAATAATAATAATAATAATAATAATAATAATAATAATAATAATAATAATAATAATAATAATAATAATAATAATAATAATAATAATAATAATAATAATAATAATAATAATAATAATAATAATAATAATAATAATAATAATAATAATAATAATAATAATAATAATAATAATAATAATAATAATAATAATAATAATAATAATAATGCAATAGGAAAAATCCCCAACCAATGAACAGAAAAATATAAATATTGCGAAATCTATGAACTAATGCAGAACCATACCACCAACAATCAAATATTACCACTATTAAAAATAAACAATAAAGTATTAATTAAAAAATACAAGAAATGGGAGTTAGAACCAAAATTTTTCAATTTTATCCTTAAAATAAACTTAGATGCCCTCCCAACCATATACTTTCTGGTACATAGAAGACTACATAGAGACATGGATCCTTTATGCAGCTTATGCCATCAGAATGAAGAAACTGTCCAGCACTTACTATATCACTGCAAAGGTCTGGAACAAGTAAGAATTATACTTTGCAACACGTATAGGAAAAATAAAACCACAATGGAACAAGTAATGATGGCTTTCCAAAGTAAAACAATACCACTGATTAGGGCAGCAACTTTTGTTCTATATTCACTATGGTGCACAAGATGTACATTCCTAATGGGAAATAATACAAGGTGACATCCATCTACTTTTGAACACAAGTTACGGAAAATACAAATCCAGGACAAATTAATAACAAGTCCAGACATCTATGCAGCTACCTGGTCTCTGCTTAAACACAGAGCAAGGTTGTAACATAATCAAGGAAATAATGACTAAGTAATATGGAGTACCAACAAGGGAAAAACAAAAATAAATAAATAATAAAACAGGAAATAAAGCAAAAGAACAGAGCCCATCCCTATCCAGTAATAGCTTCAGTAACATCTGTGCCCTAATAACTATTGAAATGCAACTGTCTATAATATTTTGAACACTTTATTTTATAATGAACAAATCTGTAACATTCAATTAAGACAACATATTATAAAGACGTTATCTTGATTATTGTAATAACAATTGTAACCTGGTTGTAACTGGAAAACTTGTAGCACATAATCTATGTAACCATTACTGTATTCTTTTGAGACAATAAAGGCCTTTGAAACATAATAATAATAATAATAATAATAATAATAATAATAATAATAATAATAATAATAATAATAATAATAATAATAATAATAATAATAATAATAATAATAATAATAATAATAATAATAATAATAATAATAATAATAATAATAATAATAATAATAATAATAATAATAATAATAATAATAATAATAATAATAATAATAATAATAATAATAATAATAATAATAATAATAATAATAATAATAATAATAATAATAATAATAATAATAATAATAATAATAATAATAATAATAATAATAATAATAATAATAATAATAATAATAATAATAATAATAATAATAATAATAATAATAATAATAATAATAATAATAATAATATGATGTAATTAAAAAAGTTAAAAAAAACTTTACATAGCCAGAATAATTTCTCTACAGAAAAATAATAGACAAAAGATTTAGATATAATAATTGATTTATTTAAATGCTTGATATTATAAGTTTTTTTTTTACATTTTATTTTGTAGTTAGTATTATCTAGATAACCATTTTCCACCAATAATTAAATAAAAAACAGAATTGCAATAGGCAGGTTATCTTAAAAAAATAATAATATTATTCGGAAGCTTCACTTGGAAACAAAATTCATATTACAATCATATATATTTTAAATAGATTTTTATATGTTTATAAATTGAAATGCTAAAAATTAATGCAAATTCTATCTGTATTTTTATAAATAATTTTCAGAAATATAGTAATTTAATAAAAGTACCAAATAATAACTAGCATAGAATGCTGAAATTATTTGCCATCTAACATTTGTGTTTATCTAGAATACTTTTAAATCAGAAGTGAATTCACTTTCAGCTTATTGTCCAAATTTTATTAATATCATTAGCTCATATAATAATACACTTTATATATGTATATATACATATATATGCACCTCACTGAGGAACCCAGAAGCAGAAACTGGTCTTAGGTTGGGTATATTCTGAAAAGCTTGTTAAGGGCTATTGGTAAGCTCATTTGATAACATTTGTTATGTGACATATGACTTGATTTCTTGGCAATTATATTTTTTGCTATTAAGACTTTGGTGATTTTATATTGCTAAAGCTATTAATATGTGATATTTATGAACTTATTTTAGTCCCATATGGCTATTTAAGTTAGATAGCTGTAATTGAAAAAATATGGATGTCTGAAAATTTCAGATTTTTTACTTAATAGTTAACCATTAGATAAAGTGCTGGGATTGACCTGACATTTTAAATCTAATGTTTGAAAATCTTAGAACCTCACTGAGAAAGCCAGAAGGAGAAACTGATTTGGGGTTGGGCATATTCTGAAGAGCTTGCTAAGAGCTATTGTAAAGCTTGTTAGATTATATATATATATATATATATATATATATATATATATATATATATATATATATATATATATATATATATTCCAATCTACCTAAGGTTGTATATCTAAAATATAGGTCATTTAAACATATGCTTGTCAAAACAAATTTTATTAGAAGTTCTGTACAGGAAAAGTGATGTTATCCATGTGAGGATAAAAGATGTTTTACATGTAAACATAGTGTTGTAACAAAAGTGATCCTACATATTAGGAATTGTAATTTTAAATGGTATATTCCTACTTATGTTACAAGTAAAAGTGTAAAGTTGATATATCTGATAGAGTGTAATAGATGTTTAAACCAGTATATAGGTGAGTCAGCAAACAGTTTGCATGTTAGAATGATTAGTCATAGATTTGACATTTTGTATAAAAATGAAAACAGACAGGTATCAAAACACTTTAATTTATCAAATCATTTAATTGAATATGTAAGAGTAGTAAGAGAAAGAAAATAAAACAAAAGGGTTTTATTTTTAAATTCAAGACCTTATACCCACATGGAATGAATTTAAACATAGAGACTATTACATCTTTAAGTTACCTAGTTTTTCTAAAAAAAAAATTCTTATAATTTTTTTGTATATAAGGTTTTTTTTATATGTGGGAGTTTTATTATATAAGATTTTTTTATGCAAAAGTTTTTTATATGAAGGTTTCATTAGTGTTTATTTAGTAAATAGATAAATAATTAATTACTATTAATAATTATTGTACTTTGCATTTACTCCGATTTTTGATTTATATGTATAAGTATTTTAACCTTTAAGCAAATATTAATATGAGCACAGACTATTTTTATAATTAAGTTTGATTAGTACAAAATGTAGTTTTTTTGTTTTGTTTATTTGTTTTAAGTATATATTGTAATTAATTTGTCATTGGTTGGTTTAATATCCTGTGTAAATTTTTGTGACCAATCGGGTTTTTTTTCTTGAATTTGTAATCTTTTATCAAATATGTAATTTTTGAATATCACAATTTTGCTGTATATATTTATTTCTTTTTGATGAAAACCAGTCCCCCTGTTGATATATTAAACTATTTCATAGATATATAAGTATTTTTTGTTTATATATATATACATATATATATATATATATATATTGTACCGGTCGATTTTGTATGTTCACATAACAAGATCTGGCAACTAGGCAAAAGTACCTTGAATCCAATCATGTGCAAGATACATAAGTCAGGAACACTCATGAATTCTGCCCTATTTGCCTATTTCCAAGATCTACCAATTTATGAGCAACAATCCCGATGATATCCATCTAATTTCATTTCTCACCACTGGCATCACTCATTGGAGACACAACAAGACTCTAAACTAAATTTAATGATAGATTAACTTAAACTGAACTATAATTTAGGAGCAATGAAGGCTCATGACCTTGCATATCAATTATGTATTTTAGCGGAGATCATCTAGTCATCATGGGCATAACTTATAAATTAATAGTAATGATTCGAAAATGTATGATAAATATTTTAAGATTTATTATATTAATAAAACATAAATAAATGTGTCTGATTATTTGTCAGACACTAGCCTCATAAATATTAAATAATGGTTGATTTTCAGAAATACGATTATCTTTGATTTATACATCAGAATTCAGATTTTACAATAACTTTGCTTATATTTGCAGCTATGCCAATAATATGTACCTTAAAGAATTTGCCCTATTAGAAACATACTATTGAAATACTATTCCACCCCCAGAGAAAATGAAAATAGCATTTAACCGATTTGAAATAGAATAATTGTTTAATAAAGAAATATTACATTTGTATAGAATATAATTATTAAATTGGTTTATAAAGTGGCATACTTGTGGGATGGCTAATGAATACTTATATTAATAATACTAAGTTTGTCGCAATGATGCACATCTTAAATCATGGACATAGATGTCTGTTTAGAAAAATCACAACATTACTGCTTATAGATGTTCATGGGTTTACTAAAAATATGACAAAAGGTGGTACATGCATGGCGGCAGATTTATGTGGTCCAGTTATGGATCCTGGTATGTGCTCCATGAAAATCATTGGATGAGAATTACTGATTTACTCTGCAAATATTGGCAGGATCGGTTTAGAAACAAAGAGTGGTTGGCGATGCACTTATTGGGCTGGTTTTTCCAGAGCAATCCCCATATAAAGGATGGTTCTTGGACATTGAGAATGGCAATAGGGCTTGACTTTGCGATACCTCCAAATAAAAGAGAAGCATGAATATATAATATAAAATGAAGTGGCCTATATGCATGCAACGCTTGAGAATAACAAAGTATATATAGCTTTATAGACTATCTTACTTATTTAATACCCATAAATTATAGAATACCCTGCATAATGGTATGATCTAATTGCTAAACAGGCATGGATGATAAATTTAACTAAATATAGAATTTTAAGATATAAAGATTCCCCTTCCTTTTACTTTAAGTTATTCATAACTCCCCACACGTTTAATAAATACCAATCTCGGTTAATAAATGCTGTTATGAAGATAAATAAGTTGATACATAAATAAATGGGGTGGTGGTAATAGTTGGGATAAAATATAGATTTTATATATATAAGGTACATTAAAAGTTAAGGATAGTGCATTATTATTATTTAGAAAAAAAAAAAAAACATTTTTAGGAAAACAGATGTTGATCTGTTTTCTATAGCAAATTTTACAATTTAATGACTTTGTTTTTCCAAAATCGTAAACACCTGCATAAGTTGAATAAAACTTATTTTTAATTAGCCTACATTCTTAATTACTCCGTACATAATGGGTAGGAAAAATAGAAATAAAATATATGTTAGCGATTTTGAAAATATTATTGGCATTTTAAAAACATAAATACATAAACATATTAAACTACAGTTATTTGACACATGGAAATAAAAAAAGAAAGGAAAACATATTAATAGAGGCTTAAGGAGGATAAGTTATATAGAGTTATATTACAGAAAGTTACATAATATAAAAACGTTTAAACATAATATTAGAATAGACTGTCAGGATTATAAAGAAGGCTGAATTTGATAATCAAGAGTGGCTAAAGTTCTTTTACCTTGATATATGGAGTAGCAGTCCTTGATACAAGTAATGTTAATCAGCATTAGTGCATTAGATCTAGGGTTTGAATACGACATGATAGGTAGCATTTATTTAATTTATCAGCAGATATTTTAAAGTTCATAAGTACAAGATCCGGAGCTTCATTACAGGAAAAGCATATTGGAATGGAGGGGAAGGTGAAATTTCCCCTACTCATGGCACATTGGATAAAATCTCATACTGACATGGATTTGGTTTAGCATCATGAATTTTATGGTTGTCTCCCTTGTTGGATTCAAATCCAGCAGTATTTATACTCCTATTTTGGTGATGTAGCATAGCAACTACTGCTGGACCTGAGGCATTTTAAGCACTTAAGCACAGCTAAAATCAGCTGACTGGATCCTTTTTATCTTGTAAGACTTTTGAAACAATGCAATTCTGTTATCAGTTTCTCAAACAATTGTTTTAAAATAAGTCTTATGATTTTAAAACAAGTTGGCATGGACAAAATTTCCACTAATAGATTTATTTTACTATTACAAAATTGTAATCTTTTACTTTTAACTAATGGTCTTTTCCGGGTAATTGTTTTCGAGAAACTTTTTAAAAGAATTGCAACATTTCTGACTGCTAAATTAAATATAGAAAAATAATAAGTTTCATATATGATTTTTAAATACAATTTATATATAATATAATTTTTATGATTTCTAAGCAATCTCCTACACTGAAAATATATTTTTATCCATTATGCACACATACACATGAAAATGATATTAATTATTTATTTATTAAATGGTTTTAGATTAAGATATATAAATATCTACATTATTTATGTTAAAATAATAAAGCAAAACAATATATATATATATATATATATGTGTGTGTGTGTGTGTGTGTGTAAGGATGGGTTTGAACATGGTTAGGTGGTAGGAGATTGGATGTGGGCTATGAAGCAGGATCTGAGCATCAGATCATCTGCTTCAATATATATATATATGTTAATAAAAATGTTTTCATGGGTTGCAGATATAAAAAATACAGTTTGCAGGTTCATCCAAGTAAGATTTTAAGTTAAAAACTCCAATGATTCAACTTGCTCGCACAAGTCCTCAACTGGAAAATGAAAACTATATAATTGCAGAGGTGCTGTAAACAACAGTGTTAATAAAAATAATTGTAGAGATACTGGAAACTCCATATCCAAAACATAGGTGTATAAACTTGAAAAAATAATAAATAAAAATTCAGGAAAATTTGTTTTTTTTACCTCCTATTTGGAAAAATTTCTTAAAACATACAAATTTCCATGAATTTTTATTTATTATTATTTTTTCAATTTTATACACATATTTTTAGTTGTGGAGTTTTCAGTGGCTCTACAACTATTTTTATTAACAGTGTTTACAGTGCCTCTACAATTATATAGTTTTCATTTCTCAGTTGAGGGCTTGTGAGATCAAGTCAAAATGTAGGAATTTTTAAGTTAAAATCTTATACAGATAAACCCACAAAATATGTTATATATATATTGAAATATATAACAATAAAAATCAAATAAGTTTTCAATAAAGTTTTACAGGTTTTAAGTAGATATTTGAAGGTTTGTAGATTTAAATATTAAAAATCTCATATGTTTTGGTGTATTTTTATAAATAATTTTTAGCAATGTCAGACTTTAAACCCTCATTGGCAGCTGAATCTACACCATTTAGAAATTGTATTGCTTAAGTGTTAAAGTATTTCAGACAAATACAATTACTTAATTACATAATTTCAACTTCCCATGCCTGTTTTTAATTGGTATTTTGCTTCATAACATTATAGTTGAAAATTATTTATAAAAATAGTAAAGAATTCTTGTTAAATTTTAAAATTTAAATATATATTATGTATAACAAAATGCTCAATCAACTTCACATAAACTGAAAATAAATTAATAATAAGACACCATACCAATGGTAGAGAGAAATCAATAACTATAATTGGTAATTCTCAGATGAAGCAGAAGGCATAATATCAATATTATCAGTACATTGAAAGACCATGTAGTTATAAAATATTGTTTTCTTTCTGGGCATAGATATGAGTGACTAACTAATAATTTGTTTTTAGATCTATGAACAATTTGATTTACCAATTTTGTTACATATATCTAAATATATACTTATACGTAATTTACATATAGAGTAACAGCTATTATGAGTTTTTATTGATATTATATATATATATATTAAAAAGGGCATCTAATCTGAATGGCTAATAAATAAATAAAATTTAAGTGAAATAAATTATTTAAAGTTTCAATAGATAAGTCATGTAACTATATATATATTTTTCTAAAAGAGCTATTTGATAATTTTGATTAAATTGATTTTTTTTCTACTATTTTGTAGATGAATTTATTGTCATCTTTTGCACGATGGAGATTATGTAAAACTAAATAATAAAAAACCGAGGAAAAAATATAGATTCATATTTATTCTTATTAAAAATTTTTACAACGAAAAATTGATTTTAAATTGTTTATAATCAATAAAACTGCGCATAATTCAAAAACAGATGGCCAAAATGCACATGTTTAATTTTAAGAATAGATTTTCAATAAGATATATCAAGATTCAAAAAATTTTATTATCTTTATAATTTTGAAAAATTTAGCAAAGAAAATGTTATTATTGTAATAATAAACAATTGACTATTGGTAATGACAACACGACTTAAAAATAGTTTATAAAGTAGAATAGGACTTTTTTTTTTGTATCAATAAATTTTATTTTAAATATAATGTAGAATATATTATTATTGTTTTTTTTTTTAAGTAAATGAATATATTATATCTATTTTTAATATAGATGAGAATAAATTACAAATAAAATAATGATAAAATATATGAATTGGCATATATTTATTTATTTATAAAATTATCTATACTTCTCTTTAATATATATATATAATTGAAATAATAAATTTAACGGTTTACAAACTATTATAAACAATCCTTAAATCCGCAGAAGTACTTTCGGTATTGGCAGTTGAGGCAGGTTTAAAAAATTAACCGAAAGTACTTCTGCGGATTTAAGGATTGTTTATAATAGTTTGTAAACCGTTAAATTTATTATGTCAATTATAATTACAATTTGTCAAGCATTGGTTGTCGAGAGGTTAGCGACGGCTGCTTTACAAGCAGTTGTCCCGGGTTAGCGTGTTCGCTCCCGGGTTGATGCTATGACACATGAGAAAAAAAAATATAATTACAATTTTGTTTTAAATAACGACATTATATATATAATAAATATGTGGGCAATTCTATTCTTTTAATACTTCACAGATAATTTGGGAGCTATTTATAAATGAATAACTATAATGATCATAGGAAATGAAAACTTTAATATAATTTGAATGAAAATATATCCCAATATTAGGTCAGCATTTGCAATTGAACAAAAGTATACTCTGAAGGTGAACACCATTTATAACAGAATAAAATTATAGGTTATACTGTATCCTGAGTCATAGCCTAATTATTGGTTACCATTCGAAATAGAATAAAAATATGAACTAAGGAAGAATAAACCTAATTTAATAATGACTGTGAATTGTATTGTCATTTGTATCAGAATAAAAATAATAAATTAAGATAATAATCTTTGTTGTAAACTCATGAATTCAAATAGCATTTAGAATGACTTAAAAACAAGCAAAATCATTATTTCAAACTATTCTAAAATATGTGTTATTTGCAATAGATTAAAGTTAAAGCAATAAAACAAAATATCATTATCTTATAAATAATAATCTATGCCTAGAGTCAAGACACTGATTATAATATTACAAACTTAAATCAAAAGACAAACATCATTTTATTTATATTTAAATGAAATAATTCATGGATGGATTAGATAATAATTTTAATATATCCTACAGATTTGCAATATCAATGATATCTAACTAAATATATATAACTCAATAATTGATTTCTAATTACAATTAAATAAAATCAAATGTAATACTAACTCAGCTGTACTATTAAACTAATATCAATATAGTTTTATTAACTAAGTAAATTATAATTATAAATTTATTTAATGTACATTGAGTACATAAGTAATATTTACTAAGGCAATAAACCTAAAGCATGTGTGGTTGAAAATGTGACAGTAGAGGTCCCTATCTTAGCATTTTCAACTGCACATGCTTTAGGTTTATTGCCTTAGTAAATATTACTTAAGTAAATTATAATAACATCAAATACTTCATAATAAGATTAAATCTATTAACCTAACATATCTTTCCATTTTGACCAACTTAAATTATTATAAAATAAAATGTTCCTATCAAATAACCTTAAGATATTCAATATCTAATCATAACAATATGTAAAATAAATGATAGATTTTTATTTGATGCTTACTCAAATCTAATTTATAAATAATATCCAATTAATATTTAGTTTAATAAAGCTAGGCTGTTAAAACTTTATATTATAATTGCCAAGGCATATGAAAAATTATTAGCAATATTAATTTTAAAATTTATTATTTAAGCTGAATTTATAATCCACATTGATAAACTTTAAATGTAATTAAAAAAGATCACTCTAATTTGTGTGAGAATAAAATATACCATTATTACCAGTTCTATAATGGAATAAAATTATAATCTTTATGGCTGTTTTATAAAATATTTACTTTAATCAATAATGATTTTAAAATAAATAAATGAACATTTAATTACAATTACCTTTACTAATCTTCAATAGTTAGCTTATTTGCATTTTGTTTATCATCAAATCAATTTATATATAATTTCTACCTTAATATAAATATTACATGTTACTAACAAAATAATTACAATAAGATTCTAATTATTAAATATTTTAAAATGTCAAATCATTTAATTTATTGCTGTATAAAATGTATATCTGGTCAGATAGTAAACATTAAATTCAATACAAAGAAAATATGTAATTATAACTTCTTACCTATTCTGTGGTTTTTTCCAAATTATTTTGTAACTATTTCAAATGATTTATGTGGTATAATTAATTAGTGAATATAGTCTCATTCAAATATGATTAACCAATAAATTTGTATTGTAAAATACAATGATAACTAAGTAAGTTTACTAGTTTTAAAGTAATTTTCAAAATTTATTAACAAGTGGACATAAAGTAAAATCAAAAATATATATATGACAAATAAACATTTAAAATATATGCATATGAGCTGATTAAATAGGTGATTTCATATCAATCACCACCTATTAGTTACTAAATACAAAACACTTAAGTTTATGTAATTTAAATATGTTGTAGAATGTTTATATTTTCCCAAATATAAGAGTGTTCAAGATATATTTTCCTTGTAAACTTTATGCAAAAATATAATTAATTGACATATATATATATATTAATCCAATTATTTATTAATATAAATTTAAGAGAATAAAATAAATATTTATTAAGATATAATCCTTTTAATCTCTTAATGTAAATGATATGTGATATACCTGAAGATAATTTATAATCAGTAAATTAAAAATAAAAAATAAAAATTAAAATGATTACTATGCTGCAAAATATAAATTCACACTAAAAAAAACTTAACTTGCTTTTATTTAGGTATATAAATATATCACTAATTGACCTAAAATTATACTATTATTTCTATCAATAAATACTGTACATTTTAAGTGAAATGAAAAAATATAACAATAATAATGATAAATACAGCAAATGACCTCAGTAATAGTCTTTAAATAAGGAATTTCTAAAATAGTACCATAGTTCTAATGTTTATTTCTTAAACTATAATCTGACAAAGTTTTGTTATTTCATAAAAAGTAGAAATGTCACAAAAAGCTATTAGATTTGAAGCACATTTTATTAATTCCAATATTTACTATATAACCAAATTACCTTTTCATTCAGCAGATATTTGATCCATATAATGTTACAAGTGTGCAAACAGTAATTTATATCCTTAATAATGCAATGTAGATATACTTTCATTTAGCAAGTAATTAATTCACAAAGCATTACAAAGTGAGCAGATGCTAATTTTATCCATGATGGCGCTACAAGAAATTGAACCAATTTCTATCTTATTTATAAATATTTTATCAAGCTGATAAAACTACATCAGCAGGTGAAGATAATATTTCTGTACATTTTTCTGTGTTAGCATTTAGATTTCATCATCCATTTTTAAAGCAAAGAAACATTTCATGGTTTTTAAAAATCCTAAGACTTAATTTTCATATTTTCAATATATTGTCACCTTTCATAAATTCAATGATCACCAGCCAGTGGGTGAAACTTATTGCTTTTACTTCATCATTTTATCAATTTTTTATAATCATAAACTTTTAAAATAAGCAAAAAAAATATATGAATGAACTTAGATTCAATTCTATTGAAGCCAAGATAAAAAATAATTTTTTTTCCATTCAGCTCTAATTATGACTTTTTCAATTGACCTCAGAGTAACTATGGCAATACCCTTATTAACTCTTTGGTCAATTTTAACCAGCATCTTTCAAATAAAAATTTTGTTACAAACTAAGAGAAATATTTTAGAATTGTTATATACAACAAACTTTGATGTTTCATAATACAAATACTATTATTTTGTTCTAACACAAATTAAACAATTGATAATACATTCTCACCATACCACAATGAAAATATACTTTTGCATATATATCTGTACAATATAGTATTATACAAATAAAATAAATATATTTGAGATATTAAATATTTAGTGGTATTGTTTGTTATTTACTATTGTGAATACAGTAACAAAAACATATAATAATGAAAGAATAATAGTTTTATCCAAATTATATGTTTTATTATAATCCATTTTTTAAAGTGAATAATGTCAATTCATAATTTTTTTAAATGAATAATGTCAATTCATAATCTTACACAATACAATTAATAATAAACAATTTTATGTCAATATTGTCATCATCAAAGCAACACAGTTCAATGCTTCATAGGTTAATATATCCTCATCAAAATGAAACAAGAAAGAGAAAATTAATATATAACTGACACTTTATCACATACTGAAACTCATCTCAAATTTCATAAAGTAAAATGGTATCGTTCTACTACATTTATTATATAAATTCCAGTCTGGGCTGCACTTACTTAAATTTTTTTTCAAGTGATTTACAGGTTTTCTTTTATATACTATCCCACATATAACCCAGATAACCTTCTAATATCAGTCAGTAAAAGCGTATCTAACATCTTATCTGGAGTAAACCAAATGTTAAATAGTAATCATCATGTATTCAACATGCCTGAGAAGGATTGCCTTCTTCTTTACTGTTTTTTAATGAATAATTATTGCGGAGAAATATTTCCCCCGCAGTTATTTAAAAAAAGATTGTTTTATCAACTTACATACATATATATATTGATTATATCATAAAATAGAAAGAAAATGAATATATTACTCTCTCTAAAATATCTGTAAAAAAATCAATTAGTACTAAACAAATTTGCATATCTTTAATATAATAAATACGTTGCCTAATAAGCTCTTTCTAATATAATAGACATTGAGGCAGAATATTACTAGTGTCATAATATAAATATTTTATTCAATTCTTTATTTCAGAATGTAAATCTTTCATATCTAATTTAAATTGATATTTAATCCTTTTAGGAATACTCTTATGTAAATTATTACGAATTTTTATTTTAATATCGGAAAGTAATGACATTCTTTTATTAAAAAGTCTAAATTATTTTTTTTTGCTTTCATAAAAAAGAAAGATAATTAATTACACACACAAAAAAAGAAGTACACATTTTGCATGGCAAATCTAACTAAACTAAAAGTACAATATTCACAATTGGCGACAAAATGATAAGCAATTTAAAGCTAGTAATTTTTTAAGGTTTTTAGATTCAAAAAATATTATACGTTATCAGATTTATCCAGTATTTATTAGATAAATATATAAGCATAAAGTAATACAATTAATCATGGTCTTACAAAACCATTATAGATGACTTTATTTATGTGATAAGCATGTTTGCATTCCATGTTGAACTTTGCGAAATTTCAGATCATAAACGAACTTAGAATTAATTTCAGAAATTTAACTTATAGGCAATCTGGCTTACCCATACAATATTGAACAGTAAATATGTATTTTGGTAGAAGTCCAGTATAAATCAATTTTGATCAAACTAACTGATGCTATGGCTTCATTTGTGTAAGAGAAGCGTTATATTCTTATTGGTAATGAATTCATAAATGACCTTTATACTTCCACCAAAACTAAATCAAGCTTTATATTCTAATCTATTTATATTCATGAAATATATCAGTAATAAAACTATTACTGGGACTGAAAATCAGATTGATCAAAATTGACTTTGGCAAACAATGAGCATTTTAAAAAATATAAAATGAAAGTTATCACTATCATTTGCAGTAAAAATTCAGAAATATAAAATTGTGTTTTAGTAAAAAAAAAATTATTAATGAAAATGTAACTGCATGATTAATGTTTAATTTACTGGAATTGGAAAGGGAAAAAAATGTAAACATAAACACTTAAATGAATGTGCATTCTACAAAGTATGTTAATAAATAATTCTAATTTGCTAACTTCATCTATAGTATTTGTTCCTCATTATTTTCTAAAACATCATGAGTTTGCTTTTTTTATATTTAAACATCCTAAAATTAAAAATAATCAATTGAAACAAAATTGAAACAGACAACTCACTATATCAACCTGGTTTGCATTCCTAACCTTTTCAAGCTATTACTTTTTACACAATTACATGCGATGTGATGCACTGTGACTTCTCCTTAAATGAAATCAGGAATCTCTCAGCAGCTATGTCCAGAGAAACCTGTTGCCACGTTACCTTCCCTTTCCATTGTCCATCCTAAGTTTTCCCATAATCTGCTCCATCCCATTTCCACAACATAATCTTTGTCAACTCCATCACCTTCATATATAAATCCCCCTTATCTTTTCCCAAACCTAGCATAACTCACTTTCTGTATAATCCCTTTGTTCATATTTAATCTTCCATAACTTCATTATTTGTATGCTTTCTGCTTCCAAGCATTTACATTGAAGTAAGATGCCTAATATTTTCTATGCCTTTCTTACACAACTTGCAGACTAAATCACCCACATTTTTCCATTCGACCAACTACTCTACAACAACTCCACCAATGGACATTATTTACCTTACAATAAATTTAACTTGTAAAAACATACATGTACATAAAAATGATTAAACTTATTACAACCTTTTTTATAATATATATATATATATATTGTGCGGTCGGATTTGTATGTTCACGTAACAAGAACTAGCATCTAGGCAAAAGTACCTTGAATCCAATCGTGCGCAAGATACACAGGTCAGGAGCACTCATGAATTCTGCCCTATTTGCCTATTCCCAGTCTATAACATTATGAGCAACAATACCAATGACATCGATTAATCCACTTCTCATCTGCCGGCATCGATCTTCGGAGACACAAAAGACTCAAGGCTAACTCATGATAGAATAACTTAATAACGAGCATGTTAATTATGTGTAGAGTGGAGATCATCTAGTCATATTTAAGCTTAAGAAATAACTTAATATTTATCTTAACTAAAGAAAGCACTGATTCGAGTTTGATGTATATATATTTACGATTTATTAATAATAATTATGTGGGGTCATTTAGCCGATGTGAGACTCAGGATTATTGTAGACATTTATTTGAATCATTTTATACAATAACATGATAATTGCAGCTATTCCAATAATATATGTATGTGTTTGAGTAAATTAGCGCTATTAGAATAGATTATTAAAACGCTATCACACCCCCAGAAACGAAAAGAGCATTTGATTACTTCAAACAATAATTTTAACAGAGATAATATTCGATTCATTTAATATGATGGTTAACTGGGAATTTTAGATAATTAATGTGTGGGATGGGTAATGAACAATTTACACAAACGATACTAAATTTATCGGATTAATACTTATATTAAAATAAGGGACATATGTTTGTTTAAATAAATCATTTCATTATGGCTTATGAATACTTCTGGGTGAATGATAAGATAAGGGAAAAGCGGTGCATGCATGGTGGCTTATTATCGGTCCTTTTTATGGATCCTGGAGTGTGATTCACGAATTCTAAGAAGTGACCGATTTCCTCTGCAAACTTTGGCAGGGTCGGTTTTACAAACGAAAGAGTCCAGATTCCCTGGAATGAGGTACAGGTGAATCATGGATAATGAGGAGTGGTTGGCTATGTCAGTATCGGGCTGGTTTTTCCAGAGCGATCCCCGTATAAAGCATGCATGAACCAAGGATGTCCCCAGGGTGGTTTTACAGCCTGGTTCAAGGACATTGAGATGACGATGGGGTCCAACTTTGCGGTTGCCTCCATGTAATAAAGAAGCACGAACATATATATAAAATAGAATGGCCTTTATGCACTAAATGCTTATTCATAGCATAAATATACTTCTGAAATTAAAGATTATTGGGGCGTATTTATGCCCACGAATGATGAACTATTCAGCGTAATGACATGGCTTCACTTTAAGCAAACAGGGATAATAATTATACATATAAACATAGAATAAAAGGTTAAGGTCTCCCTCCCCCCTTTTACATTATATTACTTAATATTATTCATTATATTTTACACATTAAATCTCAATTTTGGTTGATTTATGCCCTTGTGGAAATACATTAATTGATTGCAAAATAAAAAGGGTGGTCATAATAGCTAAGATGAAATTTACATATATAATATAGTTGAAAGATAAAAGATAGCACATTATTTAGGAAGGAGACTGGGAAAAACAGATGTCAAATCTGTTTTTCAACAGTAAACATGAAAATATAATTAATTTATTACTCTAAAACCGTGAGCATCTGGGCAAGCCGAATAAGACTTGTTTTTATCAATTATAAATTATTTACCCAGTAAATGATGGCTGGGGAAAACAAAATAAGTTATATGCTGGCAATTTTAGAATATTATTGGCATTAACTTTAAAATATAAATATGTAAAAAAATGTTAATAAAAATTATTGGCCGCTTTTAAATAAAATAAAATAAAAACATTTTATAAGAGGCTTAGCATAGATTAGTTATATATATATATATATATATATATATATATATATATATATATATATATGTATTTATATTTGAAGACATTTAAAAGATATAGTTTAAAATATACACATTACATAGAAGGCAGGATTTTAAGAATTATAAGCGGTCTGAGTTCTTTACCTTGATGATTGAGAAAAGCATTTCACTAGGAATCAGTCCATCAGTATTGTCACTAGATCTAGGGTAGCGGGATGATTTGAGATAGCACTTCATTTCATTGGAAAGACATATGTAAAGTTCAGTAGCATGGAGTATGGAAGTTTCATTCATGGGATCAGCATGTTAGAATGGAGGGACAAGGCGAAAGTTACTACTCACAACACATTGCATGAAAATTACATCGGGTATGGATTATGTTCAGCAGCATGGCTATTTAATAATCTCCCCTTCCTTGTGGATTCAAATCCAGCAGTATTTATACTTTTAATTTGAATTTGTAACTAGGCAACTACTGCTGGACCTGAGGCGATTTAAGCACTTAGATTTCATTTGGAATCATTTGGCCGGATACTCTTATCTGGTAAGATGTTTGAACAATGCAAGTTTGTTATCAGTTTCTCGAATGATTGTTTTAAAATGAATCTTATGATTTTAAAACAAGCTAGCGTGGATAATTTCCACTAATGGGTTTATTTTATTATTACCAATTTGTAATCTTCTATTTTAATCTAAAGGGTCTTCCGGGTTATTGTTTTTCGAGAGACTTACTAACAAGATTGCATCATTTCTGGCTACAAACTTATATATGAAAAATATAATAAGTATCATATATAATATCTTATATATATATATAATATACTATTAATTCAATCACAATCTCCTACGCTAAAATATACATATATATTTATTATTTATGCCTGCATACACATGAGAATATTATTATTAGATTAAATATTAAATTAAGACACATACGTTTACATTATTTATGTTATAATACTAACCAAAAGAAATATATATATTAATAGCTATGTATATACGTGCGTAAAGGCGGGTTTGAATACAGTTAGATGGTAGGAGATTGGATGTGAGCTGTGAAGCAGTATCTGAGCATCAGATCTGCTTCAATATATATACACACAAATAATGTAAAAAAATATTTCTTCTTTTTATTTAAAAATTATAACTCTAAAAAGTTTTTAATAATCTAACTAGTAACATCTCTAAAAATCGGTCAACTGGGCATATGCCTGGGGCTCTGGGGCTAGTACTTCAAAAGAATTCAACAAATAAGAAATGAATTTCCCAATTTAAATATAATATTAAGTATTTTATTAACAATTCTGATAACCATTGCTGAGTCTGAAGTGGTTTGGTTTAAAATAATAAAGAAACTATTTAAAATCCACAAAAGCCAAGAAATATTTCTTTTCATAGAAAATAAATTATGTGAAGACTTAAAGTGAGATAATAGATAAATTTTCTAAAATTAAAGCAAGGAAAATAAAGTTACATTAATTTTTTTTTATTAATATTAATGTGTTATAAATTAAGTATTATTATTTAGATAAGAATAAATGCTGTATATGTACATTAAATTTTTTATTTACTTATTAACTTTTTATTTCTTGGGGACACCATTCCATACTTTTTCCTGGAGTAACCTCCATTTCCACCACAATTGTGTTGGACTTTTAACCATGTTTACATATTAGTTTAAATAATTTTGAATATACAATGTTTCATAACATTTTCTTTCCTTGTAATTTTTAACATACTTTATTACCTGAATATTTTTTCCCAACTCATTCTATGACCAGCATCCTTTCTGTTAATTGCCCTATCATGCTCCTCACCTCTTTCAATGACAGTCTTTCCTGTCTGACCTATATATATATATATATATATATATATTTTTATATATATAGATATATATATATATATATATATATATATATATATCTTACAACTTATTTTATAAACCAACTCTACCCTATTTTTAATATTACCAACCTTTTCTGAATTACACATCCATTTTTCTAAATATTTATTATGTTTCCATCCTATTTTAATATCACCAGGTAACTCTTCTTTTATCAATGTTTTATATAAATGTTCTGAATATGGTATTGAACCCCACTTTCTATTTGTAAATCCCTGACTTATACTCTCTTTTGTATTATTATTTTTATTTCTGAAAATCTTTTTAATATTTTTTCTTTTATATCCCATACTAACACAATCATTCTTAATGTTCAATTTCTGTTCAAAAGTTTTTTTAATTCAATGTTAGTATATCTCTTTTTAAATTAAATCTTTCCAAAGATGCTATTTTCTGAAATAATAGCTGATATGAATTGGGATCAATTATACTTCTTTTTTCTTTATACCCTTGTTTCCATTGCAACATTAATATTGTATTTATTATTGTTCAATTCTTTAAAAGCATTAGGAATATTTCTTCTATTATCTATTACAATTATATAATCAACATATCTAAGATATTTTATAATTTCTTTATTTTTATATACTTATCAATTATATTTTTCCATATATAGTCAATCATAATCAATAATAAAATCCCACTAATAGAGAAAATCATAACCCACCCCTTTGTAACATTCCAAAAATTATTCCTTATATTTAAAATTTAAACCATAATTTATCAATAATAATGTTTTCCTGATAACATATAACCATTCTTCTGAAATTATATTACTCATTTTTATTCTATCACTAACTATTTATTTATTATATTTCTTAGAAAAAAAGTTATCTAATGATACTAAAATAAGATGAAAAAGTTATAAATATTTAGGGAAATGAATGTGTAATTAATAAAAGATGGGTTATAGTAAGTATAGAATAGGGTTGATTTATAAAATTGTTTGTGAGATTGGCATTATATATATATTATAACGATCGAAATGCAAGTGAAGATCGAATCTAACCACAAAAACAATATCTGCAACTACCAGGGTGCCATCTAGGCATTTGAGCCTAGAAAAATTTATAGAGTAGGCAGATACGCGCTGTTAAGATTACACTTTATTTAAATATTCCAATCATTAGCCCAAGTCACCAGCTCAGTGGAGACGCAGAGATAAATAAAATATAAATTTTATATCTTAAATATAAAAGAATAAAAGCCACTGCCAGAAATTAACACATAAAAATATTTATTTACGCACATATAAAATCATTCTAATTTTGAGGAATAAATTCAACATTTTAGATTTTTATATTAACTTTGAATTTTACATTTAACTAAGTTTCAATAAGTTTAATATTTTATTTAGATAGTCAAGTATGAATATACTACATAGATCTGCATTTGAAAAGAAAATATTCTTCCCTGATTTAACCTTAGGCAACAAATTTCACAACCAAACTGGCACCAATCCATCTGATACATTCATGTATTCAATGTAGCATGATACAACAACACAAATTACTATACTATCAGGAATGTACATCTGAATAATAAGTAGAAATAGAGAAGACATTGACTCTCCATCAACAGGAATGTTACATCTGTTGGCAAGTAGAACAATAAACAAAAAAACTCCATAGGAATGGACTGCGGTCTTCTGCCGACTTACAAACCCATCCATAGGCAAACAGGAGGTGTGTGGCGTATATATGCAATCCCGCCCGAAGTGGATCTCATACTACATCTACTAATTACACGAATATATCCAATCCATTGAGCCAATTCAACTACGAAACGAATAACCTAAGATTACCCTCCCTTAATATAACTTTACAAACTATATAGCCATTCATGCCTGACTTAAATTTAACATTTAGATACGTTCGCACAGATTTGTTTAAAAATGTTGGGTATAGATCGATTACATAGATTCCATGGTCAAAAACATTTCAAAATAAACATAAATGATCAAAATACAAAATTATTGATACCGACAATCGCAGAGGGAAATTTATAAGTAACCCAATAGTATTCACCATAAGTTACTTGCGTTGTCACCAATAACTTAAAAGACATCCGAATAAATACATTTTAGATACCGTACGGTATCATTATTTATCGAATGTCTATATATTTTGATCAAATATGAAAACCAAAATATAATTAACCGCGAACAAATCTATGCAACATCTATACCCAACTTAAATGTAATGCATTTAATAATTTCTACAATAAATATTACTACAAATAAAAATAATAAAATGGAAATGATTTTAGCAAAACTTAACTATATAAATTTAAACAATCAATTATTAATTTGAAAATCAAATAAGAGTTCATTTTAAAATTTAAATTAGCTGAATCTTTAAAAAAAAGTCACTGACGAAAGTTCTTAATTACTTTTTTTGGTTGTTGTTAATTTGTAAAGTTCATAGCTCACGGTAGAAGAGTCCAGGTTTCTGCTTTTAATTCCCGTGATGCCTCCATTGGAAGATAATGTTCTGGAGATGGCAATAGCTGGTTCAAAGTATCACAATCTTTTCATTTTTCCTTTTTAAATAGAGTGTGGTATGTGCGTCCTACCACCTCTCAAACACACAATGCTGGAACTGCCCGAAAAAACTGTATTACCCTTTTTATATTATTCACACAGATTCAATCAACAAAATGTCACTAATCCATCACTTTTGTTAGGGTCCGAGCCAATGCTTAGTGCTTCCATTGGTCAAGCTAATTTCTCTTTATTCTCTTATCTAATCTACTTTCTGACTTTTTAATTAGATAGCTTTTGGATAATTAATAAACAATCATTTCCATTTACAGATTACAGGAATTAATTAATACCTGTTTTTATTTTTACTTATGTTATTTCTTTTTTAAACTATTTTTATATTTAAATCTTTTTTTATAAAAAAAATACATTCAAATACCTTTTTTTTATTTATTAAAAAAAATATTTTTAAAGTTTAGCATCTGTGCGAATATATATACGTTTAACAATTATATTAATTTTAGCATTTAGTTTTTTTACTTTTATTTGCGAACTTTTAAGTTTTTATTTTAAATTAATGTAACGACATATTTATATATCGTTACATATCAGTAAACTTCCTCAAAAAACAAAAACATTAAAAAAAAGAATTTACTTAGTGTTAGTAATTACATTACACAAATTGATTATATATGAAAATTTCAAAAGGACAAAACTTTTTTTTTTTTACAAGACAAAACAGTAATTACACACAAATATAATGATTTAAAAAAAATTGACTGTTGATTCCTTATTACCAGCTAAATTTCTGCCCCCTCCCTTCCAAGTTTCATTTCTCCTACCTTTAACTATTACTTAGGCAAGTTGAATGATTAGATTTTAATTTATACAAGACTTTTTTTTTTAAAGAAAATATGATTTAGATTTATTATTATGTTTTATTTATTAGTTTTATTCCTCGAATTTATCTCTACATATGCACAATTTTTTTTACTGGCAGCACTTTTTAAACAAAACTTCAAACTGCAACTCCACATCAATACAACAAATATATTTATACTAATTTCAGAAAAAATATTACGGGCATGATTTATTTTCAAAAGTACTAGTGGTTCGTTAAACATCTGGCTATAACTTTACGTTAGCACAAAAATGTACTTATTTCAGAAAAAAACAACAAATGTTATTTGCATGATTCACTTTTAAAATTATCAGGGCACTCGTGATTTATTAAAGATAGAAAATTTCATCATCATCAATTCCCCTTCTCAGGGTCAATCTCTGAGGTAAGGCCCCATGTTGGGTGCCAATTATAATGATCGAAATGCAAGTGAAGATCGAATCTAACCACAAAAACAATATCTGCAACTACCAGGGCGCCATCTAGGCATTTGAGCCTAGAAAAATTTATAGAGTAGGCAGATACGCGCTGTTAAGATTCCACTTTATTTAAATATTCCGATCGTTAGCCCAAGTCACCAGCTCAGTGGAGACGCAGAGATAAATAAAATATAAATTTTATATCTTAAATATAAAAGAATAAAAGCCACTGCCAGAAATTAACACATAAAAATATTTATTTATGCACATATAAAATCATTCTAATTTTGAGGAATAAATTCAACATTTTAGATTTTTATATTAACTTTGAATTTTAAATTTAACTAAGTTTCAATGAGTTTAATATTTTATTTAGATAGTCAAGTATGAATATACTACATAGATCTGCATTTGAAAAGAAAATATTCTTCTCTGATTTAACCTTAGGCAACAAATTTCACAACCAAACTGGTGCCAATCCATCTGATACATTCATGTATTCAATGTAGCATGATACGACAACACAAAATACTATACTGTCAGGAATGTACATCTGAACAATAAGTAGAATTAGAGAAGACATTGACTCTCCACCAACAGGAATGTTACATCTGTTGGCAAGTAGAACAATAAACAAAAAACTCCATAGGAATGGACTGCGGTCTTCTGCCAACTTACAAACCCATCCATAGGCAAACAGAAGGTGTGTGGCATATATATGCAATCCTGCCCAAAGCGGATCTCATACTACATCTACTAATTACACGAATATATCCAATCCATTGAGCCAATTCAACTACGAAATGAATAACCTAAGATTACCCTCCCTTAATATAACTTTACAAACTATATAGCCATTCACACCCGACTTAAATTTAACATTTAGATACGTTTGCACAGATTTGTTTAAAAATGTTGGGTATAGATCGATTACATAGATTCCACAGTCAAAAACATTTCAAAATAAACATAAATGATCAAAATACAAAATTATTGATACCGACAATTGCAGAGGGAAATTTATAAGTAACCCAATAGTTTTCACCATAAGATACTTGCGTTGTCACCAATAACTTAAAAGACATCCAAATAAATACATTTTAGATACCGTACGGTATCATTATTTATCGAATGTCTATATATTTTGATCAAATATGAAAACCAAAATATAATTAACGGCGAACGAATCTATGCAACATCTATACCCAACTTAAATGTAATGCATTTAATAATTTCTACAATAAATATTACTACAAATAAAAATAATAAAATGGAAATGATTTTAGTAAAACTTAACTATATAAATTTAAACAATCAATTATTAATTTGAAAATCAAATAAGAGTTCATTTTAAAATTTAAATTAGCTGAATCTTTAAAAAAAAATCACTGACGAAAGTTCTTAATTACTTTTTTTTGGTTGTTGTTAATTTGTAAAGTTCATAGCTCACGGTAGAAGAGTCCAGGTTTCTGCTTTTAATTCCCGCGACGCCTCCATTGGAAGATAATGTTCTGGAGATGGCAATAGCTGGTTCAAGGTATCACAGTCTTTTCATTTTTCCTTTTTAAATAGAGAGTGTGGTATGTGTGTCCTACCACCTCTCAAACACACAACGCTGGAACTGCCCGAAAAAACTGTATTTCCCTTTTTATATTATCCACACAGATTTAATCAACAAAACATCACTAATCCATCACTTTCGTTAGGCTCTGAGCCAAGGCTTAGTGCTTCCATTGGTCAAGCTAATTTCTCTTTATTCTCTTATCTAATCTACTCTCTGACTTTTTAATTAGACAGCTTTTGGATAATTAATAAACAATCATTTCCATTTACAGATTACAGGAATTAATTAATACCTGTTTTTATTTTTACTTATGTTATTTCTTTTTTAAACTATTTTTATATTTAAATCTTTTTTTATAAAAAAAAATACATTCAAATACCTTTTTTTTATTTATTAAAAAAAATATTTTTAAAGTTTAGCATCTGTGCGAATATATATACGTTTAACAAACATTTTAATTTTAGCGTTTAGTTTTTTTACTTTTATTTGCGAACTTTTAAGTTTTTATTTTAAATTAATGTAACGACATATTTATATATCGTTACAATATATATATATATAGGTCAGTCAGGAAAGATTGCCAATGGAATGAATTGTGAAAAAAAATATTCTGGTAATAAAATATAATAAAAATTATAAGGAAAGAAAATGTTATGAAACTGTATGTTAAAAAAAAACTTAAACAAATCTGTAAACATGGTTAAAGGTCCAGCACAATTAGAGGCAAAATGGGTATTGTGAGAATATTGGAAATTATAGAGTTATAATTTTAAAATAAATAAAAAAATTTGTTTACATTATTTTATAAATATTTATATATATTTTATATAAAAAAGAATTGCAATTAAACTAATCATTTTATGCACATATATGTATTTTACTAATTATGTTTATTGCAATCTAATATTGGGTGAAGTTGCTGTAAAGTATTTAGTCATGTGATTGTGTATGGTTCCAATAAGAATTGAAATCCAAGTTGATATATTAAATAATTTTTATTTGTAGTGAGTTCTCTGTTTCAGTTTTATTTTAAATTGATTGTTTTTAATTTTATATATAAAAGGCAACATTATGGACAAATTTTAACATTAAAATTTGATAATTTAAAGTATTAATCCTCCAAATATAAAAATGGAGATACTTTTGCTATTATTCAATTTTTACACTTTTCTGTTATCTCAACTATTCCTATTTTATGCTTAGTGGAATGATCAAGTAATTTAGAATTCTATCTATGTTTTGTATACTCATATTCATAACATATTTTGAATAGGATCAGTTTTTAAGTTCTATAAGCTTAAAAATTCTAATTATCCCAAATATTTATCAAACTCTCAAAATAAACCCCATTAAGAGATTCAAGTTTTCTTTATAGTTTATTGTAATATCAATAAGCCAATAAGCTAATGCACATGCACTTTGTAGTTGTCACTATATAAATGAATGCTCCCACTTTTTCAAACATAACGTAAAGTCAAAATAAGAGTCATAGATCACATGACCCTATCTCTTAAGCTTGTAAGTTATAAAACAATGAGGATTGCCATTTCCTCTACAAGCTTTATGATAAATGCTTAGCCAGAGCCAGCACTTAAAATATCTCTGTCAGGAACCCCTTCCCAAACCTCTGACCATGGTTTCATGCTTTGGCACTCCTCAAAGAGGTGTCAGGCTAGGTTCAGACACCTGGATCTAAAAATGCCAACCCAAAGCCAAGCACTTATTTAAAAGTTATCTATTGAGTGGAAAATCTGAAATTTTCAGACATCTCCATGTCTTCAAACCCAGCTATCTAACTCAAATATCTATATGGGGCTGATAGATCTTCAGCCATACCATATAGTAGTAGTCTTAGCAATATAAAATTGCATAAGACTTGTGGAAGAGACTATAAATAGTCAAAATAAGAGTCATAGGTCACATGACTCTATCTCTTAAGCTTGTAAGTTATAAAACAATGAGGACTGCCAATTCCTCTACAGGCTTTATGATAAATGCTTAGCCAGAGCCAGCACTTAAATATCTCTGTCAGGAACCCCTTCCCAAACCTCTGACCATGGTTTTGTGCCACAAGTCTTATGCAATTTTATATTGCTATTACTACTACAATATGGTATGGCTAAAGATCTATCAGCCCCATATAGCTATTTGAGTTGGATAGCTGTGTTTGGAGACATGGATATGTCTGAAATTTTCAGATTTTCCACTCAATAGATAACTTTTAAATAAGTGCTTGGCTTTGGGTTGGCATTTTTAGATCTAGTGTCTGAACTTAGCCTGACACCTCTCTGAGGAGTGCCAAAGTACAAAACCATGGTCAGAGGTTTGGGAAGGGGTTCCTGACAGAGATATTTTAAGTACTTGCTCTGGCTAAGCATTTATCATAAAGCTTGTAGAGGAATTGGCAATCCTCATTGTTTTATAAGTTAAAGTCTTTGGGAAAAGATAGAATGAATCCATGTATCCTTTTGACCCAAACATATATGTATGGGCAAATCTTAAGTGTTTGAAAATGAGAGTTTGAAGTTGTTAATTGATCACTTTAAATTATTTTTTTTACTACGTGAATGAATGACGCTTGTGAAATTTTTAGAATTTACGATACGTCATTCTTATTAAATTAAACATATGTAAACAAGACATTTATTTTATATAGCATAATTTTTTATAAACTGTAATACCAATAAGCTAATGCACATGCACTTTGTAGTTGTCACTATATAAATAAATACTCCCACTTTTTCAAACACAAGATAAAGTCTTTGGGAAAAGATAGAATGAATCCATCTATCTTTTGTAAAAAATAACACAATAGTCAAAAAATTTATGATATCCTTTTGAATAGCAATAAGTAGATAATTTGTACATTTAAATGTTCTTAAGTATACATAATTGTAATTAACAAGAAACTTCATCTCAGTTAAAGATTATCTAATGTTTAAATAGAATACAAAACTGGAATAAGTGGAAAGATCTAAGTAACTATTTTGCAGTGATAATAAAGATAAATATTGCATACACAAAACAGATAAACAGAAAATGTGTTGAAAATCATAAAAAAAAAAAACATAATACAATCTAGATTTACTTAAAAATAACTAGATGTAATACCTCTATAAACTATATTAAACAGGTCAGTTATACTACAAATAAAAATAAAAGAATAAAAAATATAAATATTCAAAAACCAACATTAAGGCAGAATATTAGAAATAAAAAAAGTGTAATAAAACAAAATTATTGGCTGATTGAAAATGTAATATATTTTGTGATAATCATAAACATGTTATAAAAATTGACTATTAATTCAGAACTGATAAAATTTAAATTATAAATTTGAAAGAATACATGTTACTAAACTAAGATAGTTTAGAAACAAAAAATTGGAGATAATAAAATTGAACAAATTAAATGGTTCAAAATAAACAACTGGCTAAAATAGTATTTAGAAATACAGAGATAAAACAAAAAACATTATATGATTTTAAAATGTGATAATAGACTCAGAAAAAATTCCTTAAAAATATTCTAATCCAAGAAAAATTCCAATAGAGTTGATAAACTGCTTCAGAATAATTAATTTAAATTTTAAGAATTATATTTATAAAAAGTTTAATAAAAGCAAAAAAAAAATCAACATATAAACAAATGCTGAGGATAGAAACTAGAATATTTAATCTGCGCCTATTCATAAAAAAATATCAAAAGAAAAAAAAAAACAGAATTCCTTTGGTTATGAAAATAATTAAAACTGTAAGAGGGGTGCATAAAATATAAAAAGAAACTAAAAGGCATATTTTATAAATATGACAAACAATATATTAAGTAAATAATATAATTGTGTTAATACACACAAAATATGAAAAGTTGGCCCATTCACATGAGAACATTAATGTTGGGTGATTTTAATGAGATTTATTTTTTAAATTTTAATTTTTGAATGCTACTCAGGATGGCATACACGCTATAAACTGGCTATAGCTATTATTTATTTTTAATATGGGTATATTGAATATTGTAGAGTTTATTTTAAAATTTTATTTATTTTAAATGTATATTAAAATTTGTTTTGACACGTTCATAAATATGTATTAAAAAGTATGTTTTATATTATTTCGATCAACTTAAGATTTTTATAATTGTGATGAAGCTTGGAACAAAAATATTCGCTATATGGGGGCGGGGGGAACAAGAGAGAGAGAGAGAGAGAGAGAGAGAGAGAGAGAGAGAGAGAGAGAGAGAGAGAGAGAGAGAGAGAGAGAGAGAGAGAGAGAGAGAGAGAGAGAGAGAGAGAGAGAGAGAGAGAGAGAGAGAGAGAGAGAGAGAGAGAGAGAGAGAGAGAGAGAGAGAGAGAGAGAGAGAGAGAGAGAGAGAGAGAGAGAGAGAGAGAGAGAGAGAGAGAGAGAGAGAGAGAGAGAGAGAGAGAACTGTAATTCCTTTTATACTTCTTTTTGTAATACTTCAAATTCAGTAATTTTCCACCATACGTTAAAAGCTAGTAAGGTATTTGATTAAATTTTTATTTTTTAAGTTAGCAGCATATTTTTATATGTATATTGTACGTCATAATACCAAAACATAAACTATGACCACCATTTCATTCATCTATTTTTTTAATCATAAAATTTTTTTATTATAAAAATAAATAAATGTTCTATAACTTAGTAATTCTATTTTAACTTTAAGTAAAGCATGTATGCCAATTAAATAAAAGTTATTCTAAATAGTTTTTATTGCAAGAATAATTACTGCTTGCTTAAGAGTTTAGTAAAAAAAAAAAAACATTGAAAAAATAAATAAAAGGAGAAACGAAAATAAAATTATCTTTAATAGTTATATATAAAGAAAGTTTTATCTGGAGACTACATCCGGGTGAATAAACCAATCATATGTAAAATTATTTGGGAGACCATATGATATTCGAGCACTATAATGGCAGTTTAAGCTTTTAACAGGTTTTATCCCTTAATTTGAACTATGTTTTTTTTTTAAATTATATTTGCTTAAGCTCTTAGATTACCATTTTGACACAGTGCTAAAGTATACAGGGCAGATCGCAAACTCCACTCGTGCCCTTAAAAAGATTATATTAATAACAAGTACAAGATAATATAATAACGCTATTGGAATTTAAATTTTAGTAGATTGGTATTTATTGTAGTATTGCATTTGTAAACATAAAATTTACATTAAAAATATAGTTATTTTGCGTAAATGATAGTGGTTTGAGTACACAAATGTTATAAATGTGTGTATGTGCGAATAATCTAATATTTTTGCCAGATATTGGCTAACCTTATTAAATTACTTTTTTATTTAAGTTTTTAAATTAGATTATATATAATATAAATTTTAATTCAATGAATATTTGTTTAATAAATATATACATATTTAAAATATATGACAATTTAAAGTGTAAATATTATCAGATGGCGTTATGACCTACTCTAAAATTCAAAATTGCCTTTTTTTTTATTTGTTCAGAAATGTTTCGATTTTTTTAAATCGAAATTCTGATTGTTAATTACTTTCCGAGGACTAATGCCTTTTCATTTTCTCCTCATTTGTTATCACACATAGAATGAGTCCCAAGGCAGACGTGAAACTGTTAAATTTAACATTGGATAAATTTTTATTATAGTGCAGAATATAATAAAATTACTTCTATAATACTAATCAAAATATATTTAAACATATCTTTGTATAAACGCATTTTGTTTTTGAAATGTACAAAAATAATTTTATTTTACTATTTTATCACTTCAAACTTTTAAATAGTAATAGTAACCATTTCAAATATATTTGCCGGATACATTTATTTATCGTTAAGAAAATCCTCCAATCAAATAAACCCATAAAACAAAATGCACCAGCTCTATATTACATGTATATTATAGTAATAGGTAACTGCAGAGCCAAAGACTTTTTTAAACACAACAGATGACGGCAGTACACAACAATCCTGAAAATTGCTGGTTAGAATTTAGGCAATTTTTCATTCATATTGTATTCTCTTGTAATAACAACTTAGGCATTTGCATAGCTGCCTTAGTTAGTTATAAGATGTCTATCTGAAAATAATTTTAAGCCTATTTGTAACTAAAAACATTTCCAATATTTTACCATCCTAAAATTAAATTTAAGTCATGAATACAAATATAGATGTGCTTCACTACCCATTATAGTAGTCTGTGTATATTCTAGATTTTAAACTCTCAAACCCATTCCTCAAAACAACTTTAATAAAATTCACAGAAAAGCTTCTATTTTGTAAATAAATTTTACACATTTTAATAAAACATTTGGGAAATAAGATTGTTTAAATCTTATTATACCCGGAAAAACTGGAATAAATAACAAAACTAGAGAAATAAATTTTAAAGATAATAGATTTTTGGTAAAATTAAAACATACGAGCGTTTATCAGAAATTAATTTAAATGATGTTTGGAATTATTTGATTCGCAGTATTTGCAAAATGGAATAAAGTCTAATCTGTGAAGCTATTTACTAAAATCTTAATATAACAGGTGATTTCCATAATCATTTCCATAATCAAATCAGAATTAAAGAACTTCTATGGAATATTTTATTTATCAATATGTTAAAGCTGTTGAATATTATCCCTGAGTAAACCAGCTGATCTGTACTATCTAAACAGAATCAAATAAAATTTATGATATGTTTTTTAATATCAAATTTAAATTATGTAAAGATGTTATACTAAAATAATTAAATCTAAATGTTCATAAGATTTCAAAATAACTTGAACTCAAATATTTAATCTATAATGGAAGATATGTTAAGAAAAAATAGCCTATTTTAGTTTTTCCTAATAATGAAAGAATGTAGCATAAAAAGTGTGATTTGAAGTAGTTATTTGAATAGCAAGATAGATCAAAGAATCCAAAAAAGTTGGATTATAATAAGCATTGATCCAATAACCAATACCACAAAAACAAACAGTAAACAAGTACCAGCTCTAAATACAGGCTGTAAGATCCTTTGTTATTGCAAATAAGGCATTTCTTAAATGAATAGCAAGTTGATGAATGGAAATAAAAAGCATGTTGATAACTGAATTATCTACATTAAAAAAGAAAAAAATCCAGTAAGCTATATTGCATGAAATTTATCAATGGCCATGTTTCTTCAAGAAATAAACTTGCAGTTTTAACATAATCCATGTACATAATCTTGATAATAGTTTCCAATCAAGAAATTTTTATATAAGCAAACCACTTTTATTATACAAAATAATTCCAAAAGCCTGATTCCTCTCCTGTTTTGGAACAATGATAGATTAATTTTAAAGAAGACAAATTTAACCCTTTGAGCGATGATTATATAATTGGCGAATGAGTTAAAAATCAAAACTTGTAATTGGCCAACTCACAACTTTAACAAAATCTATTGTTAAAATAGATCACTTTTAATAATATAAATCGTTAATAGTTTTGTTTGTAAAAAGTATATTACTGAATTGTCAGTTCACGAGAAAGCAAATGAAAATCTTTTCAAAAATAAAATTTGATTTATAATTTAAAAAATATTAAATTTTAGGTGAAATAAAAGTAACTGCTATTCAACCAACCCAAAAAGATTCGTCCAGCAATCACTTTTTTCACTTTAGCGTTACGATCAATATGTAGCAATAAATAAATAATTCTTGGTAATATCTTAACTATTTTTTTAAAATAATTTGATTTTTAGTATTATTTTATCAATAATAATTTGTAATTCAATTCAAATATTGTTTAAAATGTTGTAAACAACTGTTTATCATTTTAAAGTAATTAAAGGCCAGCAAACAGTAACTTTTTACTTTTTGGCAGCCATTTCCCTTTATGACAGAAGTGGGACAGCCAATAAGATTCAAGAAAAGTTAGTGAGGAGGCAGTGCTTTGGTTTTGTTTGACATATATGGTCATTTTTATTGATTTTTTACTTGTAAATTTATTCCTGAAGGGCACCATCTTACAGAACTTTTTGATTTTTTCTTTCTAATGACGTATCATATGTATACGTGGGATAAAAAGTAGCCGATTTAGAGTGATGTCAAATCTTCTCGTTTTTAGACGAGTCATGCATTATAAGAGTTAACAATCTTAAGAAATGAAAAACTAAATGGTATAAAAGCACAACTATGTTTCAGTAATACTTAGTTGACATGAGGTTTGGTGAATGATGCAGTAAAAGACATGAGGCTTACAAGATACTTTTTTATCATAGGTTCTAATTTTAGCAATTTTTAGACTTGTAAAGTGAATTCAGATTTACTACTCTTGAAATTTTAAAAACGGATGTTATGTTGGTATTAGCTCTGTTAAACACTAGTGAACTAAATGATTAAAAATAACATGACTTTTAATGTGTAATATTTGCTCTTTCTGATTTTTTTATTGCTGATCATGTTAATGGCAGCATTAAAAGTACTTACAAAATAATTGATACTTTTAAAAATATTATTTTCCTGCAGTTTATATGTCCACTCATCTATCATTTCAATAACAACTTCCATTTCTTTTCTTGAATGAATGTGGCCATTGAGTTATAAATTGAAAATAGAAGAAACAAATACTTATTGAATTAAAAAGTGTGATTATAAAAATAATGAAAATGACAGGAATACACCTAAAACAACAAAATTAAATCAATAAATATTAATAAAGAAATATAAAGCAGAGTAACTAATATACAATGTAATGCTAGCAAGATATATGTTATAAAACTTACATAAATCTGCATTACATATTTTATGAATTTAAAAATTTATGATTAAATTTATTTGAAAGGAATACTTTAAATAATAATTATTTTAAAAGTAGTTTTAAAATGTAGTTTTGTAAAAATAAAAAAATGCATATATATATTTTAAAGTGAATAAACTTTTTATTGAAAAGTGAATGGGGAAAAAATTAGAGACAAAAAAAAAAAAGAAATTTCAAAATTTACTCTCTTTTTTATAAATTAAAAATAATTTAAAAGAATAAATGTGTAAAAATAAGTATTAATAAAAATTTTTTAATAAAAAGATTGATTAATTAGTATAGAAAAACTTTTTGAAAGCCAGTCAAGATTGCTGGCTGATAATGATATTGAAATTGTAATAATTAAAACTATGTAGGTCATATTTTCAGGGCTAAAACGATGAGATAATAGATTAATCTAAAAAAAAAAATTAGATTAAGAAAAAATGTAAAAATCATTAAATTAAAGAAAAATGTAAATTTAAATAAGAAAATAGATTTAAAGCTATGGTAAGAAAAAGAACTATGGGAGAGAAAAAAGTATAAAAAGTTGCAACTGTCTGTTGTTATTTATTTTGTTCTTGAGTCTGTAGAGTCATTCTAATATTCAATTTGTGATGTTACATTATTCATTGTTCCAGAGATTCAAAAACCTAAGGACAGAATAGAAATAGTGTTACTGCTACAAAAATATTGCAGAAGCTGCCAGAACTAGCAACATGTGTTACTAGACTATCTTAAAAGTGTTTGACTAGCCCAAAGTTCTCTGCTAAAATCAAATGTCCATGCCTGGAACCACCACCCAGATTCAATGCTTAAATCATGAAACAGGTGCTACCACTACTCTTTCTGTCTTCATTGTTGAGTCCCAGAATGAAAGACAAGCTTTAAAACCATTGAATCTGGGTGGTGGTTCCAGGCATGGACATTTGATGTAGCAGAGAACTTTGGGCTAGTCCACTTTTTGATAGTCTAGTAACACATGTTGCTAGTTCTACAGCTTCTGCAACTATTTTGTAGCAGTAATGACGGCTCTATTTAGGTTTTGAATCTCTGGAACAATGAATGTGTAACATCACAAATTACAGACTCAAGAACAAAATAAATAACAACGAACAGTTGCAACTTTTTATACTTTTCTCTCCCCATAGTTCTTTTTTCTTACCGCCTTTTAAATCTATTTTCTTATTTTAAATTTACATTTTTCTTTAATTTAATGATTTTTACATTTTTCTTAATCTAATTTTTTTAGATTAATCTATTATCTCATCGTTTTAACCCTGAAATATGACCTACATAGTTTTAATTATTACAATTTCAATATCGATGGCAATCTTTGACTTTGGCTTTCAAAAAGTTTTCTTATACTAATTGCGGTGTCTTTTATTAAAAAAATTTTTATTAACATTTATTTTTACATTTAACTAACTTTGGCTTATTTTTAATTTATAAAAGAGTAGGTTTTGAAATCTCTTTTTTTGTCTGTTTTTTCCCATTTCAAAGCTTTATTCCTCTTTTTTAAAAATATATATATGCATTTTTACTTTTACAAAACTACATTTTAAAACTTTACTTTTTAAATAATTGTTATTTAAAGTATTCTTTCAAATAAATTTAATCATAAATTTTAAATTATAAAATATGTAATGCTGTAAGTTTTATAACATATATCTTGCTAGCATTACGTGCTTTATGTGGATTACTCTGCTTTTATATTTTTATTAACAGATATTGATTATTTTGTTGTTTTAGGTGTTCTACAATCATTTATATTATATAGTACACTTTTTAATTCAATAAGTGACATTTAACTTACGTAAAAATCAAAACAAATATTACATTAAAGATAAAATTATTTTTGTCATTTAAGTCTTAGTGTTTGGCAGAGCTAGCGTAACATCCGTTTTTTAAAATTTCAAGAGTAGTAAATCTGAATTCCTTACAAGTCTAAAAATTGCTAAAATTAGAACTATGATAAAAAGTATCTTGTAAGCCTCATGTCTTTTACTGCATCATTCACCAAACCCCATGTCAACTTTAAGTATTACTGAAACATAGTTGTGCTTTTTATACCGTTTGAGTTTTTCATTTCTTTAAGATTGTTAACTCTTATAATGCCATATTTCGTCACAAAAAACGAGGAGATTTGACATCACTTAAATCATTCCCGCGTATACATATGATGCGTCATTAGAAAAGAAAATCAAAAGTTCTGGGTGAGTGCCCTCTTCAGAATAAATTTACAAGTAAAAAATCAATAAATGACCATATATATCAAACAAAAAACAAACTTTGCTTACTCCTCGCAACTTTCTTGAATGCTGTCCCACTTTCGGGAAATGGCATAGTAAAAGTGCGTTCATTTTGATTTTATTGCGAAAATGATAGACGATTGTTTATGCAACATTTTTGAAACAAATATTTGAATTGAATTGAAAAGTATTAAAAATAATGCTACAAGAATATCAAATTATTTTGAAAGAAAATGGTTGAGATATTGCCGAAGATTATTTATTTATTGCTACATATTGATAAATCACGTTAAAGTGAAAATAGATTGCTGGCGCGAATGTCTTTCGGTTTGGTTGAAATAGCGGTACTTGCTATTTCACTCGCAGTTGATATTTTTTAAATTATAAAATCAAATTTTATTTTTGAAAGACTTTTCAGTTTGCTGGTAAATGTCAGTGATATTCGTGTGTAATACTTTTTGCCAGATTAATGACTAGCGTATTTATATTATTAAAAGTGAATCTATTTTGAAAGCAGTAGATTTTGTTAAAGTAGTGAGTTGGTAATTACAAGTTTTGATTTTAGCTCATTCGGCAATTATATAATCATCGTTCAAGGTTAAATTTGTCTTTAAGTATCTATCATTGTTTAACGGAGAGAATCAGCTTTGGAGTTATTTTGTATAATATAAAAGGTGGTTTGCTTTATAAAAATTTCTTGATTGGAAAACTATTATCAAGATTATGTACATGGATTATGTTAAAACTGCAAGTTCTCCCCAGAAAACATGGCCATATTTCATGCAATATAGCTTTACTTAGTTTTTCTTTTTAATGTAGATATCAGTTATCAACGATAACATTTCCATTCATCAACTTGCTATTCGACAGAAATACCTTATTTACAATAACAAAGGATCTTACAGCCTGTTAGGGCTGGCAATTTATTTACTGTTTTGTTTTGGTTATTGATCAATGCTTTATTATATTACTTCAAATCACTGTATGCTGCATTCTTTTCATTATTATGAAAACTAAAATAGGCTATTTTTTCTTATGACTACATTGTAAGATTAAATATTTGAGTTCAAGTATTTTGAAATCTTATGTTTATTTAGATTTAATTATTTTTAATTATAACATCTTTACATAATTTAAATTTGATATTAAAAAAACATATCATAAATTTTATTTGATTCTGTTTAGATAGTACAGATCAGTTGGTTTACTCAGGGATAATATTCAACAGCTTTAACATATTGATAAATAAAATATTCCATAGAAATTCTTTAATTCTTGATTTGTTATGGAAATGATTATGGAAATCACCTGTTATGTTAAGATATAATAGTAAATAACTTCTGAATTAGACTTATTCCATTTTGCAAATAAAATTGAATCAAGATAATTCGAAACATCATTTAAAATTAATTTCTGATATAATCCTTGTTTTATTTTGCAAAAAATCCTATTATCTTTAAATTTATTTCTCTCTATTCAAGTTTTCAGTATAATAAGATTTAAACAATCTTATTTCCCCCAAATGTTTTAAAATGTAAAATTTATTTACAAAATAGAAGCTTTCCTGTAATTTTATTAAATTGTTTTGAGAATGGAGTTTTTGAAGTTTAAAATCTAGAATATACATATAATGCCGCGTAATGTAATTAATTTTTATCTATATTTATTCATGACTTAAATTTAATTTTAGGATGGTAAATATTGGAAATATTTTGAGTTACAAATAGATATTTTCAGATAGACATCTTATAACTAACTAAGGCGGCTATGCAAATGCTAATTGTAAGAATACAATATGAATGAAAAATTGCCTAAATTCTAACCAGTATATATGCACAAATCGTCTGTTGTGTTTAAAGTCTTTGAGTGCGGTTATATTACTATAATATATAATATAAGGGCTTTGTGGGTTGACATGGGTTTGGTATTGGAGGATTTTCTTAACGATAAATAAATGTATCCGGCAAATATATTTGAAATGGTTACTATTTACTATTTTAAAAAGTTTGAAGTGATAAAATAGTAAAATAAAATTATTTTTGTACATTTCAAAAAACTAAAGTAGCGTTTACTTCTAAGATATGTTTAAATATATTTTGATTAGCATTATAAAGTAATTTTATTATATTCTGCACTATAATAAAAATTTATCAATTAATTCTAACAGTTTCACGTCTGCCTTTATAAGGATTATGTTCTATGTGTGATAATAAATGAGGAGAAAATGGGTGTCCTTGAAAGTAATTAACAATCAAATTTCGATTTAAATCGAAACATTTGGGCAAATAAAAAAAGGCAATTTTGAATTTTAAGTAGGTCATAACGCCATCTGATAATATTTACACTTTAAATTGTCATATAATTTAAATATGTATATATTTATTAAACAAATATTCATTGAATTAAATTTATATAATCTAATTTAAAACTTAAATAAAAAGTAATTTAATAAGGTTAATATATCTAACAAAAATATTAGATTATTCGCACATACACGCATTTGTGTACTCAAACCACTATCGACAAAATAATATATTTTTAATGTAAATTTTATGTTTACAAATAAATACTACAATAAATATAAATCTACTAAAATTTAAATTCCAATAGCGGTATTTCATTATCTTGTATGATTATTAATATAATCTTTTTTAAAGGGCACGGAGGTGGGTTTTATGACCTGCTCTGTATACTTTAACTGTCAAAATGGTAATCAAAGCTTAAGCAAATATAATTTAAAAAAACATAGTTCAAATTAAAGGATAAACCTGTTAAAGCTTAAATACCATTATAGTGCTCGAATATCATATGGTCTCTAAAATAATTTTCCATATGATGATACCGATGTAATCTCCAGATAAAACTTTCTTTATATATATTAAGATAATTTTATTTTTGTTTCTTTTTTTTTATTTTTCAATGTTTTTTACTAAACTCTTAAGCAGTAATTATTCTTGCAATAAAAAACTATTTAGAATAACTTTATTTAATTGGCATACATGCTTTACTTAAATTAAAAATAGAATTACTAAGTTATAGAACGATTTATTTATTTTATAATAAAAAATTTTATGATTAAAAAATAGATGAATGAAATAGTAGTCATAGTTTATGTTTTGGTATTATTATGACGTACAATATACATTTATATAAAAAAGCTATGCTGCTAACTTAAAAAATAAAAAATTTAATCAAATACCTTACTAGCTTTTTAACGTATGAAGTGGAAAATTACTGAATTTTGAAGTATTACAAAAAGAGTATAAAAGTTACAGTTCTCTCTCTCTCTCTCTCTCTCTCTCTCTCTCTCTCTCTCTCTCTCTCTCTCTCTCTCTCTCTCTCTCTCTCTCTCTCTCTCTCTCTCTCTCTCTCTCTCTCTCTCTCTCTCTCTCTCTCTCTCTCTCTCTCTCTCTCTCTCTCTCTCTCTCTCTCTCTCTCTCTCTCTCTCTCTCTCTCTCTCTCTCTCTCTCTCTCTCTCTCTCTCTCTCTCTCTTATTTACTTCCCCATATAGCGAATATTTTTGTTCCAAGCTTCATCACAATTATAAAAATCTTAAATTGATCGAAATAATATAAAACATACTTTTTAATACATATTTATGAACATGTCCAAAACAAACAAATATACATTTAAAATTAAATAAAATTTTAAAATAAACTCTACAATATTCAATATACCCATATTAAAAAAAATAATAGCTATAGCCAGTTTTATAGCGTGTATGCCATCCTGAGTAGCATTCAAAAATTAAAATTTAAAAAATAAATCTCATTAAAATCACCCAACATTAATGTTCTCATGTGAATGGGGCAACTTTTTCATATTTTTGTGTATTAACACAATTATATTTATTTACTTAATATATTGTTTGTCATATTTATAAAATATGTCTTTTTAGTTTTTCTTTTTTTATATTTTGCCACCCCTCTTACAGTTTTAATTATTTTTCATTGACCAAAGAGAATTCTGTTTTTTTTCTTTTTGATATTTTTTTATGAATAAGTAGCAGATTAAATATTCTAGTTTCTATCCTCAGCATTTGTTTATATGTTGATTTTTTTTGCTTTTATTAAACTTTTTATAAATATAATTCTTAAAATTTAAATTAATTATTCTGAAGCAGTTTATCAACTCCTATTGGAATTTTTCTTGGATTAGAATATTTTTTTAGTGAATTTTTCTGAGTCTGATTATCACATTTTAAAATCATATAATGTTTTTTGTTTTATCTCTGTATTTCTAAATACTATTTTAGCCAGTTGTTTATTTTTGAACCATTTAATTTGTTCAATTTTATTATCTCCAATTTTTTTGTTTCTAAACTATCTTAGTTTAGTAACATGTATTCTTTCAAATTTATAATTTAAATTTTATCAGTTCTAGAATTAATAGTCAATTTTTATAACATGTTTAATGATTAATCACAAAATATATTACATTTCCAATCAGCCCCAAATTTTGTTTTATTACAGCCTTTTTATTTCTAATATTCTGCCTTAATGTTGGTTTTTGAATATTTATATTTTTTATTCTTATATTTTTATTTTTATTTGTAGTATAACATGACCTGTTTAATATAATTTTTATAGAGGTATTACATCTAATTTATTTTTAAGTAAATCTAGATTTTGTATTATGTTTTTTTT